>BSBK01002720.1:0-600000 GCA_027943335.1 Chamaecyparis obtusa | reverse complement strand
ATAAACCATTTACATGCATAAGATATTCACAGAATCATGAGCTTAAAAGATCTACATTCATTTTAATGCACCAAGTTAAATGCCCTAACTTATTTCTTTTATTAAACATAGGTTAATCATCCAACATCATTATTCCTTTTATCAACTCATTCCATAAATTCATATTGATTTCATCTACATCTACTATCCTTTATATCACTTTTCTCTAATAATTTAGGTAAGAGATTAATATTCATTAAGGTAGGCATTATCCTAGGTATTTCATTAACATGAACCAAGTATTAACATTATAATCAAGTTACTATTTTATTGCATTGTTTCATAACCATTCATTGTTAATAATTCCAATCACTAACCTATCATTTCTCAATAATTTTCTTGGATCCTTTCATCAAGAGAGAATACATTATTTTTGTGATACATCATTATATATAACTATATTTAAGATTATTTCCTTTACATATGGACAACATAAGAGGATAGGAGAAATAACATAAACACTTTCTTTTAATGCTAGTAACATGTCTAATATTTCACATTATTTTTCCTTTCTTTTACCTAGAACTACCCATTCCCTTATGCATTGCTTTGAATTGAGATTACATCAATACTACAAGACTCCTTTTAGGAGATTAAAAATTACATGAATTCAAATACATAAGTACATCTCAACATATTAAAATATCCAATAAGAAATCTTCAACTGCAGATCTGGAAAGGAATATGTGCTAGGATCATCCAGAGAATCACGAACAATACCTCGATATAAATATTAACCACCCAACCACGTGGAACCAATAGGACCACTCCCCCGAGCTAGGAGATAGAACCAAAGGCCCATACAAGAGGTAACAACTAGAAAATTCTTAAGGTGGTGATAAAAGTTCCCCAAAGTCACAACAAAAAGGAAAAGACAAGAAGACCACAAGGAATACCAGAGGCATGATCAAATTTGATAGAGACTCTAAGCTACAAGCTAGGTGAGTGTCATCGCATAGCCCTCACCCCTTGGGTTGTCCTGGTACTAGCCACTCTTGGCCCCGGCCCCCAAGTAGGCACATGCGGAACCGAATGCCTCTCGTACAGACAAGGTCATTCAGTTGTACCTACGCATAGGTACCTTCTCCCACTCCCATCCTTAGTCTTTACTAGCACTAAAGGCATGGGTGAGGCACAATTAATCTTGATTAATGTGTAATTTCCCATTCCAATAATCTCCCATTCCCAATTCATTTATTTAGGTTATCACTTGATTAAATAACTCATAGTAGGTTATCCTGGTACTAGCCACTTAGGGCCCCGACCCCTCACTATGAGCCACTCACCTAGTGTACTTAGGTTCCCTAACATACATATAAAAATCATAAGAACATAATAGATTCATCATCAAGAATTCATATCAATTCCATAACAACATTTGATTGAGTTTAGGAAAACATATGTTGTCCCTAGTCCACTTGACAACCCTAAACCTAATATGGCATTCAGAATGTTCCAAACATATAAGAAGACATCCAAGTGATATTATAAACATATTCAGAGTATACATAGATCCAATTAACCAAAAAAAATTTTTAATAGCCTCTGGTAACCATACGAAACCTTAAAACTTAATGATGTTCTTAAATTGAATTATTTCAAGCAAGGATTAAATGCAAAGAATAGTCATCATAGAACAGTCATCCATATCTTCCACAAAACATAAAATAAAGAAAATCTCTTCAGTAGAGATTTAGATAACATAATTATGGACTCTCAATTTTATTTTTAGGAAGATCCAACGGTGGGAAAGAAAGTTATGACTTCTGGTTTAAAACAGAAAATTCTGGTTAGGGTTAAGACCTGCCTTCACTAAAACGGTTGTAATTTTCACAAAACATAATTAAAATTCACCAAACCAATTGGAAATGAAAGATAAGACTTAAGATAATCTCTGATATAAAATTTAGACTTTTATATAATCATATCAGCCTGTAGCATACGAATACATTTGACAGAAAATTTAGAATCAAGAATGGACAGGCATAGTCTGCCAAAATATCAAAAATAAGGCATTAATTTGACCCTAAAAATAAAATTAGAGAGATACCCATTTGAGATCTGTGAATTTTACTTCCAGAAAATCAATTTAGTAAAACCATAGATGCAATTTAAATTGTTATAATAACAGATCTCCAAAAATGGGTTGCTAAAAACCCTAGGAAAACACATGCCAATTCTTACAAAAAAAAACTCAAAACTTTAAAATAACCATATAAATGAAAAGTAAAGATATAATAAATAATGATAATATATAAATAGATCTATAATCTATCAGATACATCAAGTAACTAAAATATTCAATCCATACCTCATGTCCTACGAAGGTTGAATCGAAGAAGGAAGGAAACAAAAGAGAAGACAAATCCAAACTTGAGATGCATCCTTCAAACCCTATCCACTTTCAGAAATCTCCATGAAAGAAAGAAATACTTTCACAGCAAAGAATCCCTCTCTCAACTATTGAAATTCTCACAAAAATGTCTCTCTCCCAAAAGCAAAGATAACCAAAAATTCTTAAAGACATATGCTTACAAACTCTCCTTCACATCTCCAAGTTTTCTCTCCAAAATCTCTATGAAAAGTAAGGCCATCCTCTCCTCAATGCTTCAGCCCCAAAATCCACTCCCTTCAAATGAGAAAGTAGTGCATATAAATAAATTTCCAAAGGTTGAGAGGAAAAGTAACCAATTCCCAACTAACTCTTAACTAAAGGGTATTATAAAATAACTTAATATCATACAACTATATTACTCAAATATACAATAAAAAATTATTTGTATTCATTCATACACACATGTAATATTATCCTAACATATATGCATATGTCATCATTAATTACATCAATATCTATATATATAACCTATCCTCATTATTAATAATTAACAATTGAGAATAATATACCTCACATTATTTAATATTTAATTATTAATAATATTATACTTTACATTAATCCTGAAATATACACCATCAACAATATCTACAATAATTAACATATAATCACATATAAATTATATATATATAAATACATATATGTGTGCACCCATATATATATTTCCATATATATATATATATATATATATATATATATATATATATATATATATATATATATATATATATATATATATATATATATATATATATTTATATTTATATAGATACATGCCAATACCAAACACTATAATCTATAAGATTATGAAGTAATAGATCACAATATTATTACCTATTTATAATTATTATAGGATATAACACTGAGGTAGAATAAAATCACATGCCTCAAAATAAATCTAATCATCGAAAGAGGCCATAAAAATCAACTATGAAACATATTGAGAAAACTATAAGATCAAACAAGGTCAACCAAAGTCAACAAGGAAAGTCAAGCCAAAAACCTGAAACACAACATAGAAAGATTAACTAAGAATCATACCAAGAAGGAGAAATAAATAAAATGAGTAAATAAATCATACAACCAAATGGATTCAAGTCGCCACAAGGCACTAACTACAACCATGCCCAACCGGGTGCGTTGGATCTAGGTTTTTGACCCAAAGGTTGATTGACAAAGAAGGAACCCTAATATTCCCAAATTGGAATAATGACAAAGGAAGACTCATGTAGGGGCCTTAGTAATATCTCCATAACAACAACCATCGAGGATTTGAGGGCATGCTCAGACCTGTGAAGCCAGGTGAAGTCGATGCCCGATACCTGCAAGCTTGCATCACAAAGAAGAAATACCTATGCACGGATATACGTATAAAAGAAAACATTGCAGACAGATGACCAGGATCGATACATCATGTGGACCTCAGCTATGTGAGTAACTACGACTTCATCCTGAATCATGAAAACACATCATGTATATATATACACTCAAAGCATGTAGCATCATCATAACGAAGGTTAGAATCTCAAGCATTGTGTTAGTCTCTTATCAATACTAATAATAAATCAACATAATCAAATCATCAAGTGAGATACAAGATTCATCCAAAGTAACCTTAATAGAAGAAAATATAAATAACCACTTATATATATCTATCAAGTACATATCATATAACATCCTAACTATGTTCATAAAGGTCTTGTAGGTACTCAATACATACATGGAGATAAATACATACAAAAGTGATACCTTTAGATAGTATGTCTGATATTAGAATCATTGAGTACTAGCTTATGAAATTATTATAAACAACTATAGGAATAGATCAAACAAGTATTGTGTACAACTTAAGCTATAAGAAAACATCGAAGGATCTTAATTCTTTCAAAAACACAAAACTTATATTAGGGTTAGAGGGGTATTACATCTTCCCCCACTAAGATTCGACTTACTCCTGGAAGTCGGGAAGGTGAACTATATATCGCACATTAGCTAATAGAATTGTAATATTACTATTCTAGAACCTCATTTAATGAATGCACACATACTTCTCCTATCAAGAGTTTTGGTAAATTCTATCTTATTACAACTTTAGTGTAGATTAACTCAGTTCAATTAGTAATGACTTTTAAAAAGAATTAACTATGTGATTCTATCACTTTATGCAGTAAGTTTGTTAACAAGATACTTGAAATTACATAAAAATTATTGTTATCAAGTTGAAACTCTAAGGTATTCATGTTTACTCACTAATATCAATATATTATAAAATTGCATGTTTTACTAACTGAGATTATCACTTCCTTTCACAATATCAAAGTTCCTATCTATGGTAACCAGTATAAAAAGAAAGAAATAATTTATGATATATTTTCCCTTTTGAGACATAATCTAACCCTACATAATACAACCTGTGAGACCTTATTACAAATAGGGTCCAAAATTTGTGTCCCTTACAAGCTATGAATACCAAACATAGAGAGGTATGTAACATTTATATTTGTTATGATCATGAAGGGAATATATCAAATAATTTTTATTTACTTTTGTAATCATGAAAATAAAATAATCTAGATACTTGAAACTTACCATTTTCATTAACACATAGTTTTATAAGAAATATTCCTTTCCATCAAAGCTTTAAGTAGAATTCCAATGACATAGGACACACAAATTTTACAATATACATATTCTAAGTCATCTTTCACAATAGTTGTAGTGCTTGATTTCCAAAAACACATTCACACCCTAGAGGAGATCTAAACAATTTACAATTTATTGCACTATTATTCATTAAGTTGGGATCCCTTCTTAAAGCTTACTATTTATCTATGCACTTTTCCCTAATTTGCATGTCAGGAGGTTTCCATATAGCATTTACTTAAGAGTTATTTCAAATTCTTTATTTCATAATGATCATAGATCCATCAAGAGAGAAAGAAGTATACGAGTCCTACTACTATAACCACAACATCTAAATTAATAACATTAACTACTGTACATAACTTTAATTTATACCCTTTACCTATTTGAAACATTACCCTCATACACTTTAAAATTTTAAGATAACATCAGTTCTAAGTAGAAATTGAGTAAGGTACATTTCTATAACATTTATTTACCACAACAACTCCTTATTCATAGTTTTTCAATCACTTAATGTTGTTAATTTCTTACTGCTATGGTGTTGATAACAATGTATACAAAACATGAATTTGTTTCCAAAATACCCATCTAGGATCCTAACTATTCACTAGTCATTTTGTAAGACATATATTTAATAAAAACACTTCTATCATTAGTACAGATAATCCATCATCGCACATACTCTTCCTTAGAATTTCTTGATTATGTTATCTTAAATCCTTTTTGTGCAATTTAATAAGATATGCAGAAAGGATATAACTTCTTACCAAGATAAGGACAAAAATTCCTCTTCCTAAATGAAAATGTGAATTATAGCCTATGATAAAATCTTGGGGACATAGGTCCTTCACCCAAGGGTTTCCTAATTGAGTATTTACAAATTTTTCTAATATATTATTGCCTTGTCTAAACAATTTTAGTCATGCAAAACTTATTTCTTAAGAGGGAAGAGAGAGAGAGAGAGAGAGAGAAATACATATGACAGTAGATTATTTGTTCTTTATTTATTTATTTATTTTTTCACTTCTTTCCTAGGTACATATTATTAGCTATGTAATTTAATTATATCAAGTACTACCAAAATCATTTTTTTCTTTTAAGGATATAAAAAAAATCTATTTTTAAGATACCTTGAGTAGGATAAAATTCAACTAGGTATTTGTAAGAAGATAAAGTGCACAACATTATATTATAGGTAGGATCAGGGGGTAATATTATCTACAACCATAATTAAGATTCAAAACATTTAGTATCCTTTAACTTTTGACCCTTCTAGGGATACCATTACCTTTTAAGAAAACAAACACAAGTCTCAAAATTTTTTTGCCATTCCATTAATATTATAGGAAACATACACTTAACACATCATTGATCTCATTATGCAAAAACATAAGTAATTGTTAGAATATAACTCAATCATAGAGGAATAGGTGTGCCCTTGTAAGACAATACAACATGAGAACACGAAATGTAGCATTCGTTTCCTAAGATTCAAGTTTTAGCATAACAACATAATCCAAAAAAAGACAAAGTGAAGATACTCAAGGTTATGCATAGGTGAGCTATGAGTCCTAGAGTTCCTAGTGTAGAAACCTAGGGCTCTGATACCAGATGTAACGCCCCGCCAGGCAACCCAAGAGGACAAGATATAAAACCTCTATAAAATGAAAGTAGTGAATTTTTTATTTATTTATTTATTTATTTTAACTAGACTAATATTCATCATTACACTTCATATTTCTAAAAGAAGAAATAATTTTCTACTACTTGAATGTAAGATTTATAAAACTTAAGTCCTCTCGGGTTCCCTAACGTCGCTACCTAAGCAACATCATATAAACCATTTACATGCATAAGATATTCACAGAATCATGAGCTTAAAAGATCTACATTCATTTTAATGCACCAAGTTAAATGTCCCTAACTTATTTCTTTTATTAAACATAGGTTAATCATTCAACATCATTATTCCTTTTATCAACTCATTCCATAAATTCATATTGATTTCATCTACATCTACTATCCTTTATATCACTTTTCTCTAATAATTTAGGTAAGAGATTAATATTCATTAAGGTAGGCATTATCCTAGGTATTTCATTAACATGAACCAAGTATTAACATTATAATCAAGTTACTATTTTATTGCATTGTTTCATAACCATTCATTGTTAATAATTCCAATCACTAACCTATCATTTCTCAATAATTTCTTTGGATCCTTTCATCAAGAGAGAATACATTATTTTTGTGATACATCATTATATATAACTATATTTAAGATTATTTCCTTAACATATGGACAACATAAGAGGATAGGAGAAATAACATAAACACTTTCTTTTAATGCTAGTAACATGTCTAATATTCCACATTATTTTCCCTTTCTTTTACCTAGAACTACTCATTCCCTTATGCATTGCTTTGAATTGAGATTACATCAATACTACAAGACTCCTTTTAGGAGATTAAAAATTACCTGAATTCAAATACATAAGTACATCTCAACATATTAAAATATCCAATAAGAAATCTTCAACTGCAGATCTGGAAAGGAATATGTGCTAGGATCATCCAGAGAATCACGAATAATACCTCGATATAAATATTAACCACCCAACCACGTGGAACTAATAGGCCGACTCCCCCGAGCTAGGAGATAGAACCAAAGGCCCATACAAGAGGTAACAACTAGAAAATTCTTAAGGTGGTGATAAAAGTTCCCCAAAGTCACAACAAAAAGGAAAAGACAAGAAGACCACAAGAAATACCAGAGGCATGATCAAATTTGATAGAGACTCTAAGCTACAAGCTAGGTGAGTGTCATCGCATAGCCCTCACCCCTTGGGTTGTCCTGGTACTAGCCACTCTTGGCCCCGGCCCCCAAGTAGGCACATGCAGAACCGAATGCCTCTCGTACAGACAAGGTCATTCAGTTGTACCTACGCATAGGTACCTTCTCCCACTCCCATCCTTAGTCTTTACTAGCACTAAAGGCATGGGCGAGGCACAATTAATCTTGATTAATGTGTAATTTCTCATTCCAATAATCTCCCATTCCCAATTTATTTATTTAGGTTATCACTTGATTAAATAACTCATAGTAGGTTATCCTGGTACTAGCCACTTAGGGCCCCGGCCCCTCACTATGAGCCACTCACCTAGTGTACTTAGGTTCCCTAACATACATATAAAAATCATAAGAACATAATAGATTCATCATCAAGAATTCATATCAATTCCATAACAACATTTGATTGAGTTTAGGAAAATATATGTTGTCCCTAGTCCACTTGACAACCCTAAACCCAATATGGCATTCAGAATGTTCCAAACATATAAGAAGACATCCAAGTGATATTATAAACATATTCAGAGTATACATAGATCCAATTAACCAAAAAAAAATTTTAATAGCCTCTGGTAACCATACGAAACCTTAAAACTTAATGATGTTCTTAAATTGAATTATTTCAAGCAAGGATTAAATGCAAAGAATAGTCATCATAGAACAGTCATCCATATCTTCCACAAAATATAAAATAAAGGAAATCGCTTCAGTGGAGATTTAGATAACATAATTATGGACTCTCAATTTTATTTTTAGGAAGATCCAACGGTGGGAAAAAAAGTTATGACTTCTGGTTTAAAACAAAAAATTCTGGTTAGGGTTAAGACCTGCCTTCACTAAAACGGTTGTAATTTTCACAAAACATAATTAAAATTCACCAAACCAATTGGAAATGAAAGATAAGACTTAAGAGAATCTCTGATATCAAATTTAGATTTTTATATAATCATATCAGCCTGTAGCATACGAATACATTTGACAGAAAATTCGGAATCAAGAATGGACAGGCATAGTCTGCCAAAATGTCAAAAATAAGGCATTAATTCGACCCTAAAAATAAAATCAGAGAGATACCCATTTGAGATCTGTAAATTTTACTTCTAGAAAATCAATTTAGTAAAATCATAGATGCAATTTAAATTGTTATAATAACAGATCTCCAAAAATGGGTTGCTAAAAACCCTAGGAAAACACATGCCAATTCTTACAAACAAAAACTCAAAACTTTAAAATAACCATACAAATGAAAAGTACAGATATAATAAATAATGATAATATATAAATAGATCTATAATCTATCAGATACATCAAGTAACTAAAATATTCAATCCATACCTCATGTCCTACGAAGGTTGAATCGAAGAAGGAAGGAAACAAAAGAGAAGACAAATCCAAACTTGAGATGCATCCTTCAAACCCTATCCACTTTCAGAAATCTCCATGAAAAAAAGAAATAATTCCACAGCAAAGAATCCCTCTCTCAACTATTGAAATTCTCACAAAAATGTCTCTCTCCCAAAAGCAAAGATAACCAAAAATTCTTAAAGACATATGCTTACAAACTCTCCTTCACATCTCCAAGTTTTCTCTCCAAAATCTCCATGAAAAGTAAGGCCATCCTCTCCTCAATGCTTCAGCCCCAAAATCCCCTCCCTTCAAATGAGAAAGTAGTGCATATAAATAGATTTCCAAAGGTTGAGAGGAAAAGTAACCAATTCCCAACTAACTCTTAACTAAAGGGTATTATAAAATAACTTAATATCATACAACTATATTACTCAAATATACAATAAAAAATTATTTGTATTCATTCATACACACATGTAATATTATCCTAACATATATGCATATGCCATCATTAATTACATCAATATCTATACATATAACCTATCCTTATTATTAATAATTAACAATTGAGAATAATATACCTCGCATTATTTAATATTTAATTATTAATAATATTATACTTTACATTAATCCCGAAATATACACCATCAACAATATCTACAATAATTAACATATAATCACATATAAATTATATATATATAAATACATATATGTGTGCACCCATATATATATATATATATATATATATATATATATATATATATATATATATATATATACATGCCAATACCAAACACTATAATCTATAAGATTATGAAGTAATAGATCACAATATTATTACCTATTTATAATTACTATAGGATATAACACTGAGGTAGAATAAAATCACATGCCTCAAAATAAATCTAATCATTGAAAGAGGCCATAAAAATCAACTATGAAACATATTGAGAAAACTATAAGATCAAACAAGGTCAACCAAAGTCAACAAGGAAAGTCAAGCCAAACTCCTGAAACACAACATAGAAAGATTAACTAAGAATCATACCAAGAAGGAGAAATAAATAAAATGAGAAAACAAATCATACAACCAAATGGATTCAAGTCGCCATAAGGCACTAACTACAACCATGCCCAACCGGGTGCGTTGGATCTGGGTTTTTGACCCAAAGGTTGACTGACAAAGAAGGAACCCTAATATTCTCAAATTGGAATAATGACAAAGGAAGACTCATGTAGGGGCCTTAGTACTATCTCCATAACAACAACCATCGAGGATTTGAGAGCATGCTCAGACCTGTGAAGCCAGGTGAAGTCGATGCCCGATACCTGCAAGCTTGCATCACAAAGAAGAAATACATATGCACGGATATATGTATAAAATAAAATATTGCAGACAGATAACCAGGATCGATACATCGTGTGGACCTCAGCTATGTGAGTAACTACGACTTCATCCTGAATCATGAAAACACATCATGTATATATATACACTCAAAGCATGTAGCATCATCATAACGAAGGTTAGAATCTCAAGCATTGTGTTAGTCTCTTATCAATACTAATAATAAATCAACATAATCAAATCATCAAGTGAGATACAAGATTCATCCAAAGTAACCTTAATAGAAGAAAATATAAATAACCACTTATATATATCTATCAAGTACATATCATATAACATCCTAACTATGTTCATAAAGGTCTTGTAGGTACTCAATACATACATGGAGATAAATACATACAAAATTGATACCTTTAGATAGTATGTCTGATATTAGAATCATTGAGTACTAGCTTATGAAATTATTATAAACAACTATAGGAATAGATCAAACAAGTATTGTGTACAACTTAAGCTATAAGAAAACATCGAAGGATCTTAATTCTTTCAAAAACACAAAACTTATATTAGGGTTAGAGGGGTATTACATCTTCCCCCACTAAGATTCGACTTACTCCTAGAAGTCGGGAAGGTGAACTATATATCGCACATTAGCTAACAAAATTGTAATATTACTATTCTAGAACCTCATTTAATGACTGCACACATACTTCTCCTATCAAGAGTTTTGGTAAATTCTATCTTATTACAACTTTAGTGTAGATTAACTCAGTTCAATTAGTAATGACTTTTAAAAAGAATTAACTATGTGATTCTATCACTTTATGCAGTAAGTTTGTTAACAAGATACTTTAAATTACAAAAAAATTATTGTTATCAAGTTGAAACTCTAAGGTATTCATGTTTACTCACTAATATCAATATATTATGAAATTGCATGTTTTACTAACTGAGATTATCACTTCCTTTCACAATATCAAAGTTCCTATCTATAGTAACCAGTATAAAAAGAAAGAAATAATTTATGATATATTTTCCCTTTTGAGACATAATCTAACCCTACATAATACAACCTGTGAGACCTTATTACAAATAGGGTCCAAAATTTGTGTCCCTTACAAGCTATGAATACCAAACATAGAGAGGTATGTAACATTTATATTTGTTATGATCATGAAGGGAATACATCAAATAATTTTTATTTACTTTTGTAATCATGAAAATAAAACAATCTAGATACTTGAAACTTACCATTTTCATTAACACATAGTTTTATAAGAAATATTCCTTTCCATCAAAGCTTTAAGTAGAATTCCAATGACATAGGACACACAAATTTTACAATATACATATTCTAAGTCATCTTTCACAATAGTTGTAGTGCTTGATTTCCAAAAACACATTCACACCCTAGAGGAGATCTAAACAATTTACAATTTATTGCACTATTATTCATTAAGTTGGGATCCCTTCTTAAAGCTTACTATTTATCTATGCACTTTTCCCTAATTTGCATGTCAGGAGGTTTCCATATAGCATTTACTTAAGAGTTATTTCAAATTCTTTATTTTATAATGATCATAGATCCATCAAGAGAGAAAGAAGTATACGAGTCCTACTACTATAACCACAACATCTAAATTAATAACATTAACTACTGTACATAACTTTAATTTATACCTTTTACCTATTTGAAACATTACCCTCATACAGTTTAAAATTTTGAGATAACATCAGTTCTAAGTAGAAATTGAGTAAGGTACATTTCTATAACATTTATTTACCACAACAACTCCTTATTCATAGTTTTTCAATCACTTAATGTTGTTAATTTCTTACTGCTATGGTGTTGATCACAATGTATACAAAACATGAATTTGTTTCCAAAATACCCATCTAGGAGCCTAACTATTGACTAGGCATGTTGCAAGACATATATTTAATAAAAACACTTCTATCATTAGTACAGATAATCCATCATCGCACATACTCTTCCTTAGAATTTCTTGATTATGTTATCTTAAATCCTTTTTGTGCAATTTAATAAGATATGCAGAAAGGATATAACTTCTTACCAAGATAAGGACAAAAATTCCTCTTCCTAAATGAAAATGTGAATTATAGCCTATGATAAAATCTTGGGGACATAGGTCCTTCACCCAAGGGTTTCCTAATTGAGTATTTACAAATTTTTCTAATATATTATTGCCTTGTCTAAACAATTTTAGTCATGCAAAACTTATTTCTTAAGAGGGAAGAGAGAGAGAGAGAGAGAGAAATACATATGACAGTAGATTATTTGTTCTTTATTTATTTATTTATTTTTTTCACTTCTTTCCTAGGTACATATTATTAGCCATGTAATTTAATTATTTCCCTTTTAATCCTATCAAGTACTACCACAATCATTTCTTTCTTTTACGGATCCAAAAAAAATCTATTTCTAAGATACCTTGAGTAGGATAAAATTCAACTAGGTATTTGTAAGAAGATAGAGTACACAACATTATATTATAGGTAGGATCAGGGGGTAATATTATCTACGACCATAATTAAGATTCAAAACATTTAGTATCCTTTAACTTTTGACCCTTCTAGGGATACCATTACCTTTTAAGAAAACAAACACAAGTCTCAAGAATTCTTCGCCATTCCATTAATATTATAGGAAACATACACTTAACACATCATTGATCTCATTATGAAAAAACATAAGTAATTGTTAGAATATAACTCAATCATAGAGGAATAGGTGTGCCCTTACATGAGAACACGAAATGTAGCCTTCGTTTCCTAAGATTCAAGTTTTAGCATAACAACATAATCCAAAAAGAGACAAAGTGAAGATACTCAAGGTTATGCATAGGTGAGCTATGAGTCCCAGAGTTCCCAGTGTAGAAACCTAGGGCTCTGATACCAGATGTAACGCTCCGCCAGGCAACCCAAGAGGACAAGACATAAAACCTCTATAAAATGAAAGTAGTGAATTTTTTATTTATTTATTTATTTATTTTAACTAAAATAATATTCATCATTACACTTCATATTTCTAAAAGAAGAAATAATTTTCTACTACTTAAATGTAAGATTTATACAACTTAAGTCCTCCCGGGTTCCCTAACGTCGCTACCTAAGCAACATCATATAAACCATTTACATGCATAAGATATTCACAGAATCATGAGCTTAAAAGATCTACATTCATTTTAATGCACCAAGTTAAATGTCCCTAACTTATTTCTTTTATTAAACATAGGTTAATCATTCAACATCATTATTCCTTTTATCAACTCATTCCATAAATTCATATTGATTTCATCTACATCTACTATCTTTTATATCACTTTTCTCTAATAATTTAGGTAAGAGATTAATATTCATTAAGGTAGGCATTATCCTAGGTATTTCATTAACATGAACCAAGTATTAACATTATAATCAAGTTACTATTTTATTGCATTGTTTCATAACCATTCATTGTTAATAATTCCAATCACTAACCTATCATTTCTCAATAATTTCCTTGGATCCTTTCATCAAGAGAGAATACATTATTTTTGTGATACATCATTATATATAACTATATTTAAGATTATTTCCTTTACATATGGATAACATAAGAGGATCTGAGACTGCCACAAAGTGGTTTTCACCCTCAGAACTCTTTTTATTTTTATTTTTATTTTTTTACTAAGATATTTGATGTCCGACTCGGTCATGCTGATGCTCGGTTCGCTGATGGAAGTCATCATAGGCTCAACTGCATTGAGGTCACAAGCAAGGGCATAGTCACTGTAAAAGGTGTAAACACCATGGCTTGGGTTTGTGGAAGTTTGGTCAATAAGATCAGGGCATTGGATAGTTAAAGCGAGAAAGGCTTGGGATATGGTGTTCACGGATGGGGATATGTCATCATTGGTCCTAACCTGATGCTCAAGTTCAAAGGTGATATTATAGCTCAAAATGTTCAATCCATGAATAGGCTCAACATCATCATGGGAGTCCTCTTTAGCCATAGGTGGATCAGACACGTTAAGTTCATTGTTTCACTCTAGACCTACATTGGGTTGAGATACATATTGGTGAATAACATCAATATATTTCTTTGTTATAAGCTCATCTTCTTCTGGAATGGCACCCCATTCATAGTCATTTGACTCAGCTTCTGATTCAGGATCTCTAGGAAATCTTAGGAAATGTGTGAAATCAGGATGAATACCCCAAGAAGGATTACCCTCAGTCTCTGACTTGAATTCATATTCATGGGAATCAGTGTCAGAATAACTACTCCCTTCTTCTTGATTAGTTTGATTGCCTTCGAGATTAGTTGGTTCTTGTGGTGCAACCATCTCTTTCGCTACAGTAGGTTCTTGTGTTTCTACTACATTAATTCTTCTGATAGGATCATCTTTATCATCAAGAAGATCTTTGATCTCTTTAGGCAATTTTTCATAGGGGATAAGCTCAGAGCTATCTGAATCATCATCAGAGGGTTTTGTTTCTTCTTTCTTAAGAAGGGGTTCTCCTGGTGCAATTTGTTCTATGACATGAGAACAACCACCTTTGAGATGATAGGGTTTCTTCTTAAACCCTAAGCCACCAATATCTTTTTTGGCTCTACCAATATGTGAAATGGGTGTTACAAGACCCTTTCCTTTGATTCCTAGAGGTCCTTGACCGGAATATCTCATCTTGGCTATCGATTTGTTTCCTGGACCATATGAATTAGAAGGGATTGTAGGTGCTATAGATTCACTAGGTTGAACAATTTTAGATTCAGAATCCTCTTTATATAGCCATGCTAGCATAGCTTCATCCTCTTCAAATTCTTGTTTGGATACTTTCTCCACCACAAAATTTCTTTTGTATGCTTCAATAGGTTCCTTAGGTTCTGATTTAGACTACTTCAAGGATTGTCCAGATGACTTAGGTGAGATTGGGAGAGATGTCAGAGACAAGACTGGCTCTATAGTGTATTCTCCCATCCCATTTTTTTTGATATTGATCTCTTTAGCAATGTCTTCCATCTTGGATGTGGAAGCCACATTTTGTTGCTTGATGGAAGATTCTCTGTTATTGGGAACAAGCTTATCGGCACTTTCTTTCAATGTATTGCAAGTTGTACTCAGATCTGCTGGGATAGTAACTTCTACCCCTTCATAGGGAAATTTCAAGCATTGATGGTACGTAGAAGGAATGGCTTGCATTTCATGGATCCAGGGTCTCCCTAGAAGGATATTGTAAGCCAATGGTAGATCAAGTACCTGACATGTGGTATCTTTGATGATTGAACCCACTCGGATGGGTAAAACAATGGTGCCTTTAATAGATCTTTCCTGTTCATCATAGGCCTTTATAATGATCTTCTTTCGAGGATCAATAGCCATCTCTGAGAATCTCAACTATGTGACTAAGTTGTAAGAACAAATGTTGAGGCCTTTGCCCCCATCTATCAACACACGTTTGACTCGACGGTTATGGATCAAGACTTCTATGTGCAAGGGCTGATTATGTGGGTGACTTAGGGAGTTGTCATCTTCTTTTGAAAAGGAGATATATTGCAGAGACATTAGATGACCAACCATAGTTTTGAACCTATCTAGATCTAGATCATCAGGAACATTAGAGCCAAGCA
The DNA here is from genome assembly GCA_027943335.1 of Chamaecyparis obtusa. Lineage (NCBI taxonomy): Eukaryota > Viridiplantae > Streptophyta > Pinopsida > Cupressales > Cupressaceae > Chamaecyparis > Chamaecyparis obtusa. The sequence goes on along the minus strand of BSBK01002720.1, from coordinate 583,745 downwards.
AAACTTTGTCTAGGATATCTCTGTGAGCTAGAGATATTCGGAGTAACTCAAACATAGAGATTTTGGCATTGGTATGCTGGAGTTGTTGGACGATGCTGTAAGATGTAGGTCTTGTATCCTTTGGATTGGAAAATTTTGAGGCAACCTTCTATTTAGAAGCAGATGTGAGATTGAAAGGTATCTTAGGGACATTAGATGAACTTGGTGTTTGTCCTTTTAGACGAGCCTGAGCTTGTGATCTGGTAACCACATTAGCTGAGGAATGATTTCTATCTCTTCATACAATCATGATGACATTGCAGCTCTCAGAGAGACATGGTTCAACTATATTGATGACAGCATTGTTTCCAGGGTAGGCATAGTTGACTTTTTCCCCCATGTTAGGCTGAGAAGTGGAAACTCCCTTGCCATGTTGTGGAAATGGTTCTGTAAATGCTATGTGATCATTATTGCTAGTAGGATTATCAATCGTGATGTCCCCTTGATCTATCAAGTCTTGAATGGTATGCTTCAAGTGGAAGCATCCATTAGTTCTGTGGCCTTTAGTCCGATGGAAAGCATAGAATGCATTATCTTTCCACCAATATGGTTTTGGATCCAGATCAGGGTTTCAGATTGGTGGTAAAGAGATCATGTTATCAGCTATCAGGGTTCTCAGGGTAGATTCCAAAGATTCTCCCAGGGGAGTAAACTTTCATTTATTATCCCATCGTTTGAATGGCTTCTTTCGAGATGGTTCAAAAAAAATTTTCTCTGAAGCTTCAATGGCTTTGGTGGCAAGGGTGAGATTGTAGGCCGGTGCCTTTGATGGGGTGCGGATAGTGTCAACAACACCATCAGAGATGATACCTTTGTTTCTATTCCAGCTCTTATTTTTATATTTTGAGCTAGATCCAGATTCAGACTTGTCCTTTTGAAGTGTGATTTCTCCTTTCTTGACAAGTACTTTCTCAATCTTGATTGCATTATCCACCATTTTATCAAAAGATACATGATCTTGCATTTGTAATGGATAATTGAGCTCTGGAACAAGGTTATTGATAAAGATTTCAAGTTTCTTCATTTTGAGAATTTGTCTAGCATATAAAGAGAACTTCTTTCTCCACCTCTTGAGGAAAGTTAGGAATGATTCCCTTGGATATTGCTTGAGGTTACAGATATTGATCATGGTGACCGAATGTTGAATATTGTAGGAATATTATTGATAAAACAATTTAATCAATTCCTCAAAAGTTTTGATCGTAGAAGGTAATCTTGAAAACCACTGAATGGATGCTCCTCCCAAGGATCTAGGAAAAAGATGCATTAGATAAGTCAGTTCATGTATGAATTCCATGGATTGTGTACAGAACTCTCTAACATGATCTTGAGGATCAGAGTGTCCGTCATATTTGTCATACTTTGGAATCTCCACTCTTTTTGGGAATGGTGGCATATACAAGTTTTTGTCAAACGGGAAAGGACATAGGGCCTCCATGGAGAACTCCTTGGGTTCCTTCTCCTTCTTAAGATTGTTAAATTTGACTTGTATAGCATGCATCTATTTTTTCATAGCTGTGAGTGGAGTTTCTTCCTCATATGTGATTATATCATCAACGTTAAAGTTGGGAGGAAGCTTAGCCCCTTCCTGGGCTCATTGTAAAAAGTATGCCTCTCTATCCACTTTCAAGAAATGCCTCATCATTCTCTTGAATTCATCGTCATTCTGACATCGATGGATTTCAGAGGGGGTAGGTTCTTGGTCGGCATTATGTTGAGAATGGTGTCCTTGGGACCCTCCTCCTAGAGAACCGTGGTTTGTCCCTGCTTGAGACATGATAGGAGTTTTTGGACTCTCTAGAATAGATTGAGGAGGAGTTTGCTGATTACCTCTGTGAGTTGATAAAGGAGGTATGTAACCAGTTTTCAATCGAAAGTTACCGAGACCATCATCTTCGTAGATACCTGACTTGATGAGTTGTTCAAGAGTTAGACCTGGGGTATTGGTCAAAAGTAAGTTCTGAGATGTTTCTTCTGATTTCTTGTGTGAAGAAGCTCTGGTCTCCACCATTAACTTTGAATGAAATAGAAGAAAAGGATGAAGACTACTGAAGAACAATTTGATTTGAGAAAATCGGATGACGCAACCTTGTCAAGATTATGATAGTTTTGAAGATCTGATGAGATGTGGGTGAAGGAAACTGTGCCCTGGATGTATGGGATAGATCGTCCAAAAGATAGCGGACATGAGTTCTCAACACTTAGTCTATTTTTGAAGATTGATTGAAGATTGATAGTTATGACAAGGTTTTGACACGAGATAAAAAGGACTCAAATTGATCAAACAGAAGACTAGATCATATTCAAAAGATCAAACTCAGAAAATGGTAGAATACTCAATAGCTACTGCTCTGTTCCTGACACAATGATATTTTTGACAGATTTTGGAACTAGGCTGGAAACATTGGATATCTTGCAATTTGACAATTTCTGACAACTCTCTCAAATTTTTCCAAACGACACTCTGCAGACTCGTACGACACTGGGTGGTCTATGAAATGACAGTTGCTAAACTCGTACGATAGTTGGGTAGAAATGAAACGACAGTTGTAAAACTCATATGACAGTTGGGTAGCAATGAAACAACAATTGTAAATATCATATGACAGTTGCTAACAGGATTTTGACTTTCTTGAATTTGCTGGTTTGAAAAATCGTACGACACTGGGTTCTCAATCGTACGACAGATGGGCAATACTGAAATGACACTTGACAAAACTCGTACGACTTTTGACTCTAGAAAGAATTTATGTCAATTTTTGCAAAATTTAAGGTCTTCAGTTCTGGATTGTTTGCAAATTGTACTGTCTAGATTTTGAAGGTTATACCAGATTTGATCATTTTTAATAGCCAAGTAGATAAACAAGCACGTAGAACAGCAAGCAAGTGATTTCAAGCACGTCTGAAAACAATGAACAAGGGCAAAAGCAACCTTGCGCATGAACAATCAAGTGACCAAATTGTGCTAATCTCTAAGAATACTAATTGTGTATGTTCTGAAAAGTTTTGCAATAACACACATATACCTGAAAGTGAAAAATTGGCCTCTCTAAGGTTTTTAGTAATGGTTTGACTCCGCAACTTTTATGATTCAAAGGGGTGAACCCCAATCCTGACACACCAAGGTTTTGACACAGTCTGAGAACTTAATCTTCAAGAGCTGCTAGGGAGATCTGACAACCCAACAATGAACCATACCCATGGAGATTTCTTCCACAAGGATATTTATATAGCGACTATCACTACCATGGCAAAAATGGCTATTACCGCTTGAGGTTTCATCAACGTAATTTTCCCTATGAAGGGATTGTCCGCTACGGTTAACCCTCTCTAAAGGTGACTCACAGATTTATACCACAAGGGGACTTGGCTCCAGATTCAAAGTTTTGACACCTCTTCACTTTTAACCCAAACAAAGCAAGCAGATTAATCTGACACGCTAAGACAAAGTTTTGTTCCACCAAGGTCTGTGATATCAACTCCACATGATCTATCAAGCTCTCCGGGGAGAGAATGTATCAATCAATAAGAGAAGACACACTAACCAATTTTGATTCACCAAAGCTCATGATATCAACCCCACGTGATCTATCAACCTCTCCGGAGAGAGAATGTGTCGATCAATAAGAGAAGATGCACTAACCAAGTTGAATGTGAAACACACTAAGTATCCTCCCTACCTACAAGGATTCTGTCGTCAAGAAAGATTTTTCTGGGAATCCAATCTCTTAAGAATCATGAATAGTGTTCATAGGGCCTAATTACTATGTGAGCACAGATATATTTCTGAAAGCAAATCTACCAAAAGCATCCAAAAAGTAGAAAGAGGAACACTTAACGCTTAAAGAAAATATGAGATGAGTCCACAAGGTGGAACACTTAACACCTCACACAAGTTGAAAATGAGTCCACAACTTAGAAAACAAGTGAGTTCCTAAAAGCACAAAAGGGTTGCCAAGTGGAACACTTAACGCTTCTGTCCTGTTGACCCCTCCCTTTTATGGCGCTAAGATTGCAACCACGGGGTGGAATGAGGGGCCGGTGGATTAGCGAGTCCAATAACCCAAGATAGCAATCAAGATCAATCACAAGTATTCTAAGACTACTTAATGAATCCTTAAGGGATCACAACCTAGTATCAAATTATGCAAGTGTGTAGAAATAGATCAAAAGCATGAAAAGATGCACACAAGCTTGACACATGAGAGATTTATTTTAAGTCCAAATTGAAATATTTTCAGAATAAGAAGAATACCTCATGATCCTCGCAATGCGCTTAGTAGATTCTACCTGATTTTTAGCAATTTTTGTTGAGATTTTCCATGCAAGCAAGTGACGAACTCTCCAACAAGCAAACAAGCAAACAAGATATGCAAAATATATTCAACTTATGAAAACCATAGGGTTAGCTCTAAAAATCAATTTTTAGGAGCAATAATAACCATAAATTAATTCAAATGACAACTCATATCATGCATTGAATCATATGAAAAATAAGTGCATACCCATCATAAAATTTTAATTTTTTTGCACTACATTTGACCTAGTCAACAAGATCTGATTTTTTTGATATGATTTTGGCCAAAAAAATAGAAATTTAGAATAGAGACCCCTACTAAAAACTAAAGAGATTTCTAAAAATGCAAAAAGTTTAGAAAAATCTCTTCATTTGTGCCCTAGAGACCCATTTTATCAAAATAGACCATTTTTTGAAAATTGACTATTTGAGCTATTAAATTGCATCCAAATTTAAAACACAAATAATAGACCCCTTGTATAATTTGAAGAGCTTTCTTAACATGTAAAAATTTCAGAAAAATATGCTGATTTGTGTCAGATATTAATTTTTTATGAAAAATCAAAAAAAAATTATTAAAAATTCAAAATAATTCAAAAAATTCTAAATTTTTTTTCAAAGCTTCCCTGATATGTCTCCAACCTAAAAAAAAAATTTCAGACCAAAAATACAATCCTTTTGGGAGATAAAATTAAATCTTTGAAACTTTAGGGTTTTAGCTCCAAGAATCAAAATCAGCATTCAAAGGTGGGTTGCCCCACAGTGGGTGCCAGAAATGTGTGTGTGAAAATTGTACCTAATCTGTAGACACAACACTCAGTAAAACATTAGAGGTTAGCAAAAATCAAAATCGTGCAAAATTGAAAACTATGTAACCAAGTGATTTATTGCCTTCTAATAGGTGCGAGATTGATGTTCTCAGATTGTAATCAAGATCAGTGACCTAGACGACACCTAAATAAAAGATTTGAATGCAAAAGATGGATATGAAATTGAATGCAATTAATCTATATTTTTGATATTTTCTATGCAATAAGAATGATAAAAACCGATATGAATCTATGCTAGATAAAATTGATATGCTATGAATTGATCTATCTAACAATGATATGCAAAGCTATGAAATTCTATGCTATGATATGAAAAATATGCAATTGAAATTGATCTCACAAAGCTTTGAATTCGCAAGTTGATTCTTTCAAGCTCCAATTGTGCAAATTCTCCAAATCTGATATGCTATGATTCCTATAGAGTAAGTTTGCAATTTGCAAGATGATTGAGAGATTTTAGAGATGAATTATGAAGAGATGAGTCTTGTTTTAATAGAAATCCAAGGCTTTGGAGGTGCATGCAAAAAAGCCATAAATCACTCAAATAACTCAGCTTGATTTTTGAGTTATTTTTAAATAAAAGATAATTAACTCACAAAAACATGCAAAAGCTAAGCTTTAACTCAAAATAGAGTTTAGCTTTAATTGATAATTGATAGTTGTTTTCTTTTATGATTGTGCATGTTTTATTTATGAATTAATTTAATAATAAAGTGATTTATTTTCAACTTAACTGCTTTTAAAAATAAAATAATTAATTTATGGGTTAATTAATTATTTAATCAAACTTTTATTAAAAATTATATTATTAAATAATGACAACTTGCTTTAATTAATTAAATAAAAATTTAATCAATTATTCATAGGATATTGGATTTATTGTCAAAATTAAATAATACAATTAATAATAGATAGAATTAAATTTAATTACACAATTAAGTGGCAAGATATTAAATCTAATTAATTAAATATAAAAATATTCAATTAATCAAGCTTTAGGATAAATGTGATTTATTGCTAAATAATTATAAAATTAAAGATAATTATGATGATTAAGAATATTACTAGGAATATTCCCCGATGCAGAATTTAAGATAATCAATTATGATTTGATGATGTTTAGATGTGCCTGATATTGCCTTAGCAGTTGGAATAGTGGCAAGATTCTCGGCTAAACCCAGAGAAAATCACATGATGGCAATCAAAAGAATCTTGAGGTATTTAAGGGGAACTGAAGATTATGGCTTGTGGTATAAATTTGGAGGTAATCTGGATTTAAAAGTGTTTACTGATGCTGATTGGGCAGGAAACATTGATGATAGAAATAGTACAAGTGGTGGAGCATTCTTTCTTGGCAAGAGGTTAGTATCTTGGACTAGTAAAAAGCAAAACTGCACATCCCAATCCACAGTAGAAGCAGAATATGTTGCTGCAGCAGTAAACTACTCTAATATTATATGGTTTAAACAACTTTTGGAAGGCATGAAGGTTGAGATCAAAGAACCAGTTGTTATGTTTTGTGATAATACAAGTGCAATAAATATTTCAAAGAATCCAGTAATGCATTCCAAAACCAAGCACATTGCAATTAAATATCACTTTGTCAGAGAATTGGTGCAGGACAAGGAAATCAGATTGGAATATATTCATATAAAAGAACAAATTGCAGATATCTTCACCAAGCCACTACCTAAGGATGCATTCTTGTATCTAAGAGGCAAGTTAGGGGTCACTCCCCTATCTGAGGTTCACTAAATAAAGTTTTAGTGATGCATCAACCAGAACATGTTGAAGATCAATCAGTTGATGTAGCATAGTCAGGGAATCATTGCATATAAATCAGTACATAAGGTACATTGATATTTACCGAAACTGTGTAAGTTGTCTTTGGCATGTGTTGTCAAAGAAGGAGAGTTTGTTGTTGTACACACTAAAATGGTGCACTTCTATGGATCATTACATGCAAAGAAACTCAAGAATGAGGTCTCACAAATCGATCCATAGCTCCCTAGGCATGGAGTGCAAAGGTTTTTTAAGAATGCTCTCAGCTAGAGCTATTTAGCCTATAACCTTGCTAGTAAACCATGCAATGAGAGATTCAATGAAGACAAGGGAAAGAATGCCAATATCCTCAAGAATCAAGAATGAAAATGCAATGCAATGCTATGCTAGAAATGGAAATGCAAGCTAAGCTATGAAAGGAAATATGCAAGTGTTACAACCCAAGCTAATTAATCTATGTGAGCTAATCTAGAGCATAGAAATGAAGCTAATATAAGAAAGCATAAATATGAAGCTAATATAAGAAAGCATAAATATGAAGCTAAGCTAAGAATGCAAGAATGAGATGTAGATGCTAAGAATGCTCTAAATCTTCAAAAACTCTAAAGTGACCTAAAAATCTTGCAGCATAAAGTTAGCATAAAAAGTTGGGGATCTAGAATGAAGAAGAGAGCTCTCCTTTTATAAAAAATGAGAAGGAATGGACCATAGAGATTAAGAGGCAAAAGATTTAATCAATGATGGAGCTTAAAAGAGGAGCAATCCATGTGCACAAATATCCTCCAATGAGAAAATAAGAGTTGACTTTTGTGTCCAAATGAGACAAAAAGTTTTTTTTTCCCTTTTTATAAAATAAGAATAATGCTTTATTTGTGCAACTTAGGATAAGAGGAAAAGTGGGGGCTTTTTATTTATTAAAAGGGGAGGAAATATTCATTTTAAATAAATAAAAACTTAGGATAAGATGGTTAGCCCATAGAAAATAATTGAATAAATGATAGAGCTAGGATTTGATCAAGAATAAACAATTGAAGATTTAGCAAAAGGGGCTAATAGTCTAGATGACCATTTTTAGGTGTATACATTTGCCCCTCTTTGACTAATGTGTGATCGATTTGGGAACACATGCAGTCAAAGAATGAAGTTGAAATGTGAGATTGATTTGGGATCACAAAGCAACTCAGATCAGCCAAGAAAGCAAGAGATAGCCAAGAAGGCAAGCAATAGTTTTCTGACTCCAAAGAATGAAGTGCAGAAAAATAGCAAATCCTGCATGGTCAGCCTGGTAGCGACAGTACTGAACACTTAGGAAAGAGATAGCCAATAAGATATGATGTGTCTGCCCCCTCAGGATTGAAAGTAAAATCCAGGTAGAGGGAAAGCAGAAGCAAGAGCAGCATGATCAAATCACTAGAAATCATAATCGAAGAGAGAACAGAATAACCATTAAGCAGTGAAGGTATCCCCCACACATGGGACCCGGGGCACGAACCAAGTGGTCCCTCAACCTGTAAACACCATGGAGAGAGGAGATTGAAAGTGAATGAAAGACTAGAAGTTTGAAAGAGATGTGGATGAAGAGGTGAAGAATGCCCCAGCGAAGATCGAAGGATCAGGCCTCGAAAGGTTAGTCAACTGCACGAAAGAAGGAGAAAGATGATTTGGGTGATCAAAGTGAACTTGGATTTTGGTTTCAATCCCAAAATGAATAGAAAATGATGTGATATGAAAGACAAGAAGTGAAAGACATGATCAAGAAGAAGTGAAAGGCGAGTGCAGTTGATTAACAAGTCCATGAAAGATAAAAGAGAGCTCTCTCCATATGCAAGATGCAAAACTAAACTAACATGAACCTAAGAATGCAAGCTACATGAAAAGTGGTTTACTTGCAAGGTTACGAAGCCAATAGACATCTAATATTCATCATCAAGCATTATTGGTAGCATCGCAAGATCATACAATACACACTAGCATAACTATGTGGATCTGAATATGATCTATATCAGATAGAAATGTGGGAATACCACCTAGGCATCAGAGACATGTAGGTCAAGATGACTAGTGCAGTGAGATCACCTAAGTTTGATATAGCAAGATTATGCTCACATCGAGACACAAGAAAGTCAAGATGACTATAAGCATGCACTTGCAAAACAATCAAGGATAATACCTTGTAGGTCCATAGTGTCAAGTAAGACTAGCATAAATGCTCATGACAGTTAGGACCAACAAAATATACCCACAAATAGAAAAAGCAATAAAACATGTTCTCATTCCCTCAGTCTTCTAGCTATGCATCATCAAAAATGATCATAGGGGGAGAACACTCAGCAAAGAAAGCATCATAGATAGCACACAAAGAAATCAAGCCAAGCAAGTCTCAGTGAGTCAAATGTTTAAGTGCGTGTGTGTAGGTCATAGAGTCAAACTTTGAGTATCACATCTGCCAGTGAGAAATATTGCATCCTCTAGACTGCGGGTAGGATATTTGATAAGTGTTAAGAAACACTCGACGCAAGGGTAAGTGTTGAAAAACATAGTTGGGGTGGTGTTGAAAAACACCATTTGTGAGGTGCCTAAGAAACCCAGATGCACAAAGAGACCCAAGATAAGCTTAAAACAACGTATGCCCCCTAGACTAAGACAAGAGTCAATTCCAGGCTAGGAGAGGCAAAGTGAGAAGTGGAGTGAATGAGCACCACGTAAGACTGATAGACATAGGTGCAGAGGGTCTCAAGCAGTGCCTATTTCTAGGTTTTCACCACTTGATAGATTTATTGCAATTTTGTCAAGACTTTTTATAAATTTTTTTGTATTTTTGCTACCAAGGCGCCTGTTTCCAAGTTTTCACCAAGGCACTTTTTCTTTTTTTCTTTTTTGATTTTTTGAATTTTTTGATTTTTTTGGATTTTTTCAGCATCATATATGAATTTTTTTTTGGAGTTTTTTTTAGGATCATAAAGTATGTACAGAGAATGCCCCAGATAGAAACGAGCATCAAGAATCTGCTTCCTCTGATGTAGAGAACTGATAGGCCCTAGGCCCAAATGTTGCAGCTGTGATGATAGGAGGTCTCAACCAGTTCGACCAATAATAACCAGCCCTAAGAAATGTCTGAGCTAGCGGAGGATCATTAGAATGTGATCCACATATGCCATCATGGATTTCAGCTAGCACTTTTCCTGACTCCTCTATTTCTAGACACTTAAGGAGAGTTTCGTCTAGACCCTTCCTATACAAGTCACCAGAGACAAAGGAAAAGTGTAAGGGATGGTGGGAAGAATGGAGTGGTGGATTTTTAGGAGGGATATGAGGTGGAAGGTAGGAGCGTAATTCATCTACCAGGAACTTGAAGCGAAATTTATGCTTTTTCATTTGTAAGATGGATATTGAAGTAATCAAGGCATTAGCAACTTTTTTCTCAGCTCTAGAAATGGGTTGAAGTGTAACAGATATGAGATCATGCTTGAAGTAGTGCACCATTTTTTTGTAGAGAATCAGCTTGTCATCTTTTATTTGAGAATCATTATTTTTGAGAAAAATTTTAGTTTTACTTTTCTTAGGTGTGGATACTACCACAATGTGGTTTTCGCCATCCGACCATTGCTCTTTTCTTTTGACTCGATGACTGTGATACTTGATTGCTGATTCAATCCTTTTTGTTGCTAGTTCACTGGTGGAAGAAGTAATAGGTGTTGATACAAGATGAAATGAAGTGACTGGTTCAATAGCATTTATGCAAGGGATGTCATCTCTGGTGACAAGAGAAGTTGAGCCTATAGGGTAGGCTCCAAAAGTAGCTAGATCTAGATTCGTCATAGAAGGACCAACGTAGTCCACTAAGGCAATACTGGGAACAAACTCATCAGACCCTGCACGAGACTCATCAACTACGTCGGGTGGGTTACGAGAGGTATGAACTACATCAACATCCATATCTATCATGGAAGAATCTTCTAGAAGAGGCTTAAGATACCAAGAAGTAGAGATACTCATGTCATTATGTGAGAGATCACCTCTTTGTAGTAGCCATGCAATGTTGCGATGTTGTCTATCATAGTGCAATGATTCTTTAGGCACATAGGTTCTAGACATAGAGGCCTCAACCATATCATCAGTAGATATACATTCTTCTCCCCAAAGAAGTGAAGTAGAAGGAAGATCATCTCCCATGTGAGCCATAGTGTGTAGTGGTGACTCATCTATATCTGTGTCTGAATTACTGAGCATGGGAGTATTTCTAGAATCCTCTCTATAGATCCAGTCTTGAACAACTTGTTCTTCTCTCTCTGCTTCTAAAGGAATGGATGAAGGAACAAAAGTATCAGAGATCATCATAGCAGAAGTGGAAGGCTTCATGTTATCAGAAGGTTTCCCATATGACCTAGGAGAAATAGGTATAGAAGCAAAGGAATCCAGTGTATATTCACCCATACCAAGGCTCATCATCTTAAGTGATTTCTTAGCAGCAACTAGAGACATACTAGGATCAACAGAATATTCATTGTGAGGAATAAATTTTTCAGCAGTAGCAAGAGCATTGATAGCAATAGTATGGTCTCCAGGAATCACAACCTCAGTGCCATTGTATGGAAATTTGACGCACTAATGATAAGTGGAAGGAACAGCCTGCATGTCATGGATCCAAGGATGACCCAAAAGAATGTTATATGTGAGTGGGATGTCCAATACTTGGAAGCTAATATCTTTCATGATAGGGCCCACTCGGATAGGCAACATGACAAGACCTTTAGAAGATCTTTCCACTTCATCGTAAGCTTTTATAGTAATCTTCTTCTTAGAATCCATAGCAAATTCTGACAAACCCAATTGTTGTATGACATTAAAAGAAACAATATTTAACCCTGTACCATTGTCTATCAGGACTCGGTGGACTCAGGTATTGTAGACTAGAATTGATGCAGGAGCATCCTGGGTGTAAGAGCAATCTTGCATCACCCAAAAATATTTTTGTTTTTATATTCAATAAGGGCTATTTTGTGCAGAGCTGCTATTTATGGAAAGTTACTATTTTTGGTAATTTTCGTATGTGCTCAAAATGATCTAATTTCTTTCTTGGATGTTCATTTTGGTCATATAAGTCTGCCAATAAAGTTTCATTGCCAGATCAAGTGTATATTGGAAGATATTGAAGATTTTCGGTATTGGCAGCAGGGTACAGAAACTTTGAACTCAGTTTTCAAGGCTTTAGAGGCCCCGGATGAGGTCAAAAATTTGGGTGACGGGTGATTGCGTGGGTCAAGCCTGTAGAGCACTTCGTGGCATTTCTGAAATGGGGTTATAATAGCCGAGCGGGTCAACAGGTGATGACTTATGGTCTTCGGAAGTTGGGCCATCTGAAATGGCAGAAAATAATTTTCTTCAAAATTTCTGTTCGGGTTTCAAAGGTTATCTTGAGCCGACTATGATGTAGTAAAATGTAAAATAAAATAATTCTAAGTTGGTCGGCCTTATTGGCTAAAATTCTGGAACCTTCCCAAGCGGTGGAAAATTGCCTATATAAGGAAGGCTGTATTATTGTCTTAGGCAGTTCAGAATAGTTCTGGGTAGTAGATCTGGGTAATAATTCGAGGCTTTGTCCTACAGAATATTGTAAGGGAATGCCCATGTGGCTTTGCATATTGTAATTCTAAAAGTTTGTAATTCCACATTTGTGGAGATAATAAGAAGCCAATTTTTTGTTCTTGCAAATTGTTGTGGTTTCTCTATTTCTGTTATGTGTTTGTGGTATTAAGGGGAGCACCCTTCATCAAGAACTTCAATGTGTAAAGCTAGATTATGCGGGTGAGCAATAGATATGTCATCTTCTGTAGAAAAGGAGAGAGATAGTGGAGATGAAATATGGTTGACCATAGCCTGAAATTGATTTGGATCAATGTCATTGGGAACACATGTTGTATGTAGAGCCTCATCAAGAATCTCTCTATGCGAAGGGGATAGCCGAAGTAGCTCAAGGATAGATATCTGAGCTGCTATCTTTTGAAAATGTTGGACAAGATCATAGCTAAGGGTGGCTGAAGGACCTGCTTGTTTGGAAGGCAAAGCTTGCTTGGGATCTTGCACAGTTTTAAGGACAACCTTGGCTTGCCCCCTAGTAACAGCATTCAATATCTCACTTTGGGAAGATGAACTATCACATGTTTGCAAGACCAACTTTGGCTTACCATAATTAGCTTTATTATCATCTTGAGACCTCATCATTAGAACACTCTCAACGGGCTCTACCATGTTAATCACAAGCATATTAGAAGGATACATGTAATTGATCATTGCATCATGATTCTTCTTATGTGTTTGAGAGGTTTCCCCCTTATCATGCTTAGGTAGAGGATCTTTGAAAGCTATGTGATCAAAATTTTTAGTTAAGCCATCAGTGGAGATTGTGTTGTTATCAATGAGGTCTTGAATATCATCCTTAAGCCTAAAACAATTATCTGTCAGATGTCCCTTGTTTCTGTGATAATGGCAGTAATGATCCTCTCTCCACCAATCTGGCTTATTTATTGGATCCCAGTTACCAGGTTTATCAGGAAGTGTAAGATATCCATTGTCAACCAAAGTCTTAAGGATCACATCGTAAGGTTCTGCCAACTTGGTATAGACTCACTTTCAAAATGACTTCTTAGGCTTATCTGCATATTGAGGTTTAGGAGCATGGTGAGTGTTGCAAGCTTCTTGTTGTTTTGCTGCATAGATAGCATTGGAGAGATTGAAAGTGGGCTCTTTAACTTTAGGAGCATCAACAACCCCATCATTAACAACATACTTTTTTTTATTCCAAGGTTTGTTCTTGTCTTTGCCATTGCCTTTAGCATCTTTATTAATAACAATATCCCCTTTTCTTATAGCTACATCCTCAATTCGATATGCTCTTTCAACCATGTCATGGAAGGAGGAGAACAATTGCTTCCTTAGATCATAAAATAGCTCAGGCACAAGTGTGTTGACGAAAATGTCAATCTTTTCTCTTTCAGGTAACGGACAAGGATACCTAGAATACAATGATCTCCAATGTTGTAAGTAAGTTGAAAATGGCTCACCTTGATGTTGTCTTAGATTATCAAGATCTATCATGGTGACAGGTTGTTGGATGTTGTAAGAATAATGCTGGGTAAATCATTGAGCCAACTCATCAAAAGTCTTAAGAGGTGGTGTCAATTTCACAAACCATTCTAAAGCTTGGCCTCTTAAGCTTCGAGGGAATAATCATAGAAGAAATGTGTCTTCATGAAGGAAGTCCATACTAAGAGCATAAAAGTGACGCACATGGTCATGGGGATCACCATTTCCATCATACTTGTCATATTTGGGAACCTCAATATCCCTAGGAAACGGGGCCATGTATAGACTTTTATCAAAAGGAAGAGCACAAATTGATTCTACAAAAGAGACCTTTGGAGGCTCTCTTTCTAATGCCATTTGGGTAAGGCGTTGATTTGTCTGACGTAGTTCTTCCTGAAGGACTTCCAATTCAGTTGGTACTCTTTATTGGACAATTTGTCTGACATCATAGCTAGGAGGAAGCTTGTATCCTCTAGAAGTCATATATTGAAAATATTGATCACCATTATGCTCTAAAAGCTTATGCATCATTCATTGGGAGACCACATCTTGTTCAAATCTCATAAGATCCTCACTAGAAATCTCATCATCAGCCTCTACCTCATGTTGAGAGGGAGGAGGTCTAGGAGGTGAAGAAGGCATACCAAAAGTGGTTCTTGGAGGAGATCTTGGTGGCATGTTGTTGCCATTGTTTCCATTGATAAAAAGAGGTCTATGCTCATGATTACTAGTCTCAGGTTGCTCATGAAATGTCTCTTTATAAGCCATGCACCTAGCAGAATCCATCCTTTGTTGATTGTGTTCTTTGTCTAAGCGCACTTGGTTATCCATATGCTCAAAGTGTTCTTGCAAGCGTTGAAATTTTTCTTGTTCAGTCAAAGTGAGTGAGACACTATCTATGTTTTTGGGGGTCTTGAATGCGGAAAAGAGGAAACCTCCTTTGTACCACGGGGTAGCCTTGGAATTCTCAGATTGGTCAGAACTAGAACTGTCACTACTAATGGGTGCTTTGGAACATCTAGTTGGAGAAGGTAACTATGTATAATTGAACGGAGGATGACTCTCCTGCTCAAATTGAGACTGAGTTGTAACCGGCATGAAAAGAGATGTTGGTTGACTAATAGAATGAGACAAAGTTTCTCAGATATTGAGATAAGAAAAAGCTAATAAAGATCACTTGTCAAAGTAGAACAATAGAGAGATGGCTCATCAAAAGTGCTCAAGCACTTACAACAATCAATTGACTAAAGCCGAGCAGCGAGCAAGAAGCTCAATAAGCAAGTAGCTAGAGAGGTAACTGTGATGCGACAAGTGATCAAGAGTAGCATTCGTTAAAATCAAATCTAATAGTTTTAGCTCATTTGTTTCAGTCTAGAACAAATCTAAGCATGTAGGTAACAAACCAGTTTCAGGTAAGAACAAAAAAAGACATTCTACGACAGGTTAAAGTGCAAGTTTAGCAGCTCCAGATTGCAACAGCAACAAGACAGCAAAAAGGTTCTGGGTGATACTTTCCAGGCAGATAGGGCAATTCTTCTCAGTCAGGTGATACTTCGCCTTAAACCAGGTGATAGACCTCAATATACCAGAGTGACAGACTTCAGACAAAGCAAGTGATAGACAGTAGGCGCGAACTATCACGCGATATTTCTCAGTAAGGCACGCGATACTATTGCAGATTTATATGACTTTTTGACCAGTGAACGTAAAAGTCTCAGTTTTGAAGCATTTTGATCAAGTTTGAAGGTTGGATAGTGCAATTTCTTAGTTTGACAAGTAGTAACAATAGATAAAAGATAGGTTTGCAAACAATATAGGATCAAACATGTCATAGAACACTTGAAACAAGGGCAAAAGCAACCTTTCCAAGACAAGCACGTGTGATATCAAAATAGAGAACCTTATGAATGCTACCATTTGTTTGAATGTTGAAGACGTTTACAATGGTATAGCACAATTGAAGACAATTCAAGCAATTACTACCTAGAAGGACAAGGCTCATTACTTAGCAACATGGCCCACAACTTGATGCTCCCTTGCCTCACACCAAGTGGTTTCCCACAAGAGATATTGGCATTGTCATGGAAGTGTCAAAAACACAACCAAAGGAACACATATGGTGAGTGTCTTGGGGTGATCTGGGTAAGTCCACTTGGATCAATCCTTGCACCAAGAAGCTAAGCAGCTAAAATAAGGTGGCCTCTATCTAATGGTTCATAGTAAGGGCTTCCATTCATAGCACCCCTCTTGCTCCTCATAAAGGACTAGGACTTCGCAGCCTCAAGAGTACCTTAAGCATTCTTTCTTAATGCTTTCCTCATGGTCACAATCCCACAAGTTACTCACATCAAGCAAAGATAAGTACTATGTCTACCAAGGTTTTGTGTCCTCGATAGCCTTGAGATTATAGTGAGTTGGAATCACTCGCCACCAAGGAAAATGATGACAAGGTTTTCCCCACTTGGGTTGTTCCTCTTGATTGCTCAAGAGTAGGCCCGCTAAAGGATCCTATACTAAACAAAGAATGGATGATTTTTGAGGTTCAAGGTTTTTGGTTCACCACAAGGGTGAAGAGCATACTCCCCTATCTCAAAAACTTCTCCCAAACACACCAAGAAAAGATTTAATCACCCCCTTGCTTTCAAAATCCCAAGATGGATCAAGATTTCTGTTTCACCACAAGGGTGAAGAGCATACTCTCCTACCACCTCAAAATTCCTACAACAAGGTATTAAGTGCCTATGAAATGAAACAACTAGTATATGCCACACTTAATAAAGAAAGCAATTAAACAAGCACTTGATTTGGTTTTTATGCTTAGGGAAGCCCTACAAAAACCATTAGTAGCCCTCTTTGACATGCATTCTTTTGGCAAATTTCAAGCAAGTGCACCTACAAGCACAACTTGTTAGCTCCACAATGATTGGCACATCAAAAAAATTAGATAATCTGCAAAAATAACTAATCAAATGACAAAATCTGAAAATGCAACCATCATGGTTGGATTAGGTTTGGAAAGACCTTTCCAACAATATATCAAACTTTGATTTTCGATACCATTTGCTAAAATTTTTAAAAATTTAGAAAAACTGAAAACAACAAACAAAACTGACGAATCTGAAACTCTGGTCTTTGTCTGTCATAGAATTTTGTGCGAGATAGTACCAAACCATGTGAGAAAATGCAGAAGCTCATGCGAGAAAGTACAGAACTGCGCGCGAGAAATCACAAGCCCGCGTGAGAAAACACAAGCCCGCACAAGAAAACACAATCTTGTGCGAGAAAATAATAGCCCGCATGAGAAAGTGCTTCGTCAGAAAATCCTCGTGTGATACAGTGAGAAACCTGATGCAAGATTCTACGACAGTGATGCACAGAAGTACAAACAGCGTACAGAAATCACCAAAAAAAAAAAAGAAGTCAAAACTTGCTAAGAAAATGCAAGAAAATAAGGACAAAATAGAGCTGTCTTGCCCCACGATGGGTGCCAAAAATGTACACACTAAAATGGTGCACTTCTATGGATCATTACATGCAAAGAAACTCAAGAATGAGGTCTCACAAATTGATCCATAGCTCCCTAGGCATGGAGTGCAAGGGTTTTTTAAGAATGCTCTCAGCTAGAGCTATTTAGCCTATAACCTTGCTAGTAAACCATGCAATGAGAGATTCAATGAAGACAAGGGAAAGAATGCCAATATCCTCAAGAATCAAGAATAAAAATGCAATGCAATGCTATGCTAGAAATGGAAATGCAAGCTAAGCTATGAAAGGAAATATGCAAGTGTTACAACCCAAGCTAATTAATCTATGTGAGCTAATCTAGAGCATAGAAATGAAGCTAATCTAAGAAAGCATAAATATGAAGCTAAGTTAAGAATGCAAGAATGAGATGTAGATGCTAAGAATGTTCCAAATCTTCAAAAACTCCAAAGTGACCTAGAAATCCTGCAGCATAAAGTTAGCATAAAAAGTCAGGGATCTAGAATGAAGAAGAGAGCTCTCCTTTTATAAGAAATGAGAAAGAATGGACCATAGAGATTAAGAGGCAAAAGATTTAATCAATGATGCAGCTTAAAAAAGGAGCAATCCATGTGCACAAATATCCTCCAATGAGAAAATAAGAGTTGACTTTTGTGTCCATATGAGACAAAAAGTGTTTTTTTCCCTTTTTATAAAATAAGAATAATGCTTTATTTGTGTAACTTAGGATAAGAGGAAAAGTGGGGGCTTTTTATTTATTAAAAAGGGGAGAAAATATTTTTTTTAAATAAATAAAAACTTAGGATAAGATGGTTAGCCCATAGAAAATAATCAAATAAATGATAGAGCTAGGATTTGATCAAGAATAAGCAATTGGAGATTTAGCAAAAGGGGCTAATAGTCTAGATGAACATTTTTAGGTGTATACAGCTATCATTTCAAGAAATTTCTAAGAAGAATAATTTGAGAAGTTAAGAGGGAGAGTTCTCAATCAGAGAAAGAAGTTTGAAGATGATGGGAATCAGAATGAAGCTAAAGATATGTTTCTTACTCTTGGTTTCTCTGTGAAATTTTATTGTGCTATGACATGTTGTGTTGCCATCAATGCCAAAGAGGGAGATTGTTGGATACAATTGTCTGAAGGACATTGTTGGATTAGCTATGTGTTGTCTTTGATGTCACACAAATGTCATATCAATTATCACTCTCAGTATCTACCGAGCTCAGTTGGTCAGCTAGGTGGTTTTTAGTGTCTACCGAGTTCTCTCAGGTGTCTAAAGGAAACATGACAGGGTAACAATGTTAATCGAGCCTCCTCAGTTATCGAAGGAAAATTAGTGGTTACCGAGCTCTCTCAGTCTCCAAACAATGTTGCAGAATTCACTGTGGTTACCGAGTTCTCTCGGTCACTGAAGGAAATCTTTTCAGGATTAATGTTTACCGAGCAAGGTCGGCCCTTTCAAAGAATTTTTTTATTACAGTTTGTTTATCCCAGCTGACTGTTATAATAATTATTAGTGCCGACTTGACAATCTAAATGATTATGAAATGACATATATATATATATAGAAGGTCAAGTGGTGAATAAAAGATATATAGCATGCAGAAATAATTTTGAAGAAAGGTGTGTGCGAATTTTGAAGGATGGTCAGATATCCTTGAGGAGCAGCAAAGATTTAATTGATCAGTAAGGATCTAGTGAAACAGAACAGAGATCTATATTCAGCAATTCAGTTGCAGGTCATTTCATTGTTACTCTCTAGCAATTATAGCAGTGATATCAAAATCTCTTAACCGAGCTGGTTTAACAACCATTTTGTAAATCCTCTAACAAGGTAATAGTTCTATTGAATTGTTTCAAGACCTCTTACAAGGCCACTCCTAGCAGGGTGATTAAATCCTCTAACAAGGTCACACCTAACAATGTGTTTTGTAACCTTTTACCGGGTTGGCTTCTAACCGGGCATCACTTCAAAAGAGTGAAAAATAGCAACTAGTTACATTGGTGGTTTTTCCCATATTGGGTTTCCATGGTAAATTTGGTGTCTCTTGTGTTCATGTTATTTTCTTTATTCATGTAAGTTAATCAGTGATGAATGATTAAGAATAGTTTAATTATTACACACTTCAAGGATCAAGTTTTCAACATTTCTCTGTATATTTATCGAGTGGCACAGTAAATAATTTGTTAAGATATTTAAGGGATCAGTGGTAATATTTTTGTGGTTAACTGATTCACCCCCCCCCCCTCTCAGTTACTGCATCTATATTTCCAACACTCCATACCTTGTCTTTTCTTAGGTAACCCAACTACAAAATCCATACTCAAGCATTCCCATGGCCTAGTAGGAATAGGTAGTGGTTGGTAAAGACCAGCATTTGTAGAAGTGCCCTTGGCCTTTTGACATACCACACAACTTTCCACATACCTTCTAACATCTAGATTCATCCTTGGCTAATAATAGAACCTTGAAACAATTTCTTGAGTCTTAGTGATCCCAAAGTGAACACTCAAAGCACGATTATGCTTTTCTTGTATCAAATTCTCTCTAATAGAGCCTCTAGGAACACATAATTGATTCCCTTTAAACAAGAGATCACTTTGCAAAGTATACTCAGCATATCTACTATGAAAATGATTCTTATTTAGTACATACCTTGTATATGTCAGAAAAATTTTCATCATCTGCATATAGATCCTTGAAGTGATCTATTCCCATGCTTTTCAACTAAATTTCTTGGATTGTGAGTGTCCTTCTGGACATTGCATCTACCACCTTATTGAGGACACCTTTCTTGTGCTTGATATTGAAGGTATACACTTGTAGGTACTCAACCCACTTCATGTTCTTGTGACTCAATTTTTCTTGTGAATTCAAGAAACTAAGTGCTTGATTGTTTGAATACACAATGAACTCCTTGGGAAGCAAGTAGTGCCTCCACTTTCTCAAAGCATGAACCAATGCATACATCTCTAGGTCATAAGAAGAGTACTTCCTCTTAGCCTCACTCAAATTTTTAGAATGGAAAGCCACCGGTCTACCTTCTTGGCTTAGAACAGCCCCAATTGCTATATTGCTAGCATCACACTCAATGGTGAAAAGCTTCTCAAAGCTTGGTAGTACTAAAAGAGGTTGGGTAGCTATCTTCTCCTTCAACAAATCAAAGCTTTTATTAGCATTCTCATTCCAAATAAACTTGGTTTTCATTCCTCCCTTGATAGTATCCAACATAGGAGAATAAATTGCACTAAAATGCCTTATGAATTTCCTATAATATTGTGCAAGGCCATGAAAACTCCTTACCTTTGTTGTTGTCCTTGCAGTAGGCCAATTCATGATAGCCTCCACTTTTCTTTTGTCTATTTTTAGATTACCATGTGATAGGACAAATCCAAGGTACACTAGCTCTATTTTGATGAACTCACACTTCTCCAAGTTGATCATCAATTTCTCCTCATGTAGCTTCCTGAAAACAATGTCAAGATGCTCTAGATGCTCACTCCTTGTCTTGCTAAAAATCAATATATCATCTAGATATACAACTAAAAATTTTCCTATGTAGTCTTTGAGGACTTCATTCATGAGCCTCATGAATGTGGAGGGGGCATTTGAAAATCCAAATGGCATGATGAGCCATTCATACAACCCTTCATTGGTCTTGAAGGCTATCTTCCACTCATCTCCTTCATGTATTCTTATTTGGTGATAGCCACTCTTCAAGTCTATCTTACTATAGTACTTGGCTTCACCTAAACAATCCATTAGGTCTTCAATCCTAGGGATAGGAAACCTGTACCTTATAGTTATCCTATTGATAGCCCTTGAATCTATGCAAAGCCTCCAAGTTCCTCCTTTCTTTGGTGCAAGTACAGTGGGTATGGCACATGGACTAATACTCTTTCTAATTAGGCTTTGGTCTAGGAGTTCTTGTATTTGTCTTGCTATTTTTTCATTTTTTTGAGGGGTCATCTTATAGGCTGCTTTGTTAGGTAGGGTAGCTCCTGGGATAAGGTCTATCCTATGAAATATGGCTCTCTTAGGGAGTAAAGTTGATGTTTTCCCATCACTTACAATACCTTGGTAAGTCTATAGCATACCTTGAATCTCCTTTGGTAATTCTGCCTTCTTAGCCATCTTGTCTTCATCTAACTCCTTTGGTCTTAGCACCAATGCAAAACCAACTCCTTCACTCTCTTCCATAGCTGGTAAGAACTCCTTTTCACCCACCATAAGTACATTTGGACCTGCTGTCTTCACCTCAACATCTTCCAACAATGACTAGATTTTGAAGGTTATATTGTCCTTCTTGAAAGAATAATAATTCTTTCCTCCATCATGTATGGCTTGGTGGTCAAATTGTCATGGTCTACCTAGGAGAAAATGGCATGCATCCATAAGAAACACATTACATAACACTTTTTCTTTATACCTACCAATGGAGAACTTCACCCATGCTTGCTCATTCACTAACACATGTTGGCCTTTATTGAGCCAAGTAATCTTGTAAGGATTGGTGTGGGGTATCCTCGTCAACTTCAACTTGTTGACTACTTCCTCTAACACAATATTGTTAGTAGAACCTGAATCAATAATGACCCTACATACTTCCCCCATCATCTTGCACTTAATCCTAAATAAAGACCTCCTTTGGCTTGGCTCCTCCTTCATCGGCTCCTTGATTAGAGTTCTCCTCATCATAATATTTTCTCCTTTCTCTAAATGCAATAGTACTTCAGCATGTTTTTCTACTGCATTAGACTCATCTTAAACTAGGTTAGCTCTCTTGTCACCTCCTTGTGATGAACCACCTTTCTCAGGGCATCTATAGGCAGGGTGCCCCATTTGATTGCAATGGTAGCACTTCATATTGGCAAAGTAATTGCCTCTTCCTCCTTGTCCACCACTTCTTCCTCTAAAGCTATAGTTATAACTCCTTCCTCTACCACCTCTACTTGAGCTTCCTTCTTGCTGCTCACTAAATTTTACATCTCCTTAACTTCTTGATTCGGAACTTCTTCCACCATAGCCACCTCTTTGTCCTCTACTATCTTTGCTTGTAGCTTTTCCTTTAGAGGTTTCTTGTTTCCTTCTACTTTTCTCTTCTATCTTCAAGGCCATTTGATAGCATTGGTGAATGAATTTGAAGTTCACTAGACTCATTTCCTCTTGTATAGACCAATTGAGGCCATTCAAGTACCTTGCAAGTTTGATACTTTCATCTTCAACTACCTTGGATCTCAAACATAATTTTTGAAACTCCTCGATATATGCTTGAACATCTAAATCCTTTTGCCTAAGATTGTGTCTCCTCCTATGAAGTTGGACTTCATAATCATCAAGAAGGGAAGTCTTCTTCACTTTGGATACCATGCCCTTCCATGTCACAATAGGACCTTTTCCATCCTTTTCCCTCTCAGTTTGCACAAACTTCCACCAAGTAAGAGCTGAACCTCTTAGTCTAGACTTGGCCACTATAAATTTTTGTGCCTCTGAGATACCATCACATTCAAAATGGTTCTCAATATTGTCTATCCAATCCATGACTAAATTTGGATCCATTTGTCCACTGAATAGTGGCACACCTTCCAAAGCTTTGCCACTCAATGCCTTCAATGCTTTTAAGAATGGCTCTTCAGGGAGAACAGGGTCAGGTGTTGGAGCTTCCTCCTCCAAATATAATTCCTTCTCCCTTGCTTTTTTTTCTTCCTTTTGGTCAATTTTCTCTTTGACCTTATCTACTTTGTCTTGGACTTCACCCAAGAGCTGCTCCATTTGAGCTAGTCTTTCCCTTAGCAACTTGTTATCTTCTTCTTGTTCCTCAACCTTCTTGGCTAACTCAGCATTAGTCACCATGGTTTTTTCTTCTCTTGATCTAATTGGTTTATTTTCTCCCACTGATTCAGTAGGCTACAACATCCACCACAAGCCTGATCAATTCAAGCTCTGATACCAATATGATGTGAGTGTTGCAAGGCTTGTTTACATTGCATCCAAGAGACCTAGCTTGTCTCTTCTAGGTACCTAGTCTCTTCTATTGGAAACTACAATTAAAACAATTGTTGTATTGTCATTGATGTCAAACCATAATTGGTAAGATTTTTGCTACTTAGGAAAGTACTATATCTATTGTATTGTTGTGAAGGATTGGGGCAAGGTTGGTAACAATAGCACGTAGGGAAAGGTTGAGTTATCTTGATATTACAAAGTGTACTTGACTATGTTGTACAATGATGAGACAATGTATTGTTTATCCTAGTAAGACTGAAGACTAAACTAGTAGGCTTGACTGAGCAAAAATGGAGAAATCATGTTTAAGTCGAGTAATGATAGTGTCGACCGAGTCAATGTATGCCGAGCAAAATTCTAGTGTTGACCAAACAACAGTTAATTGTCGAGGAAGATAGTATAAGCCAAGGAAACATTTTTAGTAATGACCAAGCTTTCCACATGAAGATCGAGTAGTTGATCATAGTATTGACCGAGCATCAGCATTTTTATATTTGAAGAGAATTTAGTTTTGGAGCCGACATTGTTGAATTCTTGGATTATGTAAAATGTGTTGACTTTATTTATCAATTGTTTGAAAGCATTAAATGCACTATAAAACATTTTATTGTAAATCTTTAAGAGATTTGAGATGATTCTAGAAATGAAGTCGAAGAACATGAAGTGGGTAGATTCAATGAATCTGACCTAACCCTAAGATCTACGAATGAGATTGAGCGGCATAAGATGAGTTAACCTAATTGAGGAAAGTATTAAGGGAACTTGAGCATTAGATATGTGTGTACATGGGTGAAAAAGAGAATGCTGGAAGATCAGTAAAGTTTTATTGACTGTATAAGTAGAAAAGGCTGATGGAGAATTGTGGTGGTTGCTTGAAGAAAAGTTTCGAACATATCAGAGATGGAGATGGCAAAGTTTCAAAGTCAGTAAACTAGCATTAGTGTATGGGATCATATATGATATTTGCAAAGTGAGTTGTATGTTTTTCAAATCAATATTGCTGCTACTTTCTAACCATTGTAATAGTCAAAATCCTTTTAACAGAGGTTGACCTAATAGTCATATGTTAAATCCTTTGAACAAGGTTTCATTCTAATGGAGTGTATGTAAGTCCTATAACAAGGCTCACTTTTAACAGGGTGATTAAAATCCTTTAACCGGGTCACACCTAACAGTGTGTACTGTAACCTTTGAGAGGGTTGGCTTTTAACCGAGCTCACTTTAGAAGAGTGAAAATAATAGTAGCATGTTACAAAGTGGTTTTTCCCACATTGGGTTTCCACTATAAATCCTAGTGTTAATACTTGTGTGAATGTTTTGGTTTGAACATTTCTGTGTTTTAAAAGTTAAGTTATAGTTGGGTAGTGGACTACAATGTTATATGTTTCTATTATTGAATCAATGATGACTGAGTTTATTTTGGTTATTGGATTTGATTTAAGGAAAAGTTTTTAAGTTTGTCTTATACATCAAGACCTGAGAACAACTGATTCACCCCCCCCCCTCTCTGTTGTTCTAAGTCATATTAACATCTTCTAGGTCCTAATTGGATTAGATAATTAACTAAGTCCATTCTCAAATCCTTCCTAAGAGTTATATCTCTTGTGCTTAACCTTGAAAGACTAACACCCTAGTTTTAGTACACTTCTTCTCACTCAGAAAGCTCTAAGTGCCAAATCCTCATAAACTTGATCTTTCATTGTAGGAATGCTCTCCATCTTGAAAACATTTATAATCTTTCCCATTTGATCCATTTTTGAGGGATCTTGAATCATGTTCTTACCGGCTTCAATGGTTCATCATTTAGTGACCTCAAATTAGGCCTATTCCTTGTAGCCTTTTGTAGAGGCTTTTGGACTTTCTTTTCAAACTTTTCCAAACAACTTGTAAAACCAATTGGGGATTTAGATACCCTTTTGTCTTTTACTAAATATTTTGAAACTTGTAGGTCTTGGAAGCCTTTGTACACCTCCTTCCTATAAACTATGGTAAACAGGGCTAATTGACCTACTTTCTAGGACCGAATGTGTCCCGTTAGTAATCTTGCTCAAAACCTAATGTAAATGATTGGCATGAACCCAATCTTCATAGGAAATTTAGCTATGATGAACACCTACCAGAAAAAGTCTTGGATCCATACTGTACCTTCAACCCTACAATGAAATCTCTATTTCTTCATAGTCTAGACCTTTAACTAGGCTTTGTGTGCTCGCTTAGGGCCTAGCATTAAAAATAGATCTCCTCTTTTCCCTAACTCCTAAACCTAAAATTATATACAATGGTGACTCCCCTAACATATCCATCCATCATGAGTTGTTTCCCATGGCTAGATTTCATGGGGGAGCCATGAAAGCTCGGACTGGTCAGAACATAACTAGTGGAACTCTAAAACAAAATCTACTTTAACCGACACCCTAACCCTACTCAAAACTCCCTACTTATCAAATGAAAAAGTCTTCAAACTATCTATAGAACACTAATTAACTATTATATTTGGTCTTTCAATCCATAAGATATGACTATCAACACAAAGTCTCAGGAATCTCCTAGTAATCCTGTTGCAGAGCTCTATTAACAAACTTCAAACTATTACAATCCATCCACACTGCTCGAGATTTGAGTCTTCCATCACATAAGATGCCATTTCCACCATTCTAGGGCTTGTTGGCTGATCTTTCACCTCCTAAAGTCTAGGGGATCCAAGATAACCGAGTTGCATGCAACATTTGCAATAATTGCAAATGTTGTCATGACAATTTCTTTGCAACAATTGGAAACTTTCACATATGCCTCAATCCTATTTCTTAGGACTCTTAACCTCCAATGTTTCAAGGATCCAAGGCCATTAATGACCTTATGGCATCTTTACAACCTCATTATGTGCCTAAGACACATTAAAGACTCAATCTCTAACAATTACCACTAAGAATTAAAAACTACTAACATTGGCTATTTGTGTGACCTTAGTCTTAGTGACTAACCCATTTAGCCTACATTGCAAATGACCTTCTAAGGTATTTAAACAAACTAAACTACTCTTCTTGACTTGGCTAGAGTCAAGTACAAGCCAAAAATTATTAAGCATGGAGGTTAGCCATGGTGTGCTCCTGCACCAAGAAGGAATAGACTATGGGAAAATATTTGCTCCTGTAGCAAGATTAGGAGTGAGAACTCTATTGGGTATGTGCAGGATCATGGTATGCCAAAAAGTGGTGATGTGAAAAAGAAGTCCTAATTGATAGACTCTTTGAAAAATAACTATAACTTTCAAACAACATAACATTTTTTAAATTTGAAATATTCATCACATTCTATGCTTCACCTAATACAATAATAATAAACAATTATTTCAATTTGATGAAGTTTAGACTAAGTTTAGGTGGGCAGACACAAGATTTTTTATATTCAAGAAAATTTATAGTAGAAAAACCATAATTAATCATTTACTTGGAAAAAAAATACAAAAAAAAAAAAATCACATCCGGACATGAGTCTACTACTTTTATCTAGAATCTTATAAAAAAATATTATCATTTGATTTTGTTTAATGTGGTCAGACATACACCTACTTGTTATCTTTCTAGTCCTGATTGATAGACTTATTGAAAAATAGCTATAACTTTCAAACTATATAACATTTTTGAAATCCAAAACATGTGTCACATTCTATGATTTTCCTACTACAAGAAAAATAAAAAAAAATTTCAATTTGATAAAGTTTAGACTAGGTTAATGTGGTCAGACACAAGAGTTTTTGCATTCTCAAAAAGCTGCAGAAGAAAAATCATAATTAATTATTTACTTGAAAATAAATTACAAAAAAATATGTGTCACATCCAAACATGAGTCTACTACTTATATCTAGAATCTTGTAAAAAAAATTTATCATTTGATTGTGTTTAAGGTGGTCAGACATACACCTACTTCTTATTTTTTCCTAAAATTTTCATACTACTACATTGAAATTTCAATCTATAGAATAATTGTTTTTCAAAAAAAGCCTAGTATCTTAGAAACTAAATTCAATTTTCTACAGATTCTCTTGTTACTTATTTTTTATATAATATTTATAACTTGTTCAATTTTTTATGTCAACTTGCCTAAACCTAATTTTCTGAATTTTCATTACCACTTAAGGGCCTAGTTTGGCATACCATGATCCTACACATACCCTACTTGCATATGTTGCATACAAAGACTTCAAAGTATATCAGATGGATGTCAAATCTACATTTCTGAATGGTATATTAGAAGAAGAAGTATACATTGAAAAACCTGAAGGATTTGTTGATCCAAACAAGAAAAATATGGTTTGCAAACTGAACAAAGCGTTGTATGTATTAAAGCAAGCCCCTAGAACATGGTATGAGAGGCTACACAATTATTTGATAAAGATTGGATTTACAAGGACAAATGAAAACATCAATCTGTACATGAAAGCTAAAGAAGGTAAAGGGATTTTGTTAGCTTAAATTTTTGTGGATGATATCATATTTGGAGGACAAGATGCCCTATGTCAGAAATTTTCAAATGAGATGCAAACTGAGTTTGATATGTCTATGTTTGGTGAAATAAAATTCTTTGTTGGTTTGCAAGGCCATCAGATGGAGAAAGGTATCTTTATCACACAATCTAAATATGTCAAAGAGATACTGAAAACTTTTGGTATGGAGGATTCTAGACCAGTAAGTACTCCTATGGCTACTGGACAAAAACTATCTAAAACTGATGATACTATTGAAGTAAATCAAACCCTATATAAATCCATGATTGGAAATCTACAATATGTTGTCCACAGTAGACCAAATATAGCCCTAGAAGTTGGGATTGTGGCAAGATTCTTTGTCAATCCTAAGGAAAATCATATGATGGTTGTGAAAAGAATACTGAGATATATGAAAGGGATAGAAGAGTATGGATTGTACTACAAGAAAAATGATAAATTTGAACTAAGAGTCTACACTGATGCAAATTGGGCTATAAATGTTGATGACAGGAAAAGTACAAGTGGTGGAGCATTCTTTCTGGGAAAAAGATCAGTCTCCTAGATAAGCAAGAAACAAAACTGCATTTTTCAATCTACAGCAGAAACTGAGTATGTAGCAACTGTAGTGAATTGTTCAAATCTGGTATGGATCAAGTAATTGTTGAAAGGGATGAAAGAGAAAATGTTGATGACATGAAAAGTACAAGTGGTGGAGCATTCTTTCTAGGAAAAAGATTAGTCTCCTGGATAAACAAGAAATAAAACTGCATTTCCCAATCTACAATAGAAACTAAGTATGTAGCAGTTGTAGTGAACTACTCAAATCTAGTATGGATCAAGCAATTGTTGAAAGGGATGAAAGAGGAAATCACTAAGCCGATTGTTATTTTTTGTGATAACACAAGTGCTATCAACATATAAAAGAATCCAATGATGCACACAAAAACTAAACATATTGTTATCAAGTATCATTACTTGAGGGAATTGGTACAAGATAAAGAAGTGAGAATGGAATATGTGAATACAAAGGAACAACTAGCAGACATATTCACAAAATATTTACCTAAGGATGCTCATGAATATCTTAGAGGTAAATTAGGGGTGCTTCCCCTAACTGAGGCTGCTTAGTCAACTAGGAGCATTGCATAAAATGTGCTACATAGAATATCTGATAAATTGATGCAGGAAAGGTCACACTTTAGGAGCTTCCTAGAGTTGTGAAATGTACAACAAAGTTGATAATCAGTCATAAGTAAGATGATAGAGGGAGAAATACTAATACTGAACTGACAAGATGACATTTACATATGAAAGATGTAAGTGCTAGAGACTGCTTTTGCATTATTTTCAAAGAGGGAGAGATTCAGATGAAAATAGATGAAAACATAGAAATAAAGAACACTGAGGTATATGTTCCAAGATTCAAAGATTCAAAAAATCAGAGGGAGAAAGAGACAAACCAGATTTAGAGGGAGTAACTATGTGAACAGTCCAGCAAGGCTAAATTGTTGAGAATCAGAATGAAGCTAAGGATATTATAAATCTTTTTGATGCACTGATATTTTTGGATTGGTTTGTAAATCATGTGTTATTCATGTGGTGTTTCCATCAATGCCAAAGAGGGAGATTGTTGGAAACTGTAATTAAAATAGTTGTTGTATTGTCATTGATGTCAAACCTTAACTAGTAAGACAGTTACTATCTAAGAATGTACTATATCTATTGGTTGATGAAAAGGATCAGGGAAAAGGAGATAACAAGAGAACCTAAGGAAAGGTTGAGTTATTTGATACTTCAATGAGTACTTGATTATGTGGCACATTGATAAGATAATGTATTATTTATCTAAGTATGAAGAAAGACTGAAGAAGTGGGCTTAACCAAGCAAAAGTGAAGACATCTAGTTTAAGTCGAGTGATGTTAGCATCAACCGAGCACCAATATATGCTGAGTAAATTTAGTGTTGACCGAACATCAGTTTATTGCCAAGCAAGATAGTGTTAGCCAAGGAAGACAATTTTTAGAGATGAACGAGTTGCACAGTGTTGATTGAGGAGATGAACACAATATTGACTGAGTGTCAGTAATTTACATTTGGAGAAAGAATTTGAATTCCCAGTCGACATAGTTTAATTCTTGGGTTATGCAAATCATGTTGACTTTATTAATTGATTGTATGGAGAATTTAATACATGGTAAATCATTTTATTATGGATTCAATGAGAATTTTGAAGATGTATCTAGAAGGAAGGATGAAGAACTTAAATGATGGAAGGATTCAATGAATCTGACCTAAACCTAAGATCTACAGAGGAGATTAAGCGACAAAAGATGGATCTACCTGGTTGAAGAGGTATGTAGGAAAACCTAATTGTGAGGTTACACTATATGCTGAAGTTGTTGATGTTATTGGCTAATAAGTCTAAGAAGAAGGCTAAAGGTGAAGGAGTTGATAATAATTGTGATTGCTTGAAGAAAATTCCAAGAAAATTAGTGATGAAGATTGAAATGGAACTCAGTCAGTAAATCAACATATATGTGCGAATTGGATATGTTATTTGCAAAGTGAGTTGTATGATTTTTAGATTAGAAACTACTACTACTTTCTAACCATTGTATCAGTCTAAATCCTTTAATCAATGTTGACCTAATAGTCATTGTTTAAATCCTTTAATCAAGGTGGAATTATAATGGAATGTACTTAAATCATTTAACTAGGTCACTTTTGATAGAGTGTTTTAATCCTTTAACATGGTCACACCTAGCAATGTGTTTGTAAGTCTTTAACAAGGTTGTATTTTCATAGAGCTCACTTCAGAAGAGTGAAAATATCATTAACATGTTACAAAGTGGGTTTTCCCAAGTTGGTTTTCTACTATAAATCCTGGTGTTATACTTCTGTGAATGTTTGATGTGCTTGTTTCTATATTTTGCAAGTTAATTACTTTTGGACAGTGGAATGCATGTTATGTGTTTCTGGTATATATGCTTTAGAGACTGCGTTGTGTTGGTAATTAGATTAGAGATTGTTGAAGTGTGTAAAAGTTCAATTGGTACATTTGAACCTGAAACAACTGATTCACCGCCCCTCTCTATTGTTCTAAATAATATTAACATAACATTTTTTTGTTGGTCATCTCTTTGTTCTCAAGGCTTGGCCTCTGTTTTGTACTCTGGTTAACTTTGTAATTATTTTTTGATCCCTCTATCTTTAATACAAAAAATATTATTATTCTAAATCAAATTCAAAATTCAAACTTTCCTTTCCAACATTAAAATTAAATAATTTTTAGTTATTATGTTCAGATGCATAACATAGAATACCAAATTCTATGTAAACTCGTTTAAACTGATAGGAACATCATTCATCAATTTTTTTTAGTTGCATTTTTTTACAAATTAGTTAATAGGTTAGATCGTAGAGATTAATATTGACAAATTATACAACATCATGACTTATCCCAATCACCTAATTTTTACAAATTTTTGGCCCAATGCAAGTTAATTTTCCATCGTTATTTTGATTAGTCATAAGTAAATATTTTTTCCAACAATAGCTAAATGGCTCCAAAATTGCAATTAATTTTTTCATAAAATATCAAATACATGTACACAAATTCACCCATGTATTCACTAATACATGATAAATGGTTCACTATTTTTGAGGACCTTTTTCACATAAAATAAAAAAATTTCTCCATACAATGGATCCATTTCACCAATCAAATTATAATTCAATGGTAATCATAGGTCCATATGTTAGAAAGTAAAGTCCACCAAGATAACTGAGAGGGGAGGTGAATCAGTTATCAGATAAATATAGATTTTATCACCATTGATAGATTTTAACCATGTAAGCAATGTAAGAAACAACCATAGAAAGATAAACATACACAATAACACAATAACACAAGATATGTTGACTAGGGAACCTCTTGATCAAAGAGTAAACCCTGGTGGGAATGATGCCCACAAAAGATACACTAATATGAAAATTTTTTGTGAGAGGATGGACTCTATTAAGAGACTTATGAATTACATTTAGTACATATGATTCCCTGTTAGGAGAATTTGAATCCCTGTTAAAATATTCTAACCCTGTTCGGAGTTATGGAAGGCAGAAGGACCCACTGTCCAAATAGCTTCAAGGGAAAGATCATTGAACACACTGTCCAATTGATCTTTGTATTAATTAATAGAATAATACCAAAAGATTACTGATCTCAACAACTTATCAATTCTCCTCTATCTGTTCCAAACCACACCAACTACTTCACCAGATCTCAATACT
This sequence comes from Chamaecyparis obtusa, assembly GCA_027943335.1. NCBI lineage: Eukaryota > Viridiplantae > Streptophyta > Pinopsida > Cupressales > Cupressaceae > Chamaecyparis > Chamaecyparis obtusa. Next base: position 551,446 of record BSBK01002720.1, on the reverse strand, counting down.
AGATCTTTGCAATTCGCATATCCTCTTACAACATCATATTACAACTTTATTCCAATTCAATTCCAATTCCATATGAAATTACATTTCAAACAAGGAAAAAAATCCTTCCTTTATACCACACTCAAATAATTACAAATGAGTTAGCCAACCAATTACAAAATACAAACTTCCACACGTTACACAATAATTCATAATTACATAAAACTATCGGCTTCCAAACAAAATAATTCTCCACTTGTGTGACCTCTAACATTTTTGTCACATCCAAATCACTATCATCATGCCTTCATCATCTGTACAACTTCACATGCCTAGATTCTGTCCCGATTAGGAGATATCATCTAGTTACTACAAACCACTTCTCAATAATACTATCTGAATACTTCTTCCACTGAATTACACATAACTTTCATGAATAATTAAATTTCCATATGTGCTCTTGACCAAAAACATGGGACACAACATAGAGTAAGTCCTCAACTCCACATAGCTTGATCTTCAATATCCCATGTGCGCTAATACAAACATTGTCTGCTTCTCTGCTAATTTTCAATAGATCACTGTGTTGACATCAATGACAATCACAATCATGAATGCAAAAAAAACTACTATAGAATGGATGTGAATACTCCCCCATAGGATATATTCAGCATTCATTCCTAATAATCTCCCCCATTGGCATTGATGGCAACATAGATGAAAAAACATCCAAGTGAATACCAACATTAAAACACTATTGCTCTGAAATGTATTCGAATCCTCTTCATCAATCAAATCTTGCTTCATTTTCTCACAATAAAATCTTATATTTTTCCATTTTATATTTCTTGTATCCTTCTGTTAAAAAGTAAAGTCCACCAAGATAACTGAGAGGGGAGGGGGGGTGAATTAGTTATTATATAAATACAAATTTTATCACCATTGATAGATTTTAACCATGTAAGCAATAACCATAGAAAGATAAACATACACAACATAATAACACAAGATATGTTGACTAGGGAACCTCTTGATCAAAGAGTAAACCCCAGTGGGAATGATGCTCACAAAAGATGCACTAATATGAAAATTTCTTATGAGAGTATGGACTCTATTAAGATCCTTATGAATTACATTCAGTACATATGAGTCTCTATTAGGAGACTTTGAATCCCTATTAAAAGATTCTAACCCTGTTAGTGTGTGTGTGAAAATTGTACCTGATTTGTAAACACAACACTTCAGTAAAACATTAGAGGTTAGCTATAATCAAAATCGTGCAAAATTGAAAACTATCTAACCAAGCAATTTACTGCCTTCTAGTAGGTGCGAGATTAATGTTCTCAGATTGTTATCGAGATCAGTGACCTAGACGATAGCTAAATGAAGGATTTGAATGCAATTGATCTAGATATGAAATATGAATGCAATTAATCTATATTTTTTGGATTTTCTATGCAATGATATGAAAACTTGATATGGAATCTATGCTAATATGAAAAATTGATATGCTATGAATTGATCTAACAATGATATGAAAAAGAATCTAAATGAATGTAAAAAAAAAACAAATTGATCTCACAATAGCCTTGATTCGCAATAAGCTTTGATTCTCCAAATTCCAATTCTTCAAAATAGTTGTGCAATTCGTAGATGACTTTGGCAAAGTAAGCTTGCAAAATTATGAGATGATTTGAGATGAGCTGAAGCCTTGATTTTATAGAAATCCAGGGCTTTGGAGGTGCATGAAAAAAAAAGCCATAAATCACTCAAATAACTCAGGTTAATTTTTGAGTTATTTTTAAATAAAGATAATTTAATTCACAAAAACATGCAAAAGCAGAGATTAACTCAAAATAGAGTTTAGCTTTAATTGATAATTGATAGTTGTTTGCTTTTGTGATTGTGCATGTTTTATTTATGAATTAATTTAATAATAAAGTGATTTATTTCCAACTTAACTACTTTTAAAAATAAAACAATTGATTTATGGGTTAATCAATTATTTAATCAAACTTTTATTAAAAATTATATTATTAAATAATGACAACTTGCTTTAATTAATTAAATAAGAATTTAATCAATTATTTATATGATATTAGATTTATTGTCAAAATTAAATAATACAATTAATAATAGATAGAATTAAATTTAATTACACAATTAAGTGGCAAGATATTAAATCTAATTAATTAAATATGAAAATATTCAATTAATCAAACTTTAGGATAAATGTGATTTATCACCAAATAATCATTAAATTAAAGATAATAATGATGATTACGAATATTACTAGGAATATTCCCCGATGCAGAATTTAAGATAATCAATTAGGATTTGATGATGTTTAGATGTGCCTTAGGTTAGGACTTTGATGTTGATTTCATTCGATTTGATGATGTAGGAGATTAATGAACTTATAGCCCATTTTTGGGGTATTACATTTTGCCCCTCTCTGAATTATTGTGCGAAGCACAGTGATTCAAAGATAGTCTGTGTATGATAGAGATATGAAACTGATGTTTAAAATTGATAATTGATATGAGACAGAAGCTAATTGATATTGATTTGATATAGAGATAATAGGTCCTGAGTGACTAAAGATAATGTTCACTATAACAGAAAATGAACCTATGATTGTGAAAAAGTGTCAAAATGCCTGATTCCAAACCTTAGGATTGTAAAGAAGTGAGTGACCCATTCTAGACTCGATTGTCTTAGCAGAACTAGCAGGTATCACATCCAAACCCTTCAGTTGCTGAAGAACCAAGGAAAGAACACTATGATCCGATGGTTGCAAAAATTGAGACAATTTACAAGATTAGGAGAATACCAGATTGATATGGATCTTGATGAATTTGATATGCCCCAAGTGATGATAGATTTTCCCTGAGCAATGAGGACTTTTGATGAATCAATAACTAGACGTGATTGTTGCCTTGATTACTGAGGAAGATATGATTTCAGCAAAGATATGATTTCAAATTTGATTATAGACTTTGAATGATGTGTAATACCATGCCCCCTTCGGGATTAAAATTGAAATCTGATAAGAGAAGTCAGCGTTAAATGGTTTAGAAGCATGTTAATTGATTTGAGAAATGGTTATACACGTCCAAGAATGCATTCTGCATTGTTTGGAGGTCTAGACAACCAAGTTTGACTAGGTTTGACCATGAGTTGACCATGGTTGACCAAGTTGAAATTTTGATAGTTGGATGTTTAGATAATTAGTTAAGTTGAATACTAGATTTTTGTGATGATTGAAGGTTGATTATGCAAGTAGTGAATAATATAAATGATCTCAGATTTTGATTTTGATCCTGAAAAAAAGGATTCTACTTGCTGTTTTGTTGGAGGAACCTTCATGTGAGATTCAAATCTTGTTAGATTTGAAGAATTGATATGAAGAATTGTTTAAGCTTTGAATTTCATTTAGTTATTGTGAGATCATGCAAAGATGAAAAATGCAAAGAAGCATGCAATATGAAATGCAACCTAAGACCTAGGGCCTAGTCACTGATCATATGTCGATTTGTTATCATCATTGAACTTTTAGGTAACTGGATAAATCAATACAATGCCCACTAGCTATGAAACCATAGACATATGAATATCGATTTGTATGCGCAAGAATCAATACAACCCCCACTAGTCAAACAACCATGGACATATGAATATTGATTTTATTTTCAGAATGTCAGATTAGATATAAGCACCAAGGCATAAACGCCAAGATGACCTGAATATCATGTCCATTTTGATATAGCAATTTGTATAAGCATAAAAACATAAACGTTGTGATGACCTGAATACACCTTGCATTACAAACACATCAAACAGCTAAGAGATTATTCTAAATCCAATGTGAATTACCCGTAGTGACCCTTTATCATTCACAGCCTTAGGTAAGATTGTGTTTCATAGTAGGAGAAAGAACTTACTCAAAAAGACAATAGTTAGATCAAACTTCCTTGAATTGTCTGGGTATCAATGGTCGAGGTACACATGGCCATCCAATTCGAGATAGAGGCTCTTATAGTTGGATACCATTTCAATCCGAAATTTCCAAAGTTGTTAGATTTTCACATACAAGCAGAAGACAAAGAAAAGATTATGCCCCCAGTCATCACTCTCTAAATCCTATAAAGGACATCATCGAAGAGCTCGAAGGGACACAATATGTAGAAATCTCAATGCGAATCTGTAAGCATACAAGGAGATAAAAGCATGTAAAAAACATAGATTATTTTCAGTTGAGTTTTGATGTTTGATTGCGTTGTTGTAGATGCAAAATCCTTTCTGGAGACAAGACAGACTGACTAACTCACATGAAGCTTCAAAGGACTCTGACTAGATATGATCCATCTAAGATACATGGAGACCATAGGATATGAAATTGATTGCCCCCAAGTGTTAAGCATTGATAGGATACAGATGCTTGAGTAGATTGGTGTACAAATCGACTTATTGAAAATTGGAAATGCAGAAACAAACCGGGAGATATGTACAAACTAAAGCAAGACTAAAAGCTGGGAAAGACCAAGATTGCACTGATAGAGAGAGCATTTTGAAACAAGTGGCACCCATTTGCCAGGTTTTCACCATCTTGGCAGAGATTCTATTTTTGCTACCAAGGCACCTGTTTCCAAGTTTTCACCAAGGCACTTTTTTTTTTTTTTGTACTTTTGATATTTTTTGATTTTTTTTTGTGAATCACCAAGGCACCTATTACTAGGTTTTCACCAAGATGTTCATTTTTTCAGGACTTTTTCTAATTTTTATAATTTTTTCAAGATATTTTACCATAAACTGAATGCCTTAGGCGTAGAATTTCTTCAGATGGAGAATGTTGATTGGTTCTCGGAGATGTTCTCCTTCAGTCGTTGAGAGTTGATAGGCACCAGAGCCAAAAGTAACAGTGATGACAAAGGGACCCAGCCAGTTGGGTTCGAACTTCCCCTTGTGTTCTCGATGGGATTGATTTTTAGGATTTTCTCTCAAGACTAGATCACCAACCTGAAATTCTCTGTGTCTGACTTTCTTATTGTAGCCTCTAGACATTCTCTTCTGATATACTCTGAGATGATCATATGCTACTTGTCTTTTCTCATCTAGTAGTTCAAGTTCTTGCAACCTAGACACTCTGTAGTCATCATCAGTTACTAGACCATGCATTCTGATTCTTAGTGATGAGATTTCAACCTCAATACGCAGTACCGCTTCAGACCCATAAACTAAAGTGGAAGGTGTAGCCCCAGTAGGTGTTCTGATACTTGTTCTGACACTCATTCTGATACTTGTTCTGATACTAGTTCTGATACTGATTCTGATACTAATTTTGATAATTGTTCTGATACTAGTTCTGATACTGATTTTGATACTTGTTCTGATACTTGTTCTGATACTTATTTTGACACTGGTTCTGATACTGGTTCTGACACTTGGTATACTTGATAGCATCTTTTTCCATTGCAAACTCCCAAGCAAGATCATATCGTTCAGTCCCAATGTCTAGCAAGGTGGAGAACAAGAGGGATGAGAAAGTTGGTGGAAGAGATGGAAGACAAGAGAATGAAGGAGAATGAAGGGAAGAAATCCTCAAAGGTCAACTCCTCAAGAATACTCAAGCTAGGAAAAAATTGTCATGTAAAGTGCATTTGGACAATCAATAAAAGGCCAGCATAGGATAAGTCACAAAATCATAATGCCAAAGAAGGACAAGATGTAGTCCAAAGGAGTAGACATGTCAAGAGGCTTCATAGCACCATGTTTTACTCTCTTTTTTCTTTTTTTTAGATCAAGACCAAAGGGGAAAAGGATGGCAAAAGGCTAGAATGAATGGAGGAAAATAAATATGAAGGCTAAATAGGAAGGGAATGAAAGCAAGATCATCATAAGATAGCTCACAAGATAGCCAAATGTTCGTGTATAGATCAACATTGTCAAGATCAAAGAGAGAAGATGGAATGGATGAAATATGTAGAAGAACTATGCATGATGCCCGATTGCCAGGTTTTCATCATGGTACTTATCCAAGGTGCCACAAGGGAGTGGTTTTCACCATAGGATAAATTTATTTCTCTTTACTTTTTCTACCAAGGTGCCTGTTTCCAAGTTTTCACCGAGGCACATTTTTAAATTTTTTTTTTCATTTCTCTTTTTTTAGAAGAAGGCAAACTTTTTAGATAGTGCTCCTTGAAAGGATAAACCATGATATGCCAAGGAATCGAAATGATATGCTCAAAGATGCTGATAGAGAAAGGAAGATGGAAGAGAAAAATGGAGGATAAGGTTTTATGTAAAGCGAGTGAGGTTGGAAGATAGGAGGAATAGGCAAATGAAGAAAAAGGATAAAAGGTAGAAGGATAATGAATGAAAGGATTGTGAAAGGGTAGATGGAAAGGAAGGCAAGATCAATGTCAACACATACCTTGAAGGGTGGTGAGAGGATGGAGGAATCATGAATGAAGGAATACGTGAAGGAATATGGTGAATGCATAGCAAAGGTTGTGGTTTAGGTGCATGGAATGGAGGAATGCTTTTGGAAGAAGATGAAGTGGAAGTCTTTGGAAGCTTGAATGTCAACTTCACTTTTTTCTCAACACCAAACTCTTTCAAGAGAGACTTTGGAATCCATATAGTTGTAGGATTTTTATTTCCTTTTGATGATCTAGAGAGAATATCTTCAATGATGGATTTTGGAACCCATACTTGTCTTGTAGTTTTTTTCTTAGATATCTCTTTTGACTTTATGCCTCCATGCCGATTAGAGGAGACATGGTGATCTTCTCTTTTTTATGAATTCTTGTATTGCTTCTTTTTCTTGTATTGAACATTCAAGTTACTTCCAAAAGACTTGGGACTTGTGGAAGAAGGAGGATATAAATGGTTTAGATGGGTGGGTGGATGAAAAGGATTCAAGGGTATGCATCGATGTTGATCTTGAGGAAAGATAGGAGATGGAGGGATGTAAAGACCCAAGATGGATGGTGAATAAGGAGAGTTAGGAGGGAAAAGTGAAGGGACATAAGGACCCAAGATGGAAGGCAGATGTGAAGCCCTTAGTAGTGGTGGAAGAGGTCCAAGGATGGAAGTGGAAGACACAAAAGGATAATCAATAAGTTCATCAGCATCTATATGACAACCAAGGATATTAGCATCTTTAGAGTGAGCATTAGGATTTTTAATAGAATCATGGATATCTTGAATATGAGCACCTTCTTTGATAGGATTTTTCAAAGCTTGCAAAGACTTAGGAAGAGTAGATAGTGGAAGTGAACATGGAGTGGTAGAACAAGAAGATGGAAGACTTTGATCTTGACAAGGATCTTTGGATAGCAAAAGCACATAATTTTTCTCTTGATTTTCAATAGGCTTAACTTTGGAAGTAACAACACCATTTTTACCAACCTTAATGGAAGTATCATCTTTGGAAAGCGCAAGTGTAGTAAGGTCATTTTGATTGTCAATAAGCTCAATAGTGTAAGTAGTACCTTGATCTTGCTTAGGACAAGACTTAAGACATGGTGGAATGCATGAAAAAGGGTGTGCAAGATCAAAAGAACCCTGAGGTGGATAAGAGACATTGTGAAAAGGAGTGGATGACATGGAGGGTTCTTGATCTTGATCTTTCTTTATGTTCTTTTCTTCATCATTTTTAGAGTCCTCTTGACATGGAGCCACTTCTAAGGACAAGGAAGCATGTTGGGATTGTATGGATGGCTTTGGAAGAGATGGTGGAGAACTAGCTGAAGTAGGCATCATAGCATATAAAGGCTTAGGCTCTTTAGGTTTATCATCATTGAAAGTATTTGCAGCCAAGTGAAGGTTAGCTTGAGTTTCTTTAAGAGGTAGCCCTGGAGGATAACAATAGGGAATTGTATGAAAAGTATCAGGGCTTGTGTCAGATGAAGGTTCTGTGAAAGATTTGAAAGACTCAGAAGCTTTAGAAAATGTACGAGTATTGGAGGAAGTAGGGGATGGAAGGGAACCATCAAAAGACAAAGGTCCAACATTAACATGATCTTGCTTGAGAAGATAATCTTTATTTTTAGCAGGAGAGTCTTTAGGAGAAGGATTCTTATAATATTGATGCTTCAAGCTAGCACGATGCATTTTATAGTCCTTAGCAGTAGTAGATGGATCATAATCAAGGTATTGTCCACAAAAGCCATCAAAATCTCTTTCAAAATTAGAATCATATGGATCACCATCACGATCTATCCAATGTGACGGCCCATTTTTAGTAAGTAGGAACACACAACAAGGAGGACTCTTAGGAACAGAGGTCTCATAGGTATCATTACATTGTCTGTCATCATAGTCATCATAGTCTCCAAAGCTGGATGTGTCACTCTCTGTGGAAGATGTATCATAAGGGTTATTACGTTGCTCAAATTCTATCCAGGGGCATGGTGACATGTACAAGTCTTTATCAAATGGAAAAGGGCATAGAGCTTCCATGGAGAACTCTTTAGATTCCTTTTCTTCTTAAGATTGTTAAGTTCAACTTGCATAGCTTGCAGCTGCTTCATCATAGTGGTGATTAGAGCTTCTTCCTCTTGTGTACTGATTCTTTGAGACATGTGTACTAATTCTCAATAGCTACTGATCTATTCTTGACACAGTGATTTGTATGATAGATGCTGAAAATAGGCTGAAGAAGCTAAGTATCCGACAATTCTAACAATTTTCTGACAACTCTTCAAAATTTTTCCCAAATGACACTCTGTAGACTCGTATGACAGTGGGTATGCTATGAAATGACAGTTGCAAAACTCATATGATAGTTGGGTAGCAATGAAATGATAGTTAAAAAAATCATATGACAGTTGGGTAGCAATGAAACGACAGTTGAAAATCTCATACGACAGTTGCAAGATTTTGACTTTGAGAATTTGCTGGCATGGAAACTTGTACGACACTGGGTACTCAATAATATGATAGATGGGTTGTAATGAAATGAAACTTGGAAAAACTCGTATGACTTTTGACTTCCTGAAATGACTTTTGACTCTAGAAAGGATTTTTACTTCAGATTTTGCAAATTTTGAGTTTTCAGATTTGGATTGTTTGCAAATTTCAATGTCTAGATTTTAGGATTATAACAGATTTGTTCATTTTCAATAACCAGATAGATAAACAAGCATGCAAAATAGCAAACACATGATTTCAAGCATGTCTAAAAACAATGAACAAGGGCAAAAGCAACCTTGCACATGAACAATCAAGTGACTTATTTGTTCTAATCCTCAGAAGCGCTAATTGTGTATGTTCCAAAAATGTTTTGCAATAATGCACATATACCCTATAAAATGAAAATTTGGCCTCACTAGGGTTTTTAGTAATGGTTTGACTCTTCAACTTTTATGATCCAAAGGGGTGAAATCCAATCCCGGTGCACCAAGGTTTTGACACAGTCTGAGAACTTAATCTTCAGGAGCTGCTAGGGAGATCTGACAACCCAACAATGAACCATAGTGTGGAGATTTCTTCCACAAGGACATTTATATAGTGGCTATCACTACCATGACAAAAATGGCTATGACCGCTTGAGGTTCCATCAATGTAGTTTTCCCTGTGAAGGGATTGTTCGCTACGGTTAACCCTCTCTAAAGATGACTCACAATAGTATACCATAAGGGGACTTGGCTCCAGATCCAAGATTTTTGACACCTTTTCACTTTTAACCCAAACAAAGCAAGCAGATTAATCTGACACGCTAAGACAAAGTTTTGCTTCACCAAGGTCTATGATGCCAACTCCACGTGATCTATCAACCTCTCTAGGGAGAGAATGTATCAATCAATAAGAGAAGGTGCACTAACTATTTTTGATTCACCAAAGCTCATGATGTCAACCCCACGTGATCTATCAACCTCTCTTGGGAGAGAATGTATCGATCAATAAGAGAAGACACACTAACCAAGTTGAATGTGAAACGCACTAAGTATCATCCCTACCTACAAAGATTCTGTCGTCAAGAAAGATTTCACTAGGAATCCAATCTCTCAAGAATCATGAATAGTGTTCATAGGGCCTAATTACTATGTGAGCACAGATATATTCCCGAAAGAAAATCTACCAAAAGTACCCAAAAAAAAGAAATAGGAACACTTAACACTTAAAGAGAATATGAGATGAGTCCACAAGGTGGAACACTTAACACCACACACAAGCTGAAAATGAGTCCCCAACTTAAAAAACAAGTGAGTTCCTAAAAGCACAAAAGGGTTTTCAAGTGAAACACTTAACGCTTCTATCCTGTTGACCCCTCCCCTTTATGGCACTGAGATTGCAACCATGGGGTGGAATGAGGGGCCGGTGGATTAGCAAGTCCAATAACCCAAGATAGCAATCAAGATCAATCACAAGTATCTAAGACTACTTAATAAATCCTTAAGGGGTCACAACCTAGTATCAATTATGCAAGTGTGTAGAAATAGACAAAAGCATGAAAAGATGCACACAAGCCAGACACATAAGAGATTTATTTTAAGTCTAAATTGAAATGTTATTAGATGAAGGAGAATACTTGGGATCCTCACAATGTGCTTAGTAGATTTTACCTGATTTTTAGCAATTCTTGTTGAGCTTTTCCATGCAATCAAGTGACGAACTCTCCAACAAACAAACAAGCAAACAAGATATGCAAAATATATTCAAATTATGAAAACCATAGGGTTAGCTCTAAAAATAAATTATTATCAGCAATTAACCCAAATGACAACTCATATCATTCATTGAATCATATGAAAAATAAGTGCATACCCATCACAAAATTTTAATTTTTTTGCACTGCATTTGACCTAGTCAACAAGATCTGATTTTTTTGATATGATTTTGGCCACAAAAATAGAAATTCATAATAGAGACCCTTACTAAAAAATAGAGATCTTTCCAAAAATGCAAAAATTTTAGAAAAATCTTTTGATTTGTGCCCTAGAGACTCATTTTATCAAAATAGACCAATTTTTGTAAATTGACTATTTGAGCTATGATATTATGTCCAAATTTAAAACACAAAGAATGAATCCCCTATATAATTTAAAGAGATTTCCAAAAATATAGAAATTTCTAAAAAATATGCTGATTTGCATCAGATATTAATTTTTTCCAGAATTTCAAGAAAAAATTATTAAAAATTAAAAACATCTTAGAAAATTCTAAATTGTTTACTATAGCTTCCCTGATATCTCACCAACCTACAAAAAAAATTTCAGACCAAAACTCCAAGCCGTTTGGGAGATAAAATTAAATCTTTGAAACTTTGGGGTTTTAGCTCCCAAAAAAAAATCAAAACCAGCATGCAAAGGTGGGTTGCCCCACGGTGGGCACCAGAAATATGTGTGTGAAAATTGTACTTGATCTATAAACACAACACTTTAGTAAAACATTAGAGGTTAGCTATAATCAAAATCGTGCAAAATTGAAAACTATCTAACCAAGCAATTTACTGTCTTCTAGTAGGTGCGAGATTAATGTTCTCAGATTGTTATCGAGATCAGTGACCTAGACGATAGCTAAATGAAGGATTTGAATGCAATTGATCTAGATATGAAATATGAATGCAATTAATCTATATTTTTTGGATTTTCTATGCAATGATATGAAAACTTGATATGGAATCTATGCTAATATGGAAAATTGATATGCTATGAATTGATCTAACAATGATATGAAAAAGAATCTAAATGAATGTAAAAAAAAAACAAATTGATCTCACAATAGCCTTGATTCGCAACAAGCTTTGATTCTCCAAATTCTAATTCTTCAAAATAGTTGTGCAATTCGTAGATGACTTTGGCAAAGTAAGCTTGCAAAATTATGAGATGATTTGAGATGAGCTGAAGCCTTGATTTTATAGAAATCCAGGGCTTTGGAGGTGCATGAAAAAAAAAGCCATAAATCACTCAAAAAACTCAGGTTGATTTTTGAGTTATTTTTAAATAAAGATAATTTAATTCACAAAAATATGCAAAAGCAGAGATTAACTCAAAATAGAGTTTAGCTTTAATTGATAATTGATAGTTGTTTGCTTTTGTGATTGTGCATGTTTTATTTATGAATTAATTTAATAATAAAGTGATTTATTTTCAACTTAACTGCTTTTAAAAATAAAACAATTGATGTATGGGTTAATCAATTATTTAATCAAACTTTTATTAAAAACTATATTATTAAATAATGACAACTTGCTTTATTTAATTAAATAAGAATTTAATCAATTATTCATATGATATTAGATTTATTTTCAAAATTAAATAATACAATTAATAATAGATAGAATTAAATTTAATTACATAATTAAGTGGCAAGATATTAAATCTAATTAATTAAATATGAAAATATTCAATTAATCAAACTTTAGGATAAATGTGATTTATCGCCAAATAATCATTAAATTAAAGATAATTATGATGATTAAGAATATTACTAGGAATATTCTCCGATGCAGAATTTAAGATAATCAATTAGGATTCGATGATATTTAGATGTGCCTTAGGTTAGGACTTTGATGTCGATTTCATTCAATTTGATGATGTAGGAGATTAATGAACTTATAGCCCATTTTTGGGGTATTACAGTTAGGAGTTATGGAAGGCAGAAGGACTCACCTTCCAAATAGCTTCAAGGGAAAGATCACTGGACACACTGTCAAACTAATCTCTATATTACTGAATAGAATAGTACCAAAATATTACTAATCTCAACAACTTATCACTTCTCCTTTGACTGTGCCAAACCGCACCAACTGCTTCACCATATCTCAATACCAGATCTCTGCAATTTGCATATCCTCTTACAAGATCATATTACAAATTCATTCCAATTCCAATTCCAATTCCTATAAAATAAGGAAAATAATCCTTCATTTATACCACACTCAAATAATTACAAATGAGTCGACCAACCAATTACAAAATACAAACTTCCACACATTACATAATAATTCATAATTATATAAAACTATCAACTTCTAAATACAATAAATCTCCACTCGTGTGACCTCTGACCTTGTTGTCACATCCACATCACTATCATCATGTCTTCATCATCTTTTCAACTTTGCATGCCTAGATTCTATCCCGATTAGGAGATATCATCAAGTTACCACAAACCGCTTCTCAGGAATAGTGTCTGAATACTGCTTCCACTGAATTATAAATAACTATCACGAATAATTGAATTTATGTATGCGCTCTTGACCATGAACATAGGAAACAACATAGATTAAGTCCTCAACTCCACATAGCATGATCTTCAATATCCCATGTGCGCTAATACAAACACTTTCTGCTTCTCTGCTAATCTCCAGTAGATCAGTGTGTTGACATCAATGACAATCACAGTCATGAATGAAACAACAACTGCTACAAAATGGTTGTGAGTACTCCCCCATAGGATATATTCAACATTCATTCCTAACAATCTCCCCCATTGGCATTTATGGCAACATAGATGAAAAATCATACAAGTTCCATGAATACCAACATTACAACACTACTGCTCTGAAATATTTTCAAATCCTCTTCATCAATCAAATCTTGCTTTGATTTCTCAAACTCAATTCTTATAGTTTTCCATTTTATATTGCGTGTATCCTTCTCCCTCAAATTCTCTTTAATAGATGATTTTTTTAGGTATCCTTCTCCCCCATTGACATCAATGACAAATAATACATCACTATGTCAACAACAACTTCAATGTCAAAAGATACTTTTCAGAAAAATACATTCACTAGAGTCTGTTAGAAATAGGAAATACTGAGAGGGGGGGTGAATCAATATTTCACAAACTTTTACTTTTGCCCACTTATGGATATAACAGATTACTTTAAAGCATAAGAGACTAAATAGAATACATAACAATAAATGTAAAGAACTCATAACACATGATATGTTCTTGAGGAAACCCTCACCAAGAGAAAACCCCGGTGGGGATGGTACCCACAAAGATCTACTAATCAAAAGTATCTTGTTAAGGATGTTGACCCTGTTAGGAGTCTATTACAAACATATAGTGTATCAGTCCTGATTAAGGGACTATAGGCCTTGTTAGAAGCCTCGACCCTGTTAGGATTTGTAGATACAAAACCTAATTACCAGATGAGCTCACTACCCAAACAAGTAATAAAAATGTTTACTGATTATAATATGGTACTGCTTACAACTTCGCATCAACAACTTTCACTGTTATCACCATATACAACTATCACAAGTTACATTTCAAATCTATTCAATACATTACAATATTACATCTTTATACAAGATACAAACATAATATCTTTCTCCAGTTAGCTTCCACATCTTTATCCAAGAGAAAACATCTAGGATGTCAGCTCTTTATAATATTAAGTCATTATTTTGACAAGAAAAATAATTCCTTAATTCATTTACTAGTTCTGCCTTCAAAACTGCTCTGTCGGCTATACTTTGTCATCGATAAAATAATCATAACTTTGTCCGTACTATCTGTACTCTTTTTCACACTGAGATGGGGTATACTTAGACACCATAGAGTCTATGTTCAACTACGCAAACTCTGATCATGCTCCAACGAACGTCGCCAAAACAAATTGTATTAGGTGCTCTGTCAAAAACACTGTTTCATACTTAGACAATTTTAGTCTGCAATCTTCCATACTTACTTTCCAGCTTATGCGATCTTCATAGGGAACATATGTTTCCATAATGACAACATCCATGTACATACCTCATCCAAATTTCCAACAATCTCCCCCTTTGTCATTGGTGGCAACATATGAGAAAATTGGCTAAGTGTACAAGTCAAAATCTCAAAATTTGTATCAAAATTATGGCCATAGAATATTATCCTTATATCTCCTCAAAATATACACATAATCTATAACACTTCATAATACTCTATAGAACTCCCCCTATGAGTATCCTTCCTTATCATATATAGACAATTTTCTAAGTATCTCTCCCCCTTTGACAACAATGACAAAATAAAGGGTGGAAAGGGATATACAAAATTGTGTCAAAACTTTTACCTTACTGTCTTATTGCAAAGCCGGTAGGTTTGCAACACAATCTACAAAATCTAACTTCCAAGCCTCAAAATCTTTCTCCCAAGACTTCTTAATTGATTCTGCTACATTGAGTAAAGTACTCAATCTATATGCTGCAATCTGACAAGCTTGAAGAGATTCAAAGTTAAACTTCTAAAATTATGTCTTAGCAATAAGACATTCTTCTAGCTACTCTTCTATTATAGTCAACTTGATTGAGACATGCTCTCTCAAGATGTTTATCCTGATAATTTTCCTGTTCTTCTCATCATTCAAAGTCCTTATCTCATCACATAATTTTCTGATCTTTTTCTCAACTGCACTGATCTTTATGTTTGGGCTGGCCATTGAGTTTGTCTCTACTACAATTTCATCTTGCTTCTCTTTTATCTTCTTCTGTTCCTCAATTATTATATTTTTAGATTTTGTACATTGAATGTACAAACACTTTCCAGTCTCAAGATGTTTCCTTAAGTTCTTAATGTATATGTCAAGGCTGCCAATGTCATTTTTGATATTCTGACTTATATTCTGCAACATCTCAGCTTCATAAGCTACCTGAGCCTTAACCTTAGCAATATCAGTCAAATTAGTGAACTCAACATCAAAAGAATTTATTACCATATTTGCTCTTTCAAGTGGGTCTAAATCAAAGACTTTTGTAGATATAACACTTTGTAGCTTCTCAGTCAAGTCTTTCAGGCTACCTTCCAAATTCTTGACCTTATTGTTTTTCCCAATAATTTTGTTCAAAGATGTGATCAAATCTAGTTGATCAACATCATCCACTTCTTTGCCTAAATCTTCAAGCATCGAACCAATCTCTCTTTTCTTTCCAGTCTTAGGGGTAAAATTGATGTCCTCTTGTGGTATCATAGGTACAATAGGTGTACTAGATGTAGTGACCGCTGCTGCCATTTGCTTCTTTGTTCATGTAGTCTTTGTTTCAGTACTATTTTCCTCCTCTCCCAAAGCCAAATTGTCAACAATATTATCCAAACTATTGAGTACCGCATCATCTGAATCTAAAGTAACTTTTGTTCCTTCAATGTCCATAGATTTTGTGCCAATGTTTATAGAAGAAGAGGGAATATCTTCAACTTCAACTACCTCTACTACTACCTTTTCCTGTTCTAAACTCTGTTTCTTTGCTGGTTCTACAACTAATTGATCTTTGCTATCTTTTCTTGCTACCAAGTCTTCTAGCACTTGCACAACTGCTTGTTCAGTTTCAATCTTCACTTGTTCATATTGACCTCCCATTATTTTTATAGATCTTCTTTTGGTTCTTAATAGGGTTTCAAGTGGCTTGAGGATCTATTTAAGGTGGTCATCATCTCTTATGTCATAGAACTATCTTATCACATTCTCTCTCATTTTAGTATCTTCTTCTTGTGCTCTCATCTTTCTACTCACAAGTCTGTTGTACAAATCTTCTGGTGTCTTTCCATGAATAGTATCAAATTTCTTATTTTCCAAAATCATATGTGTAACCATTACATTATCTAGATTTAATCTGTCAGAGGATCCATATAAATCATAGTATTTGTTCATCTTGGTAAAGTCTTCATGCTGCAATATGTCTTCATTAACTCTTTCTATCCTTGGTTTCCATGATTTCTTCTTTATTGTTACTTCATCATCTTTAATCTCTGCAACTCTTCTAGGTACTGGTGGAACAATTATTTTTTGTCTTTTACCCGGTCCTGAAGCACTTGCCTTCATTCTTTTGCTTGGTGCTGAAGAAGAGGGTTTCTTTGCCTGACTAATTTCTTTCTCCTTCTCAGGTTCTTCAACCTTTACCTTAACTTGAATGGGTTCTCGAGGGTCTGCACTTGATGCCAAAGGTGGGACTGATAGTATCTCACTTTTCCTTATTGCTTCTACAGTCTTTCTTGCAATATCAAATTCATGTTCACTCATACCTATTTCTTTTAGAATTTTCTTTATTGTAGTCTCCACTCTCTTCTTTGATTGTTTCTCTTCCTTGAGTGTCTTTGCTAAATCAAAGTTTTCATCATATGTTCCAAATCTATTGCTATGAGCATCCAATTTACTTTTCAACAATCTACTAACATATCCTTCTGTTCCAACTTCAGAGATTTCATAGCCAAGATGGTCTATGAATTCATGTCTAGGTTCTACTGCCTCAATGTAAGTGAAATCAGTATCAACCATAAAACATATATCATCTTTGTATTTCTCAACTAGGGATGGAGGAATTCTTGATCTATTTACCACAATGTTCTGAAAATTTTTCAACACTAACTTTACACTGTCATTAACCTTCTCAATAAGATGTTTCATGTAAACTTTATTGATTCTTTCCATAGTATTCTCACCATCATTCCAATCAATAGTGTAAGGAAATCTTCTTAGCAAGTGGAAGAACATGTAAGTAACCAATGAGGAAAATCTAAAGTGAGTGTATTTAGCTTTCTTTATCTTTTCCAAATTCTCAAACAACTGTATTCTTAGAATTTCACACATATCCGCAGGCTTCTTCTCCACACACATCAAATAAGCAATGTGTACCATACCTACTGACATATCATCTTCTCTAGAACTTCCACAAAATTTTTTTGTCAAAATCTTACACAAGTATCTTACATCATCTTGCTTAATCTTACTAATGACTATACCTCTACCATTGTATATTGAACCGATGTTATCAATCACAATCTTTCTCATGCTTTTCTCATTCAGTGGAATTGCACCAACTTTTGATAATCTAGTCACATCATGAATTAGGTCTGCAGTTATGTCTATAACTCTATCTTCTAACCAAAATTTACCATTATGTATCCTACTCAAAATGATCTTAGTACACTCCTCATCATCAAACTCATATTTCATAGAGTACTTAATGATTTCATTGTTTTCTAGATGTTCATAACCTTTTTTCACTAACATATCCTTGTTGTAAAATTTTTGATATTCACCATTAAAATTATTCTCCCTTAGGGTTTCAAATTTGCATCCAAGATATCCTTTCACATTCTCTAAATGCAAAACTCCATCTGGTACGGATGATAAAGCTAAACTAGCATCTCTTTCTAAGGGTTCAACTAGATCTTTCTTAGTTCTAGGTATGTTCTTATCCTTAATGTTGTGAATCAATGACACATCCATGATTATATCTGATTACTTAAACTGATTCAAGATCTTAGTTAGATAAATACCTTAAATTCACAAAAATTAGGGCTTTTGCTTCATCGACGCTTCAAACTTCTGCAAATCACTTCCAAACTTCTTTCTTTGCTCTCCAAATCACTTCTAATCACTTGATAATCACAATAACTTCAATTTCAATCTTTTGATACTTAGCATTTATTCAATCTGACATCGCATTCAATTCTTTTGCTGCTAAAATGCCAAAAAGTTGATTCTGTAAACCTGCAATCATAAATCTTCTTGTGACCTCACAAAACACAACATTTATTTTTGCGCACTTAACCATAGCATTAGTATAACATAAAAAACCTTCATCTAACTATGCAAAACTTAACTCATTCAAAATTTAATTCTACACTAATTCTAAGTTCCTAAACTATAGAAATTTACATAATTTAAGTGCTTAAAGAAGGGTTAGGTAAAGACTCATTCTTACCATCAGATACATTATCTTCTTGATTACCTTCAATTCTAAATATACCTCCTTGATATGTGCCTTTAACAAATTTTACTTCATCTTCATTGCTACAACAACCTTTCTCTTTGTTTCCTGCATTTTCATTCCTTCTTGCATAGTTTCTAGGGTTAGGGTTATGATGATAACCTCCATTGTTCATTCTACAAAATCTTTTTGTGTGTCCAATCTTGTTACATATCTGACAAATGATTCCATTGGTTCCATATCTAGGTGTTTGCTGATTGATTTGTGTCCTGCAATTTCTAGCAATATGTCCAATTTTGTTGCATATGTAACATACTATTCCATTTCCTCTTTTCATGTCTTTAGTTGATCTCTGATTTGCATTGTTAGTATTTCTAAGCATTCTACTATTGTAATTATTCTCAATAACTTTAGATCTTCTACATTCAATAGATCTATGTCCAAAACCATGACAATTATAACAATATCCATTAAGAGGTTTGAATTGTTTACCTGTACAATCTCTCTTCATATGACCAATAGTATTACAAGAAAAACATCTACCTTTGAATTCTCTTTGCATACCTTTGGATGGTTCATCTTGCTTCGGTGGTTCTTCTTGCTTTGGTGCATCTTCTTGCTTCGGTGATTCTTGCTTAGGTGCATCTTCAGATTTGTTCTCATCTAACTTCTTTTCTTCACTGCTTTCACATACATTCAGATCTGGTTTCTTGCTTTCACTAACTATCTTCAATGTGTTAAATCCAAGACCAGTTTTGTCATAGAATGGTTTTCCATAAGATACTTGCTCATTAATCTTTTCACTATTTGAATATAGCCTCTCAAGTTGTTGTTTAGATTGAGTCAGTTCACCTTTCACAATCTTGTTATATTTTTCAAGTTCATCATACTACAATTTGACTTTATCAAATTCAGATGTTACCTTGCCAAGTTTAGATTTCAGATCTTCATTCTCATTCTTTAAACTTTCATTCTTAGATCTCAAATTGTCATTTCCATCTTTCAAGCTAAGCTTCAGATTTTCTATCTTCAATTCATGTTTAAGGATCACATTTTCTTTTTCTAAATCATCACAATCTTCAACAAGAATTTTAGATTCCTTCTCAGATTTCAGATCTTCTATCTTACCTTTCAATTTGTCAATAAGATTCTTTGCATCATCATAATTTCTTTTCAGAGTGTTTCTTTCATTAGAAAGCATATCAATTTGTTCAAGAGCTTCTTCAAGATTCTTCTGTAACTGATCCATATCCATAGAGATCTTACTCAAGCTGCCAGGCTTTCTTTGAATGTTCCTTTTCTGAGTAACTGTGCTCTGATACCAATTGTTAGAAATAGGAAATACTAAGAGGGGGGGTGAATCAATATTTCACAAACTTTTACTTTTGCCCACTTATGGATATAACAGATTACTTTAAAGCATAAGAGACTAAATAGAATACATAACAGTAAATGTAAAGAAATCATAACACATGATATGTTCTCGAGGAAACCCTGGCCAAGGGAAAACCCTGGTGGGGATGGTACCAACAAAGATCCACTAATCAAAAGTATCTTGTTAAGGATGTTGACCCTGTTAGGAGTCTATTACAAACATATAGTGTACTAGTCCTGATTAAGGGACTATAGGCCTTGTTAGAAGCCTCAACCCTGTTAGGAGTTGTAGATACAAAACCTAATTACCAGATGAGCTCACTACCCAAAAAAGTAATACAATTTTTTACTGATTACAATATGATATTGCTTACAACTTTGCATCAACAACTTTCCCTGCTATCACCATATACAACTATCACAAGTTACATTTCAAGTCTATTCGATACATTACAATATTACATCTTTATACAAGATACAAACATAATATCTTTCTCCAGTCAGCTTCCACATATTTATCAAAGAGTAAACATCTAGGATGTCAGCTCTTTATAATATTAAGTCATTATTTTGACAAGCAAAATAATTCCTTAATTCATTTACTAGTTTCGCCTTCAAAACTGCTTTGTCGGCTATACTCTATCATCGATAAAACAATCATAACTTTGTCTGTATTGTCCATACTCTTTTGCACACTGAGATGGGGTATCCTTAGACACCATAGAGTCTATGTTCAACTGCACAAACTCTAATCATGCTCCAGTGAACGTCACCAAAACAAACTGTATCGGGTGCTCTATCAAAAACACGGTTTCATACTTAGACAATTTTAGTCTGCGATCTTCCATACTTACTTTCCAGCTTATGTGATCTTCATAGGGAACATATGTTTCCATAATGACAACATCCATGTACATACCTCAAGCAAATTTCCAACAGAGTCCTCATGACTCAGCTCAAAAACACATACTCCCCCATAGAGGAAGTACCAATAGCTAGTCCAGAGAAAGATAGAGCTCATATACCACTCGATTGATGCAACAATCTGCATAACTTCTCAAAATTAGGCTGGGGCATAACCTCAAGAATACCTCTCAAATAATCAAATGTATCTTTAGGTAAAGGCTTTGTAAATATATCTTCTATCTTCTCTTTTGTACTTATATACTCAAGTATGACTTCTTTTTCTGCAACTTTCCCTCTCACTACATGATACTTTATTTCTATATGCTATGTCTTAGAATTAAATATAAGATTCTTAGACATACTTACTATACTGGTGTTATCATTATGTATAACAAAAGGCTCATCAAATTTAATTGCAATATCCTTCAACATCTGTTTCATCCATATTATCTGATTACAATTGTTTGCTGCTGCTACATATTTTGCTTCTATTGTACTCTGTGAAATACAATTCTGCTTCTTACTTAACCAAGAAACCAATCTTCCTCCAAGGAAAAATGCTCCACCACTTGTACTCTTTTTCTCATCAATACTACCTCCCCAATTTGAATCTTCATCACTTCTAGCGTCAAACTTTCCAATGTCATCATCTCTCTTAATATAACATTTGCTTCCAAATTTTTTGAAATACTTAACTGATGGTGCATGTCCAAACCACAATTCATAAGGTGTCTTGTCTGTGTTTGCTCTGATTTGTACTTTGTTCATTGTATATACTATTGTATTCACTGCTTCTCTATAGAATGTCTTCACCAAATCATTTTCAAATAACATAGCTCTTGCTACTTCAGTTACTGATCTGTTCCTCCTTTCTGTAATACCATTTTTTCAGGTGTTCTAGGGGCTAAAAATTGTCTCTTAATGCCATTCACTTCACAAAAAGTTTTAAATTCTTTTGAATTAAATTCTCCACCCCTATCTAATCTTAGACATTTAATCTTCATTCCAGATTCATTCTCAACTTTATTCTTAACCATCTTAAACTTATCAAATTCTTAATATTTGTCTCTAAGAAATGCTATCCACATCATTCTTGTAAAATCATCAACAAGAATCATAAAATACCTTTCACCATATAATCCTCTAGTCCTTGTGGGACCACTCAAATATGTATGAACAATTTCCAACTTCTCTACTGATGTGAACTTCTTACTAGGAAATGAACTTCTCTTTTGCTTAGCCATAAGACATTCTTTGCAAATCATGTTAGTAGGTTTCATAATCTTAGGCAAATCTCTTACTTCAAGTGTAGTGCTTACTTTCACAATGTTATCAAATTTTATATGACAAAATATTTTGTGCCATAACCAACTGTCATCAATTCTATAAATCAAACATGTCATCTCTGCAGGGTTCAACTGAAATACATTATCTCTGGTTCTTGATGCAGTTCCAATCAAATTACCATCCTTATCCTTGATCAGAAAAGTTTTCTTAGTAAACCAAACTTGATATCCCTTGTCAACTAACTATCCAACACTCAAAAGATTATGCTTCAATCCATCAATAAAATAAACATCATCAATGTTAGTCTTTCCATCAAGAGCAATATACCCTATTTCTTTTATCAAACAAGGTGCATTGTTTCCAACTCTAACAATTCCTCCATCATAGTTGTTAAAATTTATAAATTTCTTCATCTTACCAGTCATATGTTGTGAACAACCATTGTCTATCATCGAATCAATTTTCTTTTCTACTTGAGAAATTAAAGCTTTTTCTTCTCTAACTTCAGTTTCATAGATTTCTTCTTTTATTGCTACAAATCCTATATCATCATTCTCATTATCACTTTCACTTAAGTATTTTTCCATAATAGCCTCAAATTATTCATCATTAGCATAGTAACATTCTTTAGATCTTCTAGGTTTAAATTTCTTCTTATATTTCTTTACTCTTTTAGGACATTTAGATGCAAAATGACCATATTCTTGACAAGTCCAAAATTTAAAGATTTTCTTACCATCTGCTTCTCTTTTCATAAGAAAGGAAATTCCTTCCTCAATCTTTCTATCTTCTTCAGTCTTAGATCTGTTGCCACTAGCATAGTCTCCACTTACACTAATGCCTCTTGAAAAAGTAGGGAAAACACTAAGTGTGCTGAATGTTGTCTCCATTCTAGGTAGATCACTTGTCTGTCTCAATCCTATCTCCATTGCTTCTAGTCTTCCAAGAAGAGTTTCTCTTGTAAAGTTATCAGTACAAGGTATAACATTCTCAGTCATCTACGATGTATGCTTAAATACAGGAGGCAATGTTTTCAAGATCTTCCATTTCACTTCATCCTCAGTCTTGTTTCCTTCACAAGCTTTGATACCTGCAACAATCTCTCATATTCTACCAATATAGCTTCTAATAGATTCATCTTCCATCATTTTTATATCTTCAAATGAACATATCCAATTCTGTAATCTAACTCTTTTTGCATGTACATCAGGTTCAAAAGTAGATTGTAAAGCTAACCAAATTTCATGAGATGTTCTTAGTGGTTTTACCTGACTGTATTCATTCTCTGGAAGTCCTGACAAAAGTTCTTCTCTTGAAATTATTTTACACATGAACATATCTCTTTCCTCATTAGTACATTCTTCAATCTTCTCTTCCTCAATGATAGTCTTTTCATTCTTTGTGATTAATCAATATTCTGGTCCTAAACATAACAAGTGTGTCTTCATCTTTTCTTTCTAGCTGTCATAGTTTACTCCATCAAACTTAGGGCTTTCCTTCCTGAAATAAGTCACCATAGATCTCCTTAAGTTTTTAAACTTTTCCGTAAAGGACCTATTTCTCTGATACCAATTGTTAGAAAGTAAATTCTGCCAAGATAATTGAGATGGGGTGGGGGGGTGAATCTGTTAGAAATTAATCTTTCCTAGGTAAAATATGTAATTAAAGGCTAAACCAAGGTATCCTATATTGTATTTTTCCTCTAGTCCAATTGGGAGGACATGTCACATTTTTGTAATTCCTTTAATAAGGAAATTAGATATTCCTCCTTAAGAGGAATCTCACATTTGTCACACACACAATATGATTGTGGCATTCATTTGAGATGGGAGTTACATGCAAACTCCTCCACTCATCTCTACTTAAGAGATGCCTCTCATACACTTGCTCAATATTCTTCTCATTTCTCTCATTCTTGCTCTGCATATTGTAATGAGCTTTGTGCTACATTTCTCTCTTCTTCCTTAGGATTTGAGCCTCATTCATAATTCACAAAGGGGTTTTCTTTGCTTTCCCCTCTCAAAAATCTTTGAGTTCTTGTTGTTCTTGGAGCACTTTGTTGATCTTGTGGCTTGATTCTTTGAAGCATTTCCTCTCTCTCTCTCTCTCTCTCTCTCTCTCTCTCTTGGTGATCTTGGTAAATTCCTTTCATGCACTTATACTTGGGTTCTTTCCTTTTCTCTACTATTTTTATTATTATTTCTAACATGGTATTAGAGAAAGTTTAACCATTGTTTGTTGAGTGTTTCATGTAGGGAAATTTGGAGGATATTTTGGTTGTGAAGGAGAAAGCTATTTTTTGTTATCTAATTTTTTTTGCAGGTTTTACTTCATTATTTTTTTTTGCAAATCTAACATCTTAGATCTTAGATTTGGATGGCTTACTGCCAGATCTAAGTCCATTTTTTTCTTTTCAAGTTTTATTAAATCTAATCTCTTGCATGATTCATTTTTACTTTAGCTCTCTTATCTATTCCATGCATTGGTTTTATAATATTTTTGCATGCAAGTTTTATAATATAGGATTCACAAATCTATTTTTTTGCATTTGCAGCTCTTCATATCTCTGATCTTGCAAGATTATATTTAAATCTTTTCATTTGTAATCATTTATCTTATCACTCTGTAGATTTCTAAATTCAATCTTAAAGTTTTCAATTTATATCTCTGCAATAACCTCATTTTTTTTAACAAATCGATTTAAGTTTTTCTTTTTCATTTGTATCAATTACTATTCCTTTCAACGTTTGCATAAGATGAATCCTTCTTTTCTAAAAAAGGTTTCTCAGTTGTAGGCACTTTCTCCTTTCTAACTACAATTTTTATCTATGTTTAAATTCTCCCCTGTACCGAAAATAAAAAGGAATTGGTATTTGTGCCCATTTTGTGGTTTTTGATTCGGGTTGCAGGCTTGCTAAGTTTTTTGGGTCGATTAGATTCTTGTTTCAGAGACCTAGTGTCTGGTTGGGGCAACACATTTTTTACAGCTAATAAAATCTGGGCTATTACGTTATTGACTTAAAATTTTGGCATAACATTTTTTGACATTTTTTACTGTTACATTGGTGCATTTTTTTAAAACATCATTGGACTAATGAATAAAGTTTCTTATTTGTAAATTTTATGTCTTTGGGAAGGCATGTTGTTTGAATCTCCTTCATTTACTTCTCTAAAATAGTCTATTCATTTAGATTTGTGATTTTTTAAATTTATAGTAGAAGCAAAACCAGACACACATTCACACTGCAAATAGCCTTTGCAATTTTAGGGAGAATAAAATATTGTAATAAGATATAACTACTAGTTTTATTTGACATATTCTATTTCCTAATATTGATGATTTCTCATCTTGGTTTTTAATTATTGAATATATTGTTTGAATTAAACAAATTGGATTAGCGTTCATGGCAATAATTACTCGAGTTATCTCTATATAGACAGGAGCTTCATTCAACTATCTTCTTCCTTCCTACTCACCATTCCATTCATCTCTTCCCTAACTCCAATTTGCTCACCTCCTGCATTGTCATTCCATTCAGCTCTCTCCACCAAATCTTCTTCATCCCCACTCTTTTGATCCTTTGACTTGTACAAGGCCACTACCTGAAGCACTGCATCTTCACGTCACTAATTTGCACTATTGTTCTGCAATAGTAAAGCCAGAATCTCTGTTGCAAATTACAAGTTGGAGTCTCTCATTAGATCTGTCTCTGCCTAGTACGCTTCTCCTACAACCCCCTTGTTTGCAGAACTCTTGATTCATATAGGCCCAATAAGTATTAATAGAAAATGAGCTTCTTTTCAAATTGCAACAACTTGGCATTAAAACGTTCACTGCATTAAAAACCATTTCTTTATTTATGTTCTCCGCTTAAAAATGTTTCTGCATTAAAAAATGGTTTATCTTCTTCCATATTCTGAAACTTGTAGCAATTTTTTTTACGAAGGCAAAATCTCCATATTCTGGACGCATAACTGAAGTCTTCAAATTGCAATAAACTTGTTCTTTATCCATTTTTAAATCATTGCATTAAATTGGACACTTCTCAACATTTTCCTGTGGATGCTCATGAAACTTTTTCTTTGGGCAGAGTCTAGATTCTTATTACTTCAGTCAAAATCAGTACTAACCATTTTTTTGTAGGCATATTTTTAGCTCTTCTTTGGTCTGAGATTATTTTTAGCACTGTAGTTTTTCTAACTTTAGCCTTAGTTTGAATCTTTGACTCATCTATTTTATTTGTTCAAATCTCTATATTCATAATTAAGTTCAATTGTCAATTCTTTGTACTCTTAGTTTAAATCTTAATTCACTCAATTATTTTAGTCAAGTTTAATTTTATTTTCATTATATTTCTATTTTCATCATGTCTAATCTTATTCTACAAATTAAACTAACTAGCTCTAACTATCATCAATGGAAGATGCATGTTTCTTTCCTCTTCCATTTTAAACATTTTCTTGAAGTTTCCACAGATGCGACTCTTGAACCAACTGCCTATGCTGCTCAAATTGTCAAAGATGCATGGCAAGGTAAGAATGATGAAGCACTCAGTCTAATTGGACTCTCCATCAGTCCCGATCTCTATGTCTTGATTGGACATTGCACCAAAGCTCACATAGCATGGGACATCTTGAAGAAAACCTACAACAGCTCCTCCAAATCACGTAAGATTCGGCTCCAAGACAACTTGGAAGACCTAAGCTATTCAAATTTTAAATCAATGGATAATTTTTTACTCAAGTTTGATGCTATTAAAACTTAGTTAAATGGTTTAAATGTTACTCTTATAGATATTAGATTGACTACTATAATTCTTAAGAAATGTCTCCCTAAAGAGATTTAGCAATTTATCACTAACATCCACTCTCAGCTTTCTATTTCTAGGTTAGCTCCTCTTTTAACTTATCCTATTTTTCAAAATTTGTTGCGTCAAGAGGAGATGAAATTATTGCAATTTGGTAATATTAAATCTTTTGAACGTGCTTTTGTATCTAAAACTCAAAATCACAATAATAAGTCTCATACTAATCATCATAACAATAATTATTCCAAGAATAACAATAATTATCGTAACAATAACAATAATCATCATAATAATGGTTATTCAAATAATAATAATCATAATAATAATTATTTAAACAACAAGTCTAATTCTAGGCCATCATACAACAATAATAACAATAATTACAATAATTGAAACAAAATTGGAAACCACATTGTACTTATTGTGGTAAAGATGGTCACCTAACTAATGATTATTTTTAAAAACAAAATGATAAGAAGCCTATGAATAATCAAAATAACTACAAATATCAAGGTAATCAATCTCATCATGCTTTTACTTCTTGTTATAAAGTTTCTCATACATTAGAATGGATTATTAACAGTGGTGCTTCTCATCATGTTACATCTCATAGAGAAGTTTTTGATTCTTTGCAACTTGATACTACTAATATTCCTATTCAATTAGCTAATGATAGTAGTTGCAAAGTTGATGGAGTTGGTGATGTTAATGTTCCAAATGGAAAATTACACAATGTTCTTTATGTTCCTGAATTAAAATCCAATCTTCTTTCAGTTGCTCAATTATGTCAAGATTACAAAGTTGAATCTCATAAGGATGTGTGCTCTATTATTGATCCTAACACTGATCATGTTGTTGCTAATGCTAAGTTGGATCATGATAACTTGTTTAAATTCTATGAGTTTGCCTCTTCTAGGTACTCTTTGAAAGTGAATATTGATTTTAATAGATGGCATGAAAGGCTTGGCCATTTGAATTCTTATTATATTTCTTTGATGCAAAAATCTAACATGGTTGAAGGATTACCTCCTCTTGTTCCATCTAAAATTACATCCATAGGATGCATGAGTGGAAAAATTAAAAGGGAGCCCTTTCCTCATAGTACTTCATGGAGGGCATCTCATAAATTACATCTTATTCATAGTGATATTTTGGGTCCAATGGAGAACAACTCCATACAAGGTTCAAAGTATACTCTTACCTTTATAGATGATTTCACTAGAAGAATTTAGATTTATTTCTTGCATACTAAAGATCAAGTTCTTGACACATTTTCTAAATTTCATATGTTTGTGGAAAGGCAATCTGGTTCTAAACTTAAAATTCTTAGAACAGATAATGGTACTGAATATGTTAATAATGTTTTTCATTCTTACTTGAGATCTTTTGGTATAAAACATCAGCTTACCATTCCTTATACACCACAACAAAATGGTGTGGCGGAAAGGAAGCATCGAACTATTGTGGAAATGGCTAGATGTATGTTACATGCTAAAGATTTTCATTACAAATTTTGGGCTGAAGTAATAGCTTGTGCCACTTATATTCTTAATAGAACTCCTACTAAAGCCTTGCATAATATAACTCCTAAGGAAGCATGGTCCGATAGGAAACCCAATTTACAACATTTGAGAATTTTTGGATCTATTACTTATGTTCACACACCTAAACAAAAAAGGGACAAATTAGATTCTAAATCTTTATCATTTACTTTTGTTGGATATGATGAATCTACTAAAGGTTATAGAGTTTATGATACTATTTCTAACAAGGTACATATAGCAAGAGATGTTGTTATTGTATAAAATAAAGTACATGATTGTTCCAAGGCCAAAGATGATGAATTTAAAGGGGGTTTTCTTGACCTCATGGAGGACCAACCTCCTATTCTAAACCCTACTCCTAATGCACCTATTTTTATTCATGTTATACACTAAGTTTGTACCCTTGTTCCAAGCTCTCTTGGTCTTGATAACCTAGTATAACATAGGAATCATCTCCAGGTGTGGGACCTATGCTAACTGAGATGAGACCTCTAGGTTCTAGGTTGGTTCCTCTTGGATAATCACCTTAGTTTTCTCTTTTGACATGAAAGTAAATTTTTGAGGGAAAAGGGATAGAAGGAATGCATGAAAGGGAAATAACTGAAAGAAAACTATCCTACTAGGTGATACACCAAAAATATGGTATGAATTATGGTATGGAGGATGGAATCAGTGCATAAACCTAGGTCTAGGAGATCATAACTCATTGAATAGGCTTGCATCAATATTTCATAGAAGGGTCTGCAATAGAAAGAGGCTATTCAGGGAAAGAGAGAATTTCACAAACAATAGCATTTTTGAGAGACTTAGATACAATCTATGACTTGCAAACAAACATTCACCTCTACAACTAGGTATAGGAATGAGACAGATTGTCAGGGGGTTAAAGTATACCCACAAGATCATTCAAATCAAATCATTCACAGGAATACACATGAATTGCAAAAAGAAAGAGGGATCAGGAACCCTAAGATATTATGGAAAATAGACATATACTCAATTCATTAAGAGAAAATTCAGATAAGAAGGCATAGGGATAGAAATAATGTCACAAAATAGCTTTGCAATATATAAACCTCAATGAAAGGTTACAAAAAGCAGAAGCTAGAGGGCAGAAAGAATGCCTAGGATAACTCCTTAGAAAGAAAATCTCTCTTTTACAATTGTAAACTCAAAGCTTCTAAAAGCTCCCAAAACATTATATACATCTCCTTTTGCACCTAGGTAGGAGAAAAATATCTAATTAGGGTTACATAGTGTTGGTAAACAAATTTTTCTTTGTTAAATAAACTCTCAAACGCCCAAATCTGAAAGAACAATTAGATGCCAACAGTTGGATAATCTATCATGAGGTTGATAGATTTCCTCTGAATTGAAAGGTACAGCTCCCTTATGGAATGATATGCAATGAATTTGTTTTATTCCTAAACTAACAAGATGTGTTCTTAACCCGAGAATGGAAGAGGAGAACCAAGCTAATCCTAGGCAAGACTAACTCAAGCAGATTTGAGATCCTAAACCTAGCCAATCCGGAGAATTCACAATCTTATGACTCCTCAGTGTTGGTAATGCAATATGAAGAATTTGTTAATGCAGATGCAATGTAGAATGAAAAATGGAGTGCGAGTTAAATATTCCAATTTCCATCATAGGAATGCATGCAAACATTATGATCTACAACACATTCGTTATTTGACATAAAATGAAAAATAGTGTCCAAGACTGAATATACCAACACTCTGATTGAATATAAACAGAAAAGTAACAACTAAACACTCTGATTCAGAATGAAACTTTTCTCTATTTTGAACACACAAATACAATACTCAGATTTATTTGCTCACAATTTATTATCAAATCTATTACAAAAATCAGAATAATAACCCTTATATGCAATGAAATGAAATGTATAAACTAACATGCCCTCCCCTCTACTCCAGCTCTCTGACTGTATGTAGAAAAAGAAGACCATGGACAGTAAAGAATTGACACCAAGTATGATTGTCTCTGCAACCTCTCTTCATGCCAAAAATTTGCCGACCCTTTATACTGAGTTTATTACAGTATTTATAGAATTTCTTTACAACCCATAGAGTTTGTAAGAACTCATGATCTTCCCACTTCCTGGAATACAAAGAGTCAATAGACAAACAACTATGAAAATATATGAGGAATATAAATCAACTCAATCCTATCCTTTCATTTATCTGAGGAGGAAATCTGAATAGTCTTCAGTCGAACCAAATAGCAAACTGTTCATCACAACACTACAAATGTTCTCCAATGTCTTCATTTCCTCAGTCAGCATATGCTAAGCCAAATCCATTAGCTTTTAAATCACTTTTACTGTCTAAAGCTTTGAACTTGAATCAGACATAAATAGAAAGCCACTGTTCTTTAATCTTCAATGCATTGTTCTTCATTCTCGAACAATAAGTTCACTAGATCAATAGTTCTTCTAAATTTGATACTTCTCTAAGCTATTATTCCTTGGCTTCAGATGTCTTCATTCTATACAATTTCCTTAGCATACAGCTTTTCACAAATTCACCATTTCAATCTTCAACAATATTGCTCTTTATTCTTAGTCGACAAGAATACTGAGTCATTAGAACAGAGCTCTATCCATTATGGAAATATATTGAATTCCTTGTGCCATTTTACTACAACATCTTATTATTTAAATGTGGCAATTGTCTTTAAAATAGCAGAGAATCCATTATCTGCGTGAGATAAGAATCTTTGATTCATGATTATTTAATGATCTGCATATGTTTACCTTCTTCATAGTATAATAGGAAGAGAAGTTTTAAACTTTAATGGCTTCAATTATCCTTAATAACTCAAACTCTACAAAAGCACACCAATTGGGTGCATTTCCATCATAGAAGAATTCACCATTTTATCAATTGCTTAAAAAAATATTATGCACTCTCGACCCATGATTCTTGAAGAAGGAATATTCTTTGAGTCATTTGGAAACAACCCATGTGATCAGATCAGAAAAAGATGTCAAAATCTTTAATATATCCATCTGCGGGTTTTGGCACTTGCAGGTGTGAAACATTCCCTTCATTGCAGAAAAAGCACTTGTCTAGTGCGAAATCCACTTTGGAGCAGGACCTGGGCGTATTTTCGCCCGTCAACTTTAGATGCACGGTGCTTTTAACACATGTTTTTAAACCTTTTTAACAATAACCTTTTCTTTAATGGAGGTGTTTTTGGTGACTCTATTGGGGAGTTGGAAAAGAAGATCAGTGCTAGAGATTGTTTTCTCAGTTTTATTATTGTTATCTCTACTTGAGATTGGCGACTCTGCGTTTCTAAAGAATTCTATTTTCATATCAGATTTTGAAGGATTTGAAAGTTCTTATCATTCAGGTTCCCAACTTGTGTTTTTGGCGACTAAGAAGAAGAACATATTAATTTTTCAAGCTGCATTATTAATTTTCTCTGCTATGCAGAGATTGGCGACTCCATTTTGGTTCTCATAGCCTTGTTTGAGAAGTCCAGTGTTTATATTTTCAAATTTTAACTTGCAGAGATTGGTGATCCCGTTGTAAAAAGTACCATGCCTATTAAAATAGTGAGAAGAAGGAGACCGGACCCTTCCCTTACAGAACTCTGTCACAATACTGATCCTGTGTTGCATGATATGTATGGAGCCTTGTTAGAAAATATCAGTTATGGAATAAAGATGAACCTGAGTGTTAAAGAAGATCATGCAACTGTGCTATTATGGAGAAAGATCTGTGCGAGATATCACTTGCTGAAAGAGATGGAAGTGAAGACAAAATTTTTGTAGCTAAGTAAAGAACTAAAGGTGGAGGATGATAAAGTGTTAGAGATCTCACATGATCATGTCTCTTACAATTTTTCAATCCTGAATGAACTAGAGGGTCAATCAAGAAAGAAAACTAGAAGAAAACCTACATTTGAAGAGATAGATGCTAAGAGTGATTTCAATTTACAATTCCTTTGGTCTGCATTTAAACAAAGTATAGATGAAGCTGAAGAAAATGGATTAAGCTTCTTTGTTCAGCTGTTAAAAGGTGTATATCAAAGGTATTTTGATGTTCAAGATCAGAAAAGAAAAGAGATATACCTTTCAGCCCATGTTCCTAATGAAAAACCAGTAAATGAAGAGCCCATATCGACCAATGGTTCAACTTTTGGAGAACAAGAGATGCCTAGGTTTCCAGAAGCACAACTTTCAGTGGACAAAGGCATCCCCTACAGTGATAAAGAATTGGTAAGAACAGTAGACAAAGAAGTTCCTCCCATGCCTCTGTTTACTTCTGATTTTAAAAGTTTCAGACTTGAAGAAAATAAAGATAAACTTTTGCATGAAGTTTCTGTTGAAAATAATCTAATAGTTAATGCATCTTCAGAACATGAAAAGTTGAATTTCATTAAAAATTTTGACAAAAATGATTTTCAAGTTGCAAAAGTTGGTAATGATCCTATGATAGAATCTATTTGTCTTGAAGAAAATACAATGATTAATCCTCTTGATAAATTTTGTATTGAAAAGAAAGTGAGATCATGTTTTGCCAAATCTGAAGATATGGTCGAAGAGATGATAAGAAAAATTGAAAGAGAAATAAATGGGGATTATGTTTCAAACTGTTATCTTCCTAAAGATTATCCTGAGACTGATGTGCTATCAAAAGGTGAAATCCTTGGTGTTATTGAAAAACATGATAGGTGTGACTCTTCATCCATTATAGCTAATAGGGATCCAATGCAAGAACCACTCTGCTTCCAAGCTGATGCAATATTGGGTTTTCTTAATCATATGGATACACATGAAAAGGCTGAAATATGTTTTGATGATCATCCTACTAAACCTAAGAATGTTGTTGAAGAAATTAATACAACAATAGATTTTGAAAAGGAAGGGATTTCAAAAACTAATGAGGTATTGCAGCATCATGTAGAAGGTAGCGAGTCTGATCACAGTCTTCCTGGTCTCAAAATGGAAATTAATCAATTCATGGTGCCAATCACATGTGAGTACTCTTCTATAGTCAATTTAGGTATTAAAATTATGAATTCAAATGAAAATCTTACAGAATTGATAACTGCAACAAATGAAGAAGATGTCTCAATTTGGATGGAACCTGTGTACAATGAAGAATCCTCCTGTTTCAGCCCCAGTTTGAAATCTAAAGTTGCTAATGATAGTACCTCTGTCTGGTATGATGCCATTTCACTTCCAGAGGCTTTTCAATATTTTGATTATGTTCATCCTGATTTGTATGTCGATATCTCTACTAAGGGTGATAATGAAGTAAACAGATGTGAGTGTTTTCCAGCAGTGCTTCCAGAATCTATTGAATACTTTGAAGTTCTCCATCCCAATTTTGATGATGATATTTCTGCTAAAAGTGATATTATCGATATAAGTAGATGTGATTATGTTCCAGTAGTGCATTTAGAATCATCTGAATATCCTAATCTTGCCAGTCTGGATTTGAATATTGATATCTTTGTTAAAAGTGATAAGGTTGAGGAAAAAAGCTACAAGTATTTTTCAGTGATGTTTGCAGAATCTGGTGGGTTTTCTTCTCCTTCACAAAAGATGATAGAACATGTAAAAGGTAGTGTGCAGAAAAGTATAGAAGATTCAGAAGTCTACGATGAGGCATGGTTGTTTGGAAAGGTCCTGGGGGTTACTATGTTACAAATTGCTTTTGGACTCGAGTTCAGCAGTGAAGGACTTGCCAAAGGATGTCAATGTTATTGCAAGCTGGTGAAGCATTCTCTGCTGTGCCGGAAGGGTTCATACTTCTCTCTTCCTGTAAATGGACATGTATGAATCCTTTCTTGCTCTCTATTCTTCAGGTGAGGTCTCCTCACCTATGCTATAGGATAGGTTGTTGCTTTCCAATTTTGGTGTGTTTTAGTGTAGTCTTTTCTCACTTTCATAGTTGGTTGTTTTCCTGTTTAGTGTGTTTAGTTTTCCCTGCTCCCCTCCACCCTCCCTGTATGTAGTTTTTTGTTGTTCTCTTTGGTCTAGACTCTACAACCCAATGCTTAAGGCACTTATCTCACCAGAGAAGCTGAATTCTTCATGCACTTTGTAGTACATGATCCCCCAGTCGGAGCCAGCTGTTGTCTGACTTTTAGTCACCCATTTTTTTTGGCAATATTGGAGTCATATGGTCATGTCAAGTCAGTCTAGTCATGATGGTCTCTAGGTCTAAGTCTTCCCTAGGATAGGAAGTCTTTTCCAGGTTCCCCTGCCATTGCCTTCTTGTTTCAAGTTAGGTGGGTTGTTATCAAGGTCTCATTATTTGGGTAGGTTGTAGATCCCAACTCGACAAAGATCATGGTGCTCCAATTGATGATCTTTTCAGCAAATGGAATGATGTTTGGGAGTAATAAGTTTTAGGCATTCAAAAGAACCATGAGAAGATTCTTCATGTGAGGGATGCAATGATAGAGCCAGCATTGAATCATTTAGATTTTACTCTATATAGTAGTGTGTACACTTCAAGTGAAGAAGCTCCTCTTATTCTTAATAAGTGCATTAGCAGGGATTGCAGTCAAAGACTTTGATCTATATTCAAATCTACAGGCTAAGGAGATATCAAAGTGTTCTTGGAAGTTTGTAGAATGAAAAGGAGATTGCATTGTTATATTTCACCTGGTATCAAGATCCACAGGTTCAGAATATCAAATTACTTCAAAAAATTGCATCTTAATTGCAATCGAAGAAAATGGCAATGAGTCTATGTTGAATTATAATGGAATCGAGGGACAGTGTGTAGTTGTTCCCCAAAATTTTCCTATCATTCCCTTTTTGGCTGCATCCTATTTGTTCCAAGAAATGCTCAAGTGTCAAAGTCCAGTGTGTTTTCTGCCTTTTGGCCTAAAAACCCAATGTGTTTTTGACCTTCTCTCTGAAGGTTCAGGATGTTTTTGGCTTTCGATCTAAAAATTCTCTATGTTTTCGATCTCTAGTTTGAAAACCCTCTATGTTTTCAACCTTCAAGTGCACAACTCCGATGAGGTGGGTCCCAGTTTCTAACGTCACTGCGGGGCCAGTTAGCAGTTCAGCAAACAAAAAGCTGCCAGCAGTTAGTGGTTAATATCTTATAGTTGGTCACATGGGCTCTTTTGAGCCCATGCAACCATGTGACAAACCATCAGCAGTCACAGTTAAGAAAGTTCTAAATGGTTTGCGGTGGTAGTTAACACTTCGCGGTTGGTCGCATGATCACATAGGCCTTCCTAGCCACATGCGATCATGTGAAAAATGGTCAAGCAAAGGCTTTTAGCTCTAGTGGTGGGTCCTTAGGTAGTGACTTGTCCAGTTTTCATTAGCCGGTGGGGTAATACATTGACAGTGGAGGTCCAGGCAGGTAAGAAAAGTCAATGACAAGATAGTGAAAGCTCTGCGGTAGGTGTGTGGTCGCAAGATCGCATAACTGAGAGAACTATCTTGTGATCATACGAGATGAAGACACATGGAATGGTGGGGCCACTAGTTTTCTTGTGTTGCAAGTGCATTGATAGATTCTCAATTAATGGCTCTCGCTTTGTTGATAAAATATGGGGGATTCTTTGAGGGAAAGCAGGATTGTTCCATGTGGATCAATCCTGCTTTCCCTCAAAGAATCCCCCATACTTTATTGGCAAAGCGAGAGCTGTTGATTGAGAATCTATCAATGCACTTGCAACATAAGAAAATTGGTGGCCCCACCATTCCACGTGTCTTCATCTCGCAAGATCACAAGACAGTTCTCTCAGTCATGTGATCTTGCAACCACACACCTACAGCAGAGCTTTCACTATCTTGTCATTGACTTTTCTTACCTGCCCGGACCTCCACTGTCAATGTATTACCCCGCCGGCCAATGAAAACTAGACAAGTCACCACCCAAGGACCCACCACCGGAGCTGAAAGCCTCTTCTTGACCATTTTTTGCATGATCACATGCGGCCAGGAAGGCCTATGCGATCATGTGACCAACCGCAAAGTGTTAATTGCCACCGCAAACCATTTAGAACTTTCTTAACTATGACCGCTGATGGTTTGTCACATGGTTGCATGGGCTCAAAAGAGCCCATGCAATCATGTGACCAACCATAAGATATTAACCACTGACCGCTAGCAGCTTGTTGTTTTCTTGACTATTGACTGGCCCCGTGGTGACGTTAGAAATTGGGACCCACCTGATCGGAGTTGCACACTTGAAGGTTGAAAACACAGAGAGTTTTCAAACCAGAGATCAAAAACATAGAGAATTTTCAGACCGAAAGCCAAAAACATCCTGAACCTTCAGAGAGAAGGTCGAAAACACACTGGGTTTTCAAGCCAAAAGGTAGAAAACACACTGTACTTTGACACTTGAGCATTTCTTGGAACAAACAAGATGCGGCCAAAAAGGGAATGATAGGGAAATTTTGGGGAACAACTACACATTGTCCCTCGATTCCATTATAATTGAACATAGACTCATTGCCATTTTCTTCGATTGCAATTAAGATGCAATATTTTGAAGTAATTTGATATTATGAACCTGTGGATCTTGATACCAGGTGAAATATAACAATGCAATCTCCTTTTCATTCTGCAAACTTCCAGGAACACTTTGATATCTCCTTAGCCTGCAGATTTGAATATAGATCAAAGTCTTCGATTGCAATCCTTGCTGATGCACTTATTAAGAATAAGAGGAGCTTCTTCACTTGAAGTGTACACACTGCTATATAGAGTAAAATCTGAATGATTCAATGTTGGCTCTATCATTGCATCCCTCACATGAAGAATCTTCTCATGGTTCTTTTGAATGCCTGAAACTTATTACTCCCAAACATCATTCCACTTGCTGAAAAGATCATCAATTGGAGCACCATGATCTTTTCCGGGTTGGGATCTACAACCTACCCAAATAATGAGACCTTGATAACAACCCACCCGGCTTGAAACAAGAAGGCAATGGCAGGGGAACCCGACAAAGACTTCCTATCCTAGGGAAGACTTAGACCTAGACACCATCATGACTAGACTGACTTGACATGACCATATGACTCCAATATTGCTAAAAAAAATGGGTGACTAAAAGTCAGACAACACATAGATTTTCATAGAATAATGGAAACCCCAACTCTGTCATTTCTGATCATAAATGCATCCCTGAAATATCTTGGCCAATCAAATATTTGTACCTATATGTCCATTTCATCACTACATCTGCCCGCAAACAAGCTGCCTTGATCCATCTACCTCTCTACAACTTGCCCTCACCATAACTACTCAAATCTGGTACTTCAAATATTTGAATTTAAAAATATAAATGGTCACGGGTGGCTCCAACCCTTTATCTTTATCAACGACTCATATTTAAAGTTGATCTCATTTTAAATCATGGCTGTAGATCTTTCATTTTACCCAGGCACCACATCTGATCTTAACCCTAAATTTGCCTTCACCTCAGGTTCTCTTTTCCTTTTAGTCGCTAAATCTCCTAAACTTTTCATTAACTCTGGCTTCATCTAGCGATTACATGACAAGTGTTGATCCTTACTTGATCTGACGGTGGTTGCTGAGTCTCTTGATAGCTTTGAAATATTCCTTTTGCATTACAAGATTTCCCGACTGAAGAGAACCTCATAGTCGCTGGATAAAAAAGAATTTTCTCCTTCTCATTGGGCAATCACCTGAGTAAGCTCACAAACTTGGGCCCATCTTGCCACTTGTCACTCTATCACTCACTTTGACTACCTTGTCAACTCTGACAACTTCCAGCTATTTTGATAATGGCCCACCCCATCTTAACCATAGGAGATATGGAGATTGGGTGACTGTGTATTCACTGGTTCGCTGAAGGATTTTCTTAACCTAGGTCAAGTCTAGAGATCACATGAACACTGCATTCATGAGGTCACTAGATAGAAGTCTAACCCTTGAGTTACATCTAGAGATTGGGTGATAGCCATTGATTTTCTTTCATCTTACGGTCCTCACTGAGTCACTTGATCTTTCTTAACTTAGTCGTTGCATTTCGAGACCAAGAGATAACCATGTCACTGAATCTTTAAATGTTAAGGACATAACCACTAGGATCAAGAGAATATGAGAACACACAGTCACTGGATCTCTGAATGCGAAACATAACTACCAGGTTCTAACATGTTTCAACCTTTTATTTAACTCAGGCATATCTAGAGATTAAGTGACAACAGATTTCACTGAATCTCATAATCCTTCTCCTAACTAGGGTTAAACCCTAAGAATACACAACCAAAGCAATCTCCAAGTCACTGAAAAAATTTCTCTACCCTGGGTTATATCTAGAGACTTCCTGACTAAGGGCTTTCTAACTCATATTTAACGTGTATTTGAATTCAGAGATCTAGTGACTAGCCTTCAATCTCTAAGCCACCAGACATCCTAGAATATTCCCTTTCTGTTAAGTGATTACTCGACTAAGGAAAATATCATTGTCGTCAGATCTCATAGAATATTCATTCTGTATTATGAGATCACTCAAATGAAGCCTTAGTTGTTGAATCACTGAAAGATTTTAACCTCTCCCAAGACCTGACCACCAACCATCTAGAGATTACACAACTGAAGGAAACTAAACCTCCTGCCAGGTTGTTGAAGGTTAAGGACTTGACCACCAGAAACAAGAGATTCTACGACCAATGCAGTCGCTTAATCCCTGAGTAAAATCTTAACCATCTCAAAGAATTGGAGACTTGGCGACCATCAACTAAA
This sequence comes from Chamaecyparis obtusa, assembly GCA_027943335.1. Lineage (NCBI taxonomy): Eukaryota > Viridiplantae > Streptophyta > Pinopsida > Cupressales > Cupressaceae > Chamaecyparis > Chamaecyparis obtusa. The sequence goes on along the minus strand of BSBK01002720.1, from coordinate 512,160 downwards.
CTCAATTCTTCTTTAACCAGGGTATATCTAGTGACTAGGTGACTAAAGAGAAATTGAAGTCTCATGAACTTTTGGTTGATCATGGTTAACTCATGAGACTTCCTGACTAAGAAGAAATCACCAAGTCACTGAATGAAAAGGTAATATGCCATCCGGTTGGGAGATTAGGATATATAAGGTAGTCATGGGATCGAGAGGTAAGAAGGAATATTTTGTTGAGCTTAAGAGATCTCACGACTAGCCTCAACTTATAAAGTGCACAAGGCAAAAGGAAACTTAAGTGGCCGAAAAAAGGTAACGGTGAAATAGAACAGGTCGTAGGGTTTTTTAGGGTTTTCTACCTCCAACGGTCATATTTTCAAATAAAGACTTATAGACTAGGGAGTTAAATAATTGCAGAGACTAGAGGAAAAGGCACAAAACCATGAAAATTTATCAAGGTGTTCAACATGGTTTAATGGAAATTGCTGGATAGAGCCTAGCCTGTGGCCAAAATTGTATGGAACGGGAAATTTTGGGTAACATTTTTGGTGATTTCTGCTAGATGTTAGCCTGCTAGACATTAGATTAGTGGCCTTTAAACAATTCATTGGGCATGGAGTCATTTTTTGAACACAAAGAATTTATGACAAAGAGACAGACCTGGAACTGGGAGGAAAAAAAAATGTGCACAAGAACTTCTTGAAAAGCAGGCAAAACTAACCTAGAAAGTAGGGACAGAAAGAAAGGAAACATATTTACAGAGATTTACAAGGAAGGATTGACCCCAAAACAAGGATTCAAGGGGAATCCATTAACTGATATAGGAAAGGCATCTCCTTCAAGAGTTGATAGATAAAAAGCATTAGGCCCCTTGCATTCTATAATAATAAATGGTCCACCCCAAAAAGAATCAAACTTTGTATGTATGTCAGGCTTTGATCTGAATTCATCCCATTTGAGAACTATATCTCCAATTTTGAAATTTCTAGCCCTAGCTCTTTTATCAAAACTTTTCTTTGTTTGTATCTGATGGAACTCCATATCTTTCATGGATTTATCTCTGAGTTCTTCTAACTCCATTAGCTGAGTATACCTGATTTGTAAGGGATCTCCTTCTTCAAATAGGACATATTGAGTGGCTAAGTTGAAAGCTGGCAATTCAATTGAAATGGACAACTTAGCCTCTTTTCCATATACTAACACATAAGGAGAATTCCCAATGATCTTCTTTGGGGTAATCTTGTCTAACCATAAGGTAGATTTCAATTTAGTATGCCAATCTCTCTATTTATCTTGGAGAGTTTTCTTGATTATCCTAATCAAGTTCTTGTTAGTTGATTCTGCCAAACCATTGCCTCGAGGGTAGTAATTTGAACTTGTATTCAGATAAATGTCATTTCTGATTGCCCATTCTAAAACTTTAAGGCCGGTGAATGTCAATGCATTATCTGATATTATGGAGTCTGGAGTGCCGAATCTATGAATTATATCATCATAAAAATTTAAGACAACACTCTCATTTGATTCTTTTAAGGCAACTACTTTTGTCCATCTAGTGAAATAATCTATTGCAGTGATTATCCACTTGTGGCCCGCACTAGATGGAGGGTTAATCATGCCAATAAAGTCTATGCCCCATTTCATGAAAGGTTGTTCTATTTTGACTGGTTGAAGGGGCAAAGCTACAAGCCTTTCTTTTCCTGCAAACATGGTACATTTGATGCATTTTCTCACATAATCATGACTATCCTTAAAGATAGATGGCCAATAATATCTGGCCCTCATGATTTTAAAAGTAGTAGTCCTAGGAGAAAAATGACCTCCGGAAGGTCCATCATGAAATTCAAATAGGATATCAGCTATCTTTTCTGAATCAATACATCTTAAAAGGACACCATTGTGATCCTTTCTAAAAAGAACTTCATCTATCAACACAAAGGGAATAGATTGTAATCTATAATATCTTCTTCCTGCTAAATCTAGGTCTGTAGGACATTGTCCTGTCTTCAAGTAATGAATCATGTTAGGCAACCAACCTGATGTCTTGGCATGTTCTTCTATAGAATGCACAACTAGAGATGCACCTAATTCTTTGATTTCTTTGAACTTTCATCCTCTGTCAAATGCTCACAAAGACCTCTTCTTCTAACTAGCTTGGTGGTTTGGATATCAATGTCATACTCCATCACTTTGGTAATCCAACCAGATCTTTTCTCGTTTAGTTCCTTGGAAAGAAAAAATTATTTGACACTTGGATGAGTAACCTTCAAGTGTACCTTGTTATGAGTCAATAGATATCTAAACTTTTTAAGACTTTTTACCATAGCAAGTACATGTTTTTCCACAAAAGAGTATCTTTGTTCATACTCTTCTAAACCTTTGCTGAAGAAAGCAATAGGCTGCTCCAATCCATCTGAATTTTCTTGAGTCAGCATTGCAGATATAGCCTCATGACCTCCATAAGCATAAAGGATAAAATCCTTACTAAAATTTGGGTTTAATAGAGTAGGAGCTTCAGTCAAGGCTTCTTTAATAGCTTGGAAGTGGGCTTTGCCTTCTTTAGTCCAGTTGAAAGTTAAATTCTTCTTTAACATGGCTGTTAAAGGCTTCAATAAATCTACAATATTAGGCAAGAAACGCCTAACAAAATTAATCTTTCCTATGAAAGATTGGAGACTTTTCTTATGATGTGGCAATGGTAGCTCTAGGATGGCTGCAATCCTCTTAGGGTCTATTGTAATTCCTTTCTTGGATACTATATATCCTAACAATTTTCCTTCATGAACTGCAAACACACATTTCTTGGGATTAAGAGATATCCCAAACTCTCTATATCTTTCAAAGATTTTCCTCAAGTGTTTGATATGATCTACTGCATGTTTAGAAAAGATAGTTATGTCATCTAAGTAGACTAGTACAAACTTGTACATGAGGCTTTTAAAAGCCATATCCATGGCCTTTTGAAAAGTAGCACCTGCATTTGACAAACCAAAGGGCATCTTTTGATAAGCCATGGTTCCCCACTTGGTTGTAAATGTCGTCTTGTATTTATCCTATTCATTAACTAGGATCTGATTGTATCCTGAATAGCCATCCAATAATGAAAATCTCTCGGATCCAGAGACACATTGTAAGATTTGTTCCATAGAGGGTAATGGATGGTGGTGTTTTAAAGAGGCCCTATTAAGATCCCTGAAGTCAACACATAACCTCAACTCCCCATTCTTCTTCCTTATAGGAACAAGGTTGGAAACCCAACTAGTATGCTTGATGGAGTAGATGATACCACTTTCTATCAATTTGAGCACCTCTTTATGCATAAGTGGCTCAAGCTTGGGATTAACAGGCCTTTGTTTTTGCCTTACTGGCTTGGCATTAGGTTCTAATTCAATAGTGTGCTGAGCAAGGGCTAGATTAAAACCTTTAAGGTCTTCATACTTCCATGCAAAGACATCACTAAATTCTTTTAATAATTGGGTATAAGCCTGCTTTTCCAAATCAGTGTTTACTTTTCCAAATTGTAAACTTTTACCTGGTTCTAACTCCAATTCAACATAATGTTCTTATTGAACTACCAGGCCAACTTTGTTTTTCTTAACTTGATCATCCTTGTTGAAGATAGTCTCTAAGGTGACAAGACCTCTAGGAATCTTATTAGACTTAAGTTGTATTACTTGGTCACCATAAGTTTGCAATAGCCTATCTTGGTTATGCTTTGAGAAGACATCCTCTTCAAACAAGAATTGTAGGATCTGCTCATCATTGTTAAACACTTGCCAATTAGTATTATTATCAGGGATAGAAGGTATGACAATTAATTTGATATGTTTTTGGGTCTCTTCCTTTGAAATACTATTAGGAATGTCATACTGAGATCCAACAGTAGCTAATCTATCTACATTTTGATTTAGCTTTCTAGGGATAGCAAAAATATTGAAAGCACAAAAGTCTTCAATTGCATCCCAAACTCTATGTTTGTATGCTTTCAAGGTGTCATTTTTGGTTGCACTTATCCCTCTCTCTTGGCTAACTACTAACTCACTATCACCATAAACTTTTAGGGCTTTGAGCCCTCTTTTTCTAGCCCACTCCAGTCCATTTACAAGGCTTTCATACTCTGCAGTGTTGCTAGTGCAGGAGAAATTGAATCTGAAAGTTGTATAGTATCTTTCTCCTTTTGGGGATATTAGCATAGCACCACCACCAGAACCATGTCTACTTCTAGCACCATCAAAAAATAATTCCCAAACCTGGTTGCTCTGATCCTCTGAATCAGTGTCCATTTTGAGAAGGTTCGGCTCTATGGATCCACTTTCTTGTATCAAATAGCTCCCCAAACTAGCATCCCAAATAACATTTTCTTGGGCCTCTGAATCTTTTTCTATTTCTAGTTCATCTAGTAAAATATCAGGGATATTTTCTATCTTAGTGTTTGCTTCTCTGATAGTTGGGAAGTCATTGCTATCAAATGCAAGGTAGCTTCATTGATGGTATTGGACACATATGGCTCTATATGGTGTGTTACCAATGATTCAGATTTAATGGTGACCTTGGTACCATATCTTGTGTGGAAGAGCATGTGAGACCAATCAAAAGAAAGGTAGCCTCCTATCTTGGTTGTAAACTCCCTTGATAGATATATGGAAAATAAAGCAGGGAGATCTATGATATATATATCAAGTAGGATAGAGAAATTAGGACTAGCATGAAGGACTAGACTGGTATCCTTAGCCACACCTATAGTGTTAACTAAGGATCCATCAAGTTGTGTAACCTTCTTTTGGAAGGGTTCATATTTTAGTCCTTGTTGGTCAGCCACCTTTTTGGGCATTATAGTACTAGTAGCTCCACTATCTACCATACAATTATGTACTAAAGATTTTCAAATAATTAAAGATACATAAAAGGGAGGTGGTTTTAAGTTCCTACCTTGAATGGTATTAGCTTTGGATTCACCACTTGGAGCCTCCTTTTCTTGATCAGTGTTGACCAACATTGGCTTTGCAGTTTCTTTTGTAGGCTGAGGAGTTGTCATTTCAGTCATAGCTTTCTTCAAAATCTCAGGTTGTCCTGGAATAGCCAAAGAGTCCCACATAGACATAGTAATGTTCACCTTCTTCATGTTGTTTACAATGTTGAAAGGTGTCATAGTATGTACTCTTTGTTGTGCTTTTACTATGATGGGTTCCACTTCTTTGAGAGTCTGGCCTTCTTTGCTTGTAATGATAGGAGCCTTCTTGAATATGATGGGGGTAGCTTGCTTCTTTGGTTCTGGAGATGTAGTAGCTTTAATCCTAGAATCTTCTTGCTCCATGTCTTGAGCTCTTCTCTTTGACCTTGTGTTGGTAGCAATGGAAGGCTCACCAATGACTCCATTGAAGTCTTGCTACCCCCAATTGAAAAGAGAAGTCTCATTATCTTGTGGTTCTTGTTGAGAAATTGATCCATTGGGAGAGCCTCTGATTGAGCATGTGAGGCATTTTGAACCATTAGAGCTTGGTTCATCCATCTATTTGAATATGTAGCTTGATTATGAAGCTGATTACAAGGGAAACACCATTCATTGTCCATAACCATATTATTTTGACTGGGGACCATTTCCCTAAATGGATTTATAGAATTAAGAGCTGCAGGGTTGTATGGTTGGAATGGTCTTTGATTAAAATTCTACTTTTGGTGAGCACCTTGATAACCTCCTTGGTACGGTGGCCTATTTTGTTGATAAGGTTGTCCCTTATTTTGATATTGTTGATTAGGACCTTGGCCTTGTGGCTGAAAGGGGGGTCTAATTCCTTGCCCTTGCTTCTTTAGGTTTGTAACCTCTTTAGTTAAATTCTGCAACAAATTTGTCATTTCTTGCTGACTACTTTGCTGACTATTCTTCATCTCTTGTAATTCTTGAGAGAAACTTGCCTTTAGCTCCTGACTACTTGTACTAGCCTGAGGTGTTAATATGGTGGAAATAGAAGTAAATGGAGGCACTTTTAAAGGTGCAATGGGCTGAAGGCTAGGAAAGATGGGCATGGGTGGCCTTCTTGCTATCATGCCTACTTGGATTAAACAATTTTCAGCTCTGACAACTATGTCAAAAGCTTGGGGTAAAGAGGTACCGCCCATAGATTGGATCATGAAAAAAAATTGGCCATTCAAACTTTGCAAGAAGTATAAGAAAGCATGGTCACTGATGGCCTCATTGAGACTGGAATTCTATTCCATGTCTTGAGAAATATATTGTTATAATCTATCATTTGTTCTTGAGGATCTCTTTTAATGGTTGTCAACTGCTCAACCAAAGACAAGTTGTCTGATTTATCCTCAAAATGTTTACTCAATGCATCTCCTAATCCATCCCATGAATTAATGGAACCAACAGTTAAAGTTCTAAACCATTCAAGAGCCTTACCCTTGAGAGAGGCTGCTAATAGCTTGGTGGCCACATCTTCTTGAGTTATATTATGTATGCTATAGATAGTGGTCACATCTCTTATATGCTCAAAAGCTATAGTTTTTCCTTCACCTGTGAAATTAGGTAGACTCTTTAGTGCCACCAAGGGCACATCATGATGTTGAGAAAAGACTAATGAACTTCCCTGGTTGAAAGGTGCAAAAGCAAACTGTCTAGCCATTGTAGGAGCTGAAATTTTCTCAGTAGCAATTGTGTGAGTTGTATTTGATGTTGGATTTGAATCTTCTTCTAGATCTCTAGTTAGAGATCTTCCTCTTCTTCTAAGATGAAAGGGTGAAGGTCTCCTTTCTGAAGTATCAAGTGGTGTCCAATATCCTCTCCTTGTAGGAGATGTTCTCTGGGTTGATCTACCTTTGTAGCCTCATTTTAAGGGAAACTCTAAAAATTTAGTGGGCTTTGAGCTCCTAGTCTCAATCTTTCTCATAAACTTTGAACAAGGTTAGCCTGAATCTATGAAATCAATGGAGTCACCAGATATACTTGATAGAAAAACTTCTGAAAGTCTGTATTATGCAATAAGTATATCAGAGATAACATAATCTTCAAACAATGAACTTCTTTTGATGTCCCACCAGGCGTGCTAGAATTGTTATACACTAAGTTTGCACCCTTGTTTCAAGCTCTCTTGGTCTTGATAACCTAGTATAACATGGGAACCATCTCCAGGTGTGGTACCTATGCTAAATGAGATGAGACCTCCAGCTTCTAGGCTGGCTCCTCTTGGATAATCACCTTAATTTTCTCTTTTGACATGAAAGTAAATTCTTGAGGGAAAGGGGATAGAAGGAATGCATGAAAGGGAAATAACTGAAAGAAAACTATCCTACTAGGTGATACACCGAAAATATGGTATGAATTATGGTATGGAGGATGGAATTAGTGCAGAAACCTAGGTCTAGGAGATCACAAATCACTAAATAGGCTTGCATCAATATTTCATAGAAGGGTCTGCAATAGAAAGAGGTTGTTCAGGGAAAGAGAGAATTTCACAAACAATAGCATTTTTGAGAGACTTAGACACAATCTATGACCTACAAACAAACATTCACCTCTACAACTAGGTATAGGAATGAGATAGATTGTCAAGGGGTTGAAGTATACCCACAAGATCAAATCAAATCATTCATAGGAATACACATGAACTGCAGAAAGAAAGAGGGATCAGGAACCCTAAGATATTACTAAAAACATACATATACTCAATTCATTAAGAGAAAATTAAGATAAGAAGGCATAGGGATAGAAATAATGTCACAAAATACCTTTGTAAGATCTAAACCTCAATGAAAGGTTACAAAAAATAGAAGCTAGAGGGCAGAAAGAATGCCTCAAATAACTCCTCAGAAAGAAAATCTCTCTTTTACAATTGTAAACTCAGAGCTTCTAAAAGCTCCCAAAAACATTATATACATCTCCTTTTGCACCCAGGTAGGAGCAAAATATCTAATTAGGGTTACATAGATTTTCATAGAATAATGGAAACCCTAACTCTGTCATTTTTTATCATAAATGCATCGCTGAAATATCTTGGCCAATCAGATCTCTATACCTGTATGTCCATTTCTTCACTACATCTACCTGCAGACAAGCCACCTTGATCCATCTACCTCTTTGCAACTCGGCCTCAACATAACTACTCAGATCTGGTACTTCAGATATTTGAATTTAAAAATATAAATGGTCATACGTGGCACCAAGCCTTTATCTTTATCAACAACTAATATTTGAAGTTGATCTCATTTTAAATCATGGCTGTAGATCTTTCATTTTACCCGAGCATCGCATCTGATCTTAACCCTAACTTTGCCTTCACCTCAGGTTCTCTTTTCCTTTTAGTCGCTAAATCTCCTAAACTTTTCATTTACTCTGGCCTGATCTAGCGATTACATGAAAAGAATTGATCCTTACTTGATCTGACAGTGGTCACTGAGTCTCTTGATAGCTTCGAAATATTCCTTCTGCATTATGAGATTGCCCGACTGAAGAGAACCTCGCAGTCGTTGGATAAAAAAGAATATTCTCCTTCTTATTGGGTGATCACCTGACTAAGCTCACAAACTTGGGCCCATCTTGCCACTTGTCACTCTATCACTCGCTTCAACTACCTTATCAACTCTGACAACTGCCAATTGTTCTGATAATGACCCACCCTATCTTAATTGTAGGGGATCTAGAGATTGGGTGACTATGTATTCACTAGTTCACTAAAGGATTTTCTTAACCTAGGTCATGTCTAGAGATCACGCGAACATTGCATTCGTGAGGTTGCTAGATAGAAGTCTAACCCTTGAGTTACATCTAAAGATTGGGTGATAGCCATTGATTTTCTTTCATCTTACAGTCCTCATTGAGTCACTTGATCTTTCTTAACTTCGCCGCTGCATTTCAAGACCAAGAGATAACCATGTCATTGAATCTCTAAATGTTAAGGACATAACCACCAGGATCAAGAGATTATGAGAACACACAGTCGCTGGATCTCTGAATGCAAAACATAACCACCAGGTTCTGACATGTTTCAACCTTTTATTTAACTCAGGCATATCTAGAGATTAAGCAATAATAGATTTCACTGAATCTCATAATCCTTCTCCTAACTAGGGTTAAACCCTGAGAATACACAACCAAAGCAATCTCCAAGTCACTGAAAAAATTTCTCTACCCTAGGTTATATCTGGAGACTTCCCGACTAAGGGCTTTCTAACTCATATTTAATGTGTATTTGAATTCAGAGATCTAGCGACTAGCCTTCAATCTCTAAGCTGCCAGACATCCTGGAATATTCCCTTTTTGTTAAGCGATTACTCGACTAAGGAAAATCTCATTGTCACCAGGTTCTGTATTACGAGATCACTCGAATGAAGCCTTAGTCACTGAATCGCTGAAATATGTTAACCTCTTCCAAGACCTAACCACCAACCATCTGGAGATTACACAACTGAAGGAAACTAAACCACCCACCAGGTTGCCAAAGGTTAAGGACTTGACCACCAGAAACAAGAGATTCTACGACCGATATAGTCGCTTAATCGCTGAGTAAAATCTTAACCATCTCAAAGAACTGGAGACCTGGTGACCATCAACTTAACTCAATTCTCCTTTGACCAGGGTATATCTGGCGACTGGGTGACTGAAGAGAAATTGAAGTCTCATGAATTTTTGGTTGATTGTGGTTAATTCATGAGACTTCCCGACTAAGAATAAATTGCCAAGTCACTAAATGAAAAGGGAATATGCCATCCAATTGGGAGATTAGGAGATATAAGATAGTCATGAGATCAGGAGGTAAGAAGGAATATTCTATTGAGCTTAAGAGATCTCATGACTAGCCTCAACATATAAAGCACATAAGGGAAAAGGAAACTTAAGTGGCCGAAAAAGGTAACGGTGAAATAGAATAGGTCGTAGGGTTTTTTAGGGTTTTCTACCTCTAACGGTCATATTTTCAAATAAAGACTTATAGACCAGGGAGTTAAATAATTGTAGAGACTAGAGGAAAAGGCACAAAACCATGAAAATTTATCAAGGTGTTCAACATGGTTTAATGGAAATTGCTGGATAGAGCCCAGCCTGTGGCCAAAATTGTATGGAATGGGAAATTTTGGGTAACAATTCCTACTAGTATTAAAAAAGATGATGATGATGGTAAGAATATTTCTACTCCTCATAGTGATACTTTTACTCATGATGATGATAATTATGTTCATAATGATGATGAAGAATTTACTCCTCATAGTGATGATGAAAATGATGAATTTACTCCTCATAGTGATATCTCCATTACTTCAAAGAGAAATCCTAAATGGATAAAAAATTTACTTAATGAAGGTGATGATGATATTACTAGAATGGGTGGACTTAGACCTAGGAGACTTAATTATTGTAACTATGCTTTAATGTCTTTTCTTATGCATTCTAATGATCCTCAAATTTTTTCTCAAGCTAAAAATTAACCTCATTGGAAAATTGCTATGCAAGAGGAATATTATAGTTTTATTTCTAATAATACTTGGGATTTAGTTACTTTACCTCATGGCAAAAATCTAGTTTCATGTAAATGGTTATACAAAACTAAGTTGAATGCAAATAATGATATTAGTAAGTTTAAAGCTAGACTAGTAGCAAGAGGTTTCTCTCAAGTTGAAGGAGTAGACTATAATGAGACCTTTTCTCCTATTGCAAAAATGCCTACCATTAAAGTTGTTCTTTCTTTAGCTGCAAAAATGAATTGGCCTATTCACCAAATGGATGTTAAAAGTGCTTTTCTAAATGGTGATTTGCATGAAGAAATATATATGTCTCAACCTCCTGATTTTATTAAAGAAGGTCATGAACATCTAGTATGCAAACTAAATAAATCTATTTATTTTTCAAAACAATCTCCTAGAGAGTGGTATTCCAAAATTAATGCTTTCTTTCTTTCTCAAGGTTTGAAAGAAGTAAAAATTATCCTAACTTGTATATCAAGCATAGTGAAGATGACATTATTATTATCATTATTTATGTTGATGATTTAATTCTTACTTCTAGCTCTAACCATTTAATTTCTGATATTAAGTTCCAACTTAACCAAAAATTTCAAATGATTGATTTAGGACTTTTACATTATTTTCTAGGAATGCAAATTTGTCAAACCCCCAAGGGTATTTTTATTTCCCAAAGTAAATATGCTAAAGATCTTATAGATAGATTTCATATGAATGATGCCAATCATGTTTCAATTCCATGTGAATTAGGAACTAAGTTAATGATGTAGATCTCTATAGTTTTGTTGACTATTAGTGATTCACAGTAAGTCATATATCTAGGCAATGATAGTCGGTCATCACTACAACCGAGTCATTATGTAAAGGCCGAGCTATGTAATGTTAACTTACCGAGCAGTAGTACTGCTGAGTAAACTTATGGTCACTATGTATTGTAGTAGTATACCGAGTCTTGTATACAATGATTACTAAGCACCAAAGTTATCAACATATGTTGAGTATAGTGAATTTCGAGTATCAGAAACTACATTTGCCGAGTTAGCCAGATAATGACATAAGAGTTTGTTTTGGCACAGTGATCGAGGTAAATAGTTTTGGCCGACATCTATGTTTTGTATTTTGTCTATTGAGATAATTACAAAGGTAATTACACATCTACTTAGTAATCATTGATCCCTATGCTATACCTAGAGCCAATCAAAAATTAGTAAGACTTAAGCGGCAAAAGGAATTAATCTAAGTCGTAGATCTTGAATAAGTAAAATGTTTTTGTTGATTATATAAGGTCAAGATCTAAACCCTAAAATGTAGTAGCAAGGGATAGTGAATGTGAAGGGTATAAGCAGACAGGTATGATTCAGAAAAGGAAAGCATACAGAGATAGAGTTCAATGACCGAGCTAAGTAGTGAAAGCACATAATAGAGATAGATCTGATAAATAAGATCAACATCACACAGTAAAGAGAAGATCTATTATCTACATACAGTGAAAACTGAAAGATCAGGTACTGAGACATTCTAGCTAGTGTATTAGGGTAAATCTCTTAATCGAGTAGTCCTAATAGACTTTTTGTAATCTCTTAACCGAGTGCTTACTTTATTGTAAGTTTCAAATCCTTTTACAAGGTAGACTGTATAAGTCTTTTAGCTTTTAATAGACTAGACCCCTCACAGGGTAGATCAAGTTTTGATCAAAATTTGTAAGCCCTAATAGGCAAATTTATTACTGTAGTAGTGAAGATTTGTGGGTGTTGTGTGTGTGAATTTTTTACCTGATCTGTAGACATAACACTTCAGTAAAACATTAGAGGTTAATTGAAATCAAAATTGTGCAATGAATTGAAAGATGAACTAACCAAGTGATTTACTTCCTTCTAATAGATGCGAGTGTGAATTCTCAGATTGTACCAAGATCAGTGACCTTGATGACACCTAAATGAAGGATTTGAATGCAAAATCTAGATATGAATCCATGCAATTAATCTATTTTTTTGGATTTTCTATGCAATGATATGATGAAAACTAATATGAATCTAGAATCTAAGATGAAATTGATATGCAATGAATTGATCTAAGATGAATTATAAATGATATGCAATACTCAAAAACAAGAATAATCTCACAATAGCTTGGATTCACAAAGATGATTCTTCAGTCTCCAATTCGACAGCGTGAGGATGCAAAACAATGAGATGATTTGGAATGAGCTAAAGCCTTAATTTATAGAAATCTAGGGCTTTCGAGGTGCATGAAAGAAAGCCATAAATCACTCAAATAACTCAGGTTGATTTTTGAGTTATTTTTAAATAAAGGATATTTAACTCACAAAAATATGCAAAAGCAAAGTTTAACTCAAAATAGAGTTTAGATTTAATTGATAATTGATAGTTGTCTTCTTTTCTTGATTATGCATGTTTTATTTATGAATTATTTTAATAATAAAGTGATTTATTTTCAACTTAACTGATTTTAAAAAATAAAACAATTAATTTATGGGTTAATCAATTATTTAATCAAACTTTTATTCAAAAACAATATTATTAAAAATTGACAACTTGCTTTAATTAATTAAATAAGAATTTAATCAATTATTCATAGGATTTTGGATTTATTGTCAAAATTAAATAATACAATTTAGGAATAAATAGAATTAACTTCAATTAAATAATTAAGTGGCAGTATTAAATCTAATTAATTAAATATTTAGAATATTCAATTAATCAAACTTTAGGATAAATTGGATTTATCGCCAAATAATCATTAAATCAAAGATAATTAGGATAATTAGGAATATTACTAGGAATATTCCCCTATGCAGAATTTATGATAATCAATTAGGATTCGACGATGTTCAGATGTGCCTTAGGTTAGGACTTCAATGTCAATTTCATTCGATGTGTCGATATAGAAGATTAATGAACTTATAGCCCATTTTTGGGGTATTACATTTTGCCCCTCTTTGAATTATTGTGCGAAGCACAGTGGTTCAAAGACAATCTATGTATGATAAATATATGATGATATTAGGTCCTGAATGACCAAAGATAATGTTCACTATAGCAACGATGAACCAATGAAACAAAAGTGTCAAAATGCCTGATTCCAAACCTTATGATTGCAAAGAAGTGAGTGACTAATTCTAGACTTGATTGTCCTTAGAAGAATCATGTAGGTATCACATATGAACCCTTCAGTTACTGAAGAACCAAGGAAATAAAACTAATGAACCAATGGTTACGAAAAGCTAATACAGTTTACAAAATTAGGAGAATAACAGATTGATATGGATCTCGATGAATCTGATATGCCCCAAGTGATGATAGATTTGCCCCGAGCAATGAGGTCTTTTTGATGAATCAGTAACTAGACGTGGTTGTTGTCTTGATTACTGAGGAAAGATATGATTTCAGCAAAGATATGATTTCAAATTAGATTACAGACTTTGAATGATATGCAATACCATGCCCCCTTCAGGATTAAAATTGAAATTTGACAAGAAAATTTAGCATTAAATGGTTTAGAAGCATGTTAATTGATTTGAGAAGTGGTTAAACATGTCTGAGAATGCATTCTGCATCATTTGGAGGTCCAGAAGACCGAGTTTGACTAGGTGAAACCATGAGTTGACCATGGCTGACCAAGTTGAAATTTTGATAGTTTGATGTAAGATAATCAGTTAAGTTGAGTTCTAGATTCCTGTGATGATTGAAGGTTAATTATGTAAGCCATTAATAATATGAACGATCTCAAATTTTGATTTTGATCTCGAAAAAGGATTCTACTTGCTTTTTTGTTGGATGGACCTTCGTGTAAGATTCAACTCTTGTTAGATTTGAAGAGACAAGTGGACAATTTTTTAATCATTGAAGTTCATTTAGCCATTGTGAGATCATGCAAACATGCAAAATGCAAAGAGACATGCAAAATGAAATGCAACCTAAGACCTAGGACCTACTCACTGATCATATGTCGATTTGTTATCATCATTGAACTTTTAGGTAACCGGATAAATCAATACAATGCCCACTAGCTATGAAACCATAGACATATGAATATCAATTTGTATGTGCAAGAATCAATACAACACCCACTGGTCGACAACCATGGATATATGAATATTGATTTTGTTTTTAGAATGTCGGATTAGATATAAGCACCAAGGCATAAATGCCAGGATGACCTGAATATCATGTCTATTTTGATATTGTAATTTGTATAAGCATCAAAACATAAATGTCATGATGACCTGAATACGCCTTGCATTACAAACACATCAATCAGTCAAGAGACCATTCTAAATCCAATGTGAATTACCCATAGTGACCCTTTATCATTCACATCCTTAGGTAAGATCATGTTTCATAGTAGGAGAAAGAATTCACTCAAAAAGACAATAGTTAGATCAAACTTCCTTGAATTTTCTGGGTATGAATATGCCTTGCGTTACAAACACATCAATCAGTCAAGAGACCATTCTAAATCCAATGTGAATTACCCATAGTGACCCTTTATCATTCACATCCTTAGGTAAGATCATGTTTCACAGTAGGAGAAAGAATTCACTCAAAAAGACAATAGTTAGATCAAACTTCCTTGAATTTTTTGGGTATCAATGGTCGAGGTACACATGGCCATCCAATTTGAGATAGAGGCTCTTACAGTCAAACACCATTTCAATCTAGAATTTCCAAAGTTGTTAGATTTTAACATACAAGAAGAAAACAAAGAAAAGAGTATGCCCCCAGTCATCACTCTCTAAATCCTATAAAGGACATCATCAAAGAGCTCGAAGGGACACGATATGCAAAAATCTCAATGCGAATCAGTAAACATACAAGGAGATAAAAGGATGTAAAAAGCACATATTGTTTTCAGTTTGATGTTTGATGTTTGATGTTGATGCAAAATCCTTTCTGGAGACGAGACAAATTGACTGACTCAAATGAAGCTTCAAAGGACTCTGACTGGATATGATACGTCTCAGATATATTGGAGACCATAGGATATGACATTGATTGCCCCCAAGTGTTAAGCATTGATAGGATGTAGATGCTTGAGCTTATTGGTGTACAGACCGACTTATTGAAAATAGGAATGCAAAAACATATCGGGAGATATGTACAAACTAAAGCAAGACTGAAAGCTAGGAAAGACCAAGATTGCGCTGATAGATGGAGCATTTTGAAACAAGTGGCACCCATTTGCCGGGTTTTTACCATCTTGGCAGAGATTCTATTTTTGCTACCAAGGCACCTGTTTCCAGGTTTTCACCAAGGCATTTTTTTTGCTTTTCTCATTTTTTTATATTTTTCATTTTTTTATATTTTTTTGATATTTTTAATTTTTAATTTTTTTTGTACTTTTGATATTTTTTACTTTTTTTGTGAATCATCAAGGCACCTATTGCTAGGTGTTCACCAAGATGTTCATTTTTTTCAGGACTTTTTCCAATTTTTATAAATTTTTTTAGGACATTTTACCATAGACTGAATGCCTTAGGCGTAGAATTTCTTTAGATGGAGAATGTTGATTGGTTCTCAAAGCTGTTCTCCTTTAGTCATT
Organism: Chamaecyparis obtusa; assembly: GCA_027943335.1. NCBI lineage: Eukaryota > Viridiplantae > Streptophyta > Pinopsida > Cupressales > Cupressaceae > Chamaecyparis > Chamaecyparis obtusa. Next base: position 496,164 of record BSBK01002720.1, on the reverse strand, counting down.
GAGAGTTGATAGGCACCAAAGCCAAAAGTAGTAGTGATAACAAAGGGACCCAGCCAGTTGGGTTCAAACTTTCCCTTGCATTCTTGATGTGATTGATTTTTTGGATTCTCTCTCAAGACTAGATCACCAACCTGAAATTCTCTATGTCTGACTTTCTTGTTGTAACCTCTAGACATTCTCTTCTAATGTACTCTAAGATGATCATATGCTTCTTGTCTACACCCATCTAGTAGTTCAATTTCTTGCAACCTAGACACTCTATAGTCATCATTAGTTACTAGACCATGCATTCTGATTCTTAGTGATGGGAATTCAACCTCAATAGGCAATACCGCTTCAGACCCGTAAACTAAAGTGAAAGGTGTAGCCCTAGTAGGTGTTCTAATACTTGTTTTATAGGCCCAGAGAGCTGGATTGATCATGAGATGCCAGTCTCTTCCTATTTTATTAACTGTACGATGCAAGATTTTCAATAAATTCTTATTAGAAGCCTCTGCTTGTCCATTCCCTTGAGGATAGTAGATAGAAGACCAATGTTGTATGATCTTGAATTTGGCACATAGATCATCTAGGTCTTTGTTCTTGAATTGTCCACCATTATCTATGATTATGGAATGAGGTATCCCATATCTACATATGATATAGCTCAATATGAACATAGATATTTTCTTTCCAGTTGCTTGTGTCAAAGGGACTGCTTCTACCCATTTTGTAAAATAATCTATAGCTGTGATTATACGGGTATGTCCATTAGAAGAATGAGGATGTATAGCTCCTATAAGATCAAAGGCCCATTGGTGAAAAGGCTATTGTGTAGTAAAGGGAATTAGATCTCTCCCTGGAGCATGAATTAAGTTGCCATGCACTTGGCATTTTTGACAATTCTTAGCAAACTTGATAGACTCTTTCTCCATTTCAGGCCAATAGTACCTTGCCCTAATAAGTTTTTGAGCTAGTGTTAAACCATTTGAGTGTGACCCACAAATACCATCATGGACTTCCTCTAACGCACGTTGAGACTCTTCTCATTCTAAACATCTAAGTAGTGTACCATATAGACCTCATTTGTATAGATCATGACCAATGATGACATATCGGGAGGCATTTCAGATAAGGTATCTCTTTTCATGGCAGTTGAAGGTATCAGGAATGATTTGGTCTTGGAGATAGGAAAATTGGTTTTTGTATCTGGATGAATCATGACCAACAATAGTGAAGATCATGTGGGTTTTGGGGGAATCATATGCAGGATAAGATAGTCCTTCCACCAGGAACTCGTAGTGTAGCTCATGTTTAGGCTGTTGTAATAAAGTAGATAGTGTTGCCATTGCATCAATAGCCTTGTTCTCTATTCTAGGAATTTGCTCAAATGTGATAGATAGAAAATAATTCTTTAGATCATCTACCATTCTCTTGTAAGGAAGGAGCTTTTCATCTTTAGTTTGGTACACATCATTGACTTGATGAATAACAAGTTGAGAGTCTCCATGAATGTGTAGCTCTGTTACTCTCCATTCAATTTCTATTTCCATACCATTCAAAAGGGCTTCATATTCTACAATATTGTTTGTGCAAGGAAACTTTAATCTGAATGCTTTTGGGATTGAGTATCCTTGAGGATTTATGAAGAATATGCCTACTCCAGATCCATTCTGTGTATAGGAGCCATCAAAGAACAACTGCCATTCTCTAGAAGAAAGAGTCATGATAGAGGAATCTGGAAATTCTATTTGCATTGGTGTATCATCAATCATAGGTACATCTGCTAATTGATCAGTAATAACCTATCCTTTGATAGCTTTTCATTCCTCATATTCAATGTCAAATTCACTTAAGAGCATGACCCATTTAGCTAATCTACCTGTGAGGGCAGCTTTGCTTAGAAGGTACTTGAGTGGATCAATCTTAGCTACCAAATGTGTGGTATGAGCTAACATGTAATGTCTCAATTTCTGTGATGCAAAGATCATAGCTAGACAAGCTTTCTCAATCATTGAATAGTTCTTCTCATATGCAACCAATGTTCTACTAATATAGTATATAGCTCTTTCCTTTTTGTTCCCATCTTGTTGTGCTAGCAATGCCCCTAGTGATGTATTTGTTGCGGAGACATATAAGATCAATGGCTTCCCATGAATAGGAGGCATCAAGATAGGAGGATTTGATAGATATTTCTTGATATGGTCAAAGTTATTTTCACATTCTTCATTCCATGCAAAGGTCACACCTTTATGTAATGTTTTTGTAAAAGGTTGTGATATATCAGCAAGCTGTGATATAAATCTTCTGATAGATTGTACTCTCCCTTGTAAGGTTCTCATTTGACTGATATTCTTGGGAGGTTGCATCTCTATTATAGCCCTAAATTTAGCTGGATCAACTTCAATGCCCTTTTTTGAAACTATGTATCCTAAGAGCTTTCCAGAAGTAACACCAAAAGCACACTTCTTAGGATTTAGTCAGAGACTAAACTTTTCCATTATGTCTAGGATCATGCTCAAGTCCTTTAGATGTTCAGTTCTAATCATAGATTTTTCTAAAGTATCATCAACATAATCTTCCATAGTTCGATGCATCATGTCATGAAAAATAGAAGTCATGGCTCTTTGATATGTAGCACCAGCATTTTTAAGCCCAAATGGCATGACATTCCAACAGAAGGTGCCCCATGCACATGTGAAAGCAGTTTTCTCCTGATCTTCTGGAGAAATTTTTATTTGATTATATCCAGAAAAACCATCCATTAAAGAATACATCTCAAATCCTATAGTTATGTCCACTATCATATCAATGTTAGGTAATGGAAAATCATCCTTAGGGCACACTCTATTCACATTTCTAAAGTCTGTGCACACTCTGATTGAACCATCTGGTTTAGAAACAAGTACAATATTAGAGATCCATTCAACATAGTCTATGACATGGATGAACCCAGGTTTTAGTAGCTTCTCCAATTCAGCTTTTACCAAGAGTGCAACATGAGGATGCATCTTTCTCAATTTTTTCTTGATAGGTTTTATATTAGGAGCTATAGATAAATGGTGCATGATAAGATTAGGATCCAACCCTGGCATATCTAAGTATTTCCATGCAAAGTTGATCTTTTTCTTTGTTAGGAATGTAGTAAATTTTTCTTTCTCTTCTTCTGATAATGATTGTGCTACATGAATCAACTGTGGTTCCTCTGTTGTTCCCAAATTGATAGATTGAGTGGGATCAATTAGAACTGGAGATCTGTCCTATAAATGACTTGAAAGGATGTCAAATATCTCATCCTTAGGCACCTCAGAGAGTTTTTCACCTTCAGATATATCTTTTCTTTTTACTTTTGTAGGTTTTGAAACTGCCACAAAGTGGTTTTCACCCTCAGAACTCCTTTTCTTTTTCTTTTTATTCTTATTTTTCTGACTAAGATATTTGATGTCTGACTCTATCATGCTAACACTCAGTTCATTGATGGAAGTACTCATAGGCTCAACTGCATTGAGGTAGCAAGCAAGGGCATAGTCATTGGAAAAGGTGTAAACACCATGGCTCGGATTTGTGGAGGTTTGATCAATAAGTTTTGGATATTGGATAGTCAAAGTGGGGAAAGATTGGGAGATAGTGTTTACAGATATGGATTTGTCATCATTGGTCCTAACCTGACACTCAAGTTCAAAGGTGATATTACAACTTAAGACATTCAATTCATGAATAGGCTCAATGTCATTGTGGGAGTCCAATTCTACCATAGGTGGATCAAACTCGATAGGTTCATCATTTCGCTCTAGACTTACATTGGGTTCAGGTGCATATTGGTGAATAACATCAACATGTTTCTCTATAATAAGCTCATCTAGTTCTGGAATGGCTCCCCATTCATAGTCATTTGATTCAGCTTTTGATTTAGGATCTCCAAGAAATCTTAGAACATGAGTAAAGTCAGGGTGAATACCCCAAGAAGGGTTACCCTCAGATTCTGATTTGAATTCATACTCATGTGAATCTATCTCAGAATCACTACCACTTCCCTCTTCTTGATTGTTTTCAAGATTAGCTGGTTCTTGTGTTGCAACTATCTCTTGATTGATAGTAGGTTCTTGTGTTTCTACTACATTAATTCTTTTGATTGGATCATCTTTATCATCAAGAAGGTCTTTGATCTCCTTAGGAAATTTTTCATAGGGGATGAGTTCTGAGCTGTCTGAATCACTATCTGATGGCTCTATTTCTTCTTTCTTAAGAAGAGGTTCTCCTAGTATGATCTGGTCTATGACATGAGAAAAATTACCTTTGAGGTGGAAGGGTTTCTTTTCAAATCCTAAGCCAACTTTGTCTTTATTTTCTCTACCAGTATGTGGGAGAGGTACATCAAGACCTTTTCCTCAGACTCCTAGAGGTCCTTTACCTGAATATCCCATCTTAGCTATTAATTTATCTCCTAGGCCATATGACTTAGAAGAATCTTTGGGTACTATAGAATCATGAGTTTGGACAACTGGGGATTCAGGTTCATCTTTGTATAGCCATGATAGCACAACTTCATCCTCTTCAAACTCTTTCTTGGATACTTGTTTTGCTACAAAATTCTTTTTATATGCTTCAAGAGGTTCCTTAGGTTCGGGCTTGGATTGTTTCAAAAATTTCCATAAGACTTAGGTGAGATAGGGAGAGATGTCAAAGATAAGGCTGGCTCCATAGTATATTCTCCCATACTATTTTCTTTGATATTAACCTCTTTTACAAGATCTTCCATTTTAGATGTGGATGCCTCTTTAGTTGATTCAATGGAAGATTCTCTATTATTAGGCACACGCTTATCTACACTTTCCTTCAATGTATTGCAAGTTGTATTCAGATCTACGGGGATAGTAACCTCTACTCCTTCATAAGGAAACTTCAAACATTGATGGTATGTAGAAGTAATAGCTTGCATTTCATGTATCCATGGTCTCCCTAGGAGGATGTTGTAAGCCAAAGGTAGATCAAGAACTTGACATATAGTATCTCTGATAATTGGACCTGCTCTGATAGATAAGACAATGGTGCCTTTAGAAGATCTTTCTTGTTCATCATAGGCTTTAATAGTTATTTTCTTTCTAGGATCAATAGCCAATTTTGAAAATCCCAATTGTGTGATCAAGCTATAAGAACAAATGTTTAGGCCCGCACCTCCATCTATCAACACACGTTTGACTCTATGGTTCTAGATCAAGACTTCTATATGCAAAGGCTGATTATGCGGGTGACTCAAGGAGTTGTCATCTTCCTCTGAAAAGGAGATATATTTCAGAGATGTAAGATGTCCAACCATAGTCTAGAACCTATCTAAATCAAGGTCATCAGGAACATTGGAACCGAGCAAAGCTTTGTCTAGTATAGCTCTATGAGCTTGAGAGATCCAAAGTAACTCAAACATGGAGATTTTTGCATTAGTGTGTTGGAGTTGTTGGACAATGCTATAAGATGTTGACCTTGTATCTTTAGAATTGGAAGATTTAGAAACAAACTTCTATTTGGAAGTGGAAGAAAGATTGAAGGGCATCTTAGGGACATTAGATGAATCTGGGATTTGTCCTTTCAGATGTGCCTTAGCTTGTGATCGAGTAACTGCATTAGCTAAGGAATGATCTCTTTCTCTTTGTACAATTGTGATGACATTACAACTTTCAGAGGGACATGGTTCAACCATATTGATGACAGCATTATTTCTAGGGTAGGCATAGTTGACTTTTGCCCCCATATTAGGCCGAGAAGTTGAAACTCCTTGACCATGTTGTGGAAATGGTTCTGTAAATGCCATATGATCATTATTGCTCTTAGGATTTTCAACTATGATGTCTCCACTATCGATAAGATCTTGAATGGTGTGTTTCAACCGTAAGCAGTTATTAGTTTTGTGACCTTTACCTTGATGGAAATCACAGAATTCATTTTCTTTCCACCAATGTGGCTTAGGGTCTGGATCAGATTATTGGATTTCTAGCAAAGTGATGATGTTATCAGCCAATATATTTCTCATAGCTGATTCTAAAGATTCTCCAAGAGGAGTGAACTTTCACTTTTTATCCCAAGGTTTGTATTCTGGCTTCTTTTGGAATGGTTCAGATGACTTTTGTTCTGAAGCTTTAATGACTTGGGAACCAAGAGTTAGGTTGTAGGCTAGTGCCTTTGATGGGGCATGGATAGTGTCAACAACACCATCTATGATGATGCCTTTATTCTTTTTCCAATTTTTGTTCTTGTCTTTAGAACTGGATCTTGATTCGTACTTGTCTTTTTGGAGTGTGATTTCTCCTTTTTTCACAAGCACTTTTTCAATTTTGATAGCATTGTCCACCATCTTATCAAAAGATGTATGATCTTGCATTTGTAGAGGATAATTGATTTTTGGAACAAGGTTATTGATGAAGATTTCCAGTTTTTCTATTTTTGGAATAGGTATGGCATATAGAGAGAATTTATTCCTCCATCTCTTGAGAAATGTTAGGAATGGTTCCCCTGGATATTGCTTGAGATTATAGATATCAATCATGGTGACTGGATGTTGAATATTGTAGGAGTATTTCTGATAAATTTTTTTGATCAACTCCTCAAAATTTTTGATAGTAGAAGGCAATCTAGAGAACCGGTGGATGGTTGCTCCCCCTAGAGATTGAGGGAAGAGACACATCAGATAGGTTGGTTCATGCATGAACTCCATAGATTGTGTACAAAATTCTCTGACATGATCTTGAGGATCTAAGTGTCCATCATACTTATCATACTTAGGCATCTCCACTCTATTTGGGAATGGTGGCATGTACAAGTCTTTGTCGAATGGAAAAGGACATAGGGCCTCCATGGAGAACTCCCTGGGTTCCTTTTCTTTTTCAAGGTTGTTAAGTTTGACTTGCATGGCATGCATTTGTTTCATCATAGCTATGAGTGGAGTTTCTTCCTCATGCATAATGATATCTTCAACATTAAAGTTGGGAGGAAGTTTAGCTCCTTGATGAGCTAATTGTAAAAAGTATGCCTCTCTATCTTCTTTCAAGAAATGCTTCATCATTCGTTTGAAGTTATCATCATTTTGATATTGAGCTATTTCTTTAGGTGTGGGTTCCTGATCTGCACCATGTTGAGATTGAGCTCTTTGAGAGCCAAAGTTTGTCCCTTCTTGAGACATGGTAGGAGTTTGTGGACTCCCTGGAATAGATTGATGTGGGGTTTGTTGGGTACCTCCGTGAGTTGATGAAGGAGGAATGTAACTAGTTTTTAATGGAAGGTTGCCAGCACTGTCATCTTCGTAAAGACCAAAATTGTGGAGTTGCTCAAAAGTTGGACCTATGTGAGTCAAAGGTAAAGTATGAGATATTTCCCCAGATTTCTTGTGGGAGGAAGCTCTAGTTTCCACCATTAACCTTGGGCGAAGCAAAAGAATAAGATGAAGACAACTGAAGAATGAATTGAACCAAGATGACCAGATGACACAACCTTGTCAAGGTTTGATTGGTTTGAATATTTGATTAGATGTGGGTGAAGGATACTATGCCCTGGATGTATGGGTAGATTCCCAAAAGATAGTGGACAAGATATCACAACACTTAGTCATTTTGATGATTGATTGAAGATTGATAGTTATGACAAGGTTTTGACACAAGATGATAAAGACTCAAATTGATTAAACAAAAGGCTAAATTGGATTCAAAAGGCCACTTTAGGAAAATGATTAGATTCTCAGTAGTTGCTGCTCTGTTCCTGACACAGTGATTTGTTCGATAGATTCTGGAAATAGGCTGAAAAAGCTAAGTATCTGGCAATTCTGACAACTTTCAAAATTTTCCCAAATGACACTCTGCAAACTCATACGATAGTGGGTATGCTATGAAATGATAGTTGAAAACCTTGTACGATAGTTGCAAAACTCACATGATAGTTGCGAGCAGGATTTGACTTTTTTGAATTTGACTGGTAGAAAGACTCGTACAACACTGGGTTCTTTACCATACGATAGTTGGGCAGTAATGAAATGACATTTGATAAAAACTCGTATGACTTTCTAACCTCCTGAGATGACTTTTGACTCCAGAAAGGAATTTCACTTCAAATTTTGCAAATTTAGGGTTTTCAGTTTCATATTGTTTGCAAATTTCAATGTCCAAATTCAAGGATTGTAACAAATTTATTTGTTTTCAATAACCAGATAGATAAACAAGCATGCAAAATAGCAAGCAAGTGATTTCAAGCATGTTTGAAAATAATGAACAAGGGCAAAAGAAACCTTGTGCATGAACAATCAAGTGACTTATTTGTGCTAATCCTTAGAAGTGCTAATTGTGTATGTTCCAAAAAGTTTTGCATTAATGCACATAGTCCTAGAAAATGAAAATTTGGCCTCACTAGGGTTTTTAGTAATGGTTTGACTCTACAACTTTTATGATCCACAAGGGTGAACTCCAATCTAGGTGCACCAAGGTTTTGACATAATTTGAGAACTTAATCTTCAGGATCTGCTAGGGAGATTTGATAGCCCAACAAGAGACTACACCTGTGGAGATTTCTTCCAATGGGACATTTATATAGCGGTTGTCACTACCACGGTGAAAATGGCTATTACCACTTGAGGTTCTGTCAACGTGGTTGACCCAATTAAGGGAATGTCCACTATAGTTAACCCTCTCTAAAGGTGACTCACAAGATATACCACATGGAGATTGGTTCCAGATTCAAGGATTTGGGTTTCTAGTACTATCCAAAAAGGAAGTAGAGCATAATCCCCTAGCCTTTTCACTTTTAACCCAAACAAAGCAGACATATTAATCCAACATGCTAAGACCAAGATTATCTCACAAAGATCTATGATGTCAACCCCTTATGGTCTATCAACCTCTTCGAAGAGAGAATGCCTTGATCAAAAGTTGAAAACACACAGATCTAGTGTAATGTGAGACTCCCTCAATATCCTCCCCACCTACAAGGGATCCTTCATTGAGAAGGGTTTCGCTGGAAACCCACTCTCTCAAGATCCATGAATAGTGTTGATGGGGCCTAATTACTATGTGTAACAAAGATGCTGAAAGCAAACTATGTTCATTTTTATAGCCCAAATGAAGTCTGTAATAGGAAAGAAATAAAAGTCACTCAAGCTAGACACATGAGATGTTCGTTTTAGATCCAAAATTGAAGTCTTATCAGCTGAGAAGATTATCTAAATTCCTCACAATGTGCTTAGTAGATTTTTACCTATTTTTAGCAATTCTTGCACTTTTTCCAATCAAAACCAGCAGGAGTCAATCAAAAATAGAGAATTTCAATTATTAAGATTAGCCGTTAGTCAAAATTTGAAAACCAAATATGACAAACTACCCTGAAAAATGAAATGACAATGAAAACTTGGTGCCAAAACTCATATGACAATGGGTCTACTTCCAGATGATAGTCCAGGAACTCGTATGACACTGGGTGTATGATGATACGATAGTTGAACTTCCAAATGACAGTGTGTATAGTCTAGCATGATTATTGATCCAATAGACTATCATACGATAGTGGGTATAGTCTGAGATGACTTTTGTTAGAAACTCATACAAAAATTGTACAGACAGAATTTAAAAATTGTAGTTTTGGCTCAAAAATTGAGAAGAAAAGATAGAAATTGATAGAATTGAATTGGAAACCCATTTCAGGGCCCCACGGTGGGCGCTAGAAATGTGTGTGTGAATTTTGTACCTGATTTGTAGACACAACACTTCAGTAAAACATTAGAGGTTAGTTGAAATTGAAATCGTGCAATGAATTGAAAGCTAAACTAATCAAGTGATTTACTACCTTCTAATAGATGCGAGTGTGAATTCTCAAATTGCACTGAGATCAGCGACCTTGACGACACCTAAACAAAGGATTTGAATGCAAAATCTAGATATGAATCAATGCAATTAATCTATTTTTTTGGATTTTCTGTGTAATGATATGATGAAAACTGATATGAATCTAGAATCTAAGATGAAATTGATATGCAATGAATTGATCTAAGATGAATTCTAAATGATATGCAATACTCAAAAACAAGAATGATCTCACAATGGCTTGGATTCGCAAAGATGATTCTTCAGTCTCCAATTCGACAGCGTGAGGATGCAAAAAAATGAGATGATTTGGAATGAGCTAAAGCCTTAATTTATAGAAATCTAGGGCTTTCGAGGTGCATGAAAGAAAGCCATAAATCACTCAAATAACTCAGGTTGATTTTTGAGTTATTTTTAAATAAAGGATATTTAACTCACAAAAATATGTAAAAGCAGAGTTTAACTCAAAATAGAGTTTAGATTTAATTGATAATTGATAGTTGTCTTCTTTTCTTGATTATGCATGTTTTATTTATGAATTATTTTAATAATAAAGTGATTTATTTCCAACTTAACTGATTTTGAAAAATAAAACAATTGATTTATGGGTTAATCAATTATTTAATCAAAATTTTATTCAAAAACAATATTATTAAAAATTGACAACTTGCTTTAATTAATTAAATAAGAATTTAATCAATTATTCATAGGATTTTGGATTTATTGTCAAAATTAAATAATACAATTTAGGAATAAATAGAATTAACTTCAATTAAATAATTAAGTGGCAGTATTAAATCTAATTAATTAAATATTTAGAATATTCAATTAATCAAACTTTAGGATAAATTGGATTTATCACCAAATAATCATTAAATCAAAGATAATTAGGATAATAAAGAATATTTACTAGGAATATTCCCCGATGCAGAATTTATGATAATCAATTAGGATTCAATGATGTTCAGATGTGCCTTAGGTTAGGACTTCGATGTCGATTTTGTTTGATGTGTCGATATAGAATATTAATGAACTTATTGCCCATTTTTGGGGAATTACAAGTGTCATCCCCACCCCAGTTTTACCTTTCAAGGGTTTCTGGGTAACCAAAATCTCTATGTTTTGAATATTTTCATGGATAATGTTTTAGTTTGTTAGTCATTTGATTATGTTCAAAATGGGTGATGCTATACAAAAGTTTTATTCAATTTTGAATGGTTTAGTAGGCGATTTCTAATTCACCCCCCCTCTCTCAATATCACATTTCCCAAATTATACTTCCAACAATTGGTATCAGAGCTACAAGGTTTCTCATTAGAAGTATAACCACTTGAAGGAAAAGGATCTTGAGATGGAAGTCTATAAACTAGGAAAGGTCATAGAGAATCAGAAGATTGATGTACAGCTAGCATTACAACAACTGGAAGCAACCAGAGGTGAACTAAAGAAATCCTTGAGCAAAAGGAGAGAAATTGCTATTCAGCAAAATGAATCACACTATCAAGAAGAAGATACCACTAGATTATTTGACAATGGAAATACTGTAGAAACTGATAAAGCCACAAAAGAGCTACTGGAGAAGAATACCATACTGAATGATGACATCAAGAATCTAAAGAGAGAACAGGAGATTCAATTTGTCAGACTTTGTGAAGTTGTTGAATAGAAAAATAAAGCTAAAGATGACAAGATAATGGCTGAAGAAGACAAAAGAAAAATGGCAATGAGACTGGATGAAAGCATAAGTGACATGCAAAGGTTGACAAATAATCAACTGGACATGGTAAATCAACTACTGCTAGTTAATCAAGAGTTGGGTAGAAAAGATATGGAAACTGAATAGTGGTAATTTGGAATCACCACTATTTGTGTAAGTGTGGGGGAAAATGTGAGATACACTCCTAAATCCAAATTCCAAATGGAGAGATCCAATTTGATCAACCAAAAGGTTAATACACAATTGAATCAATCTATGAAGAATATGAAAGAGAGAGAGAGAGAAACCCTATATTTCCCCATAATTGGATTAAGCTTGAAATTGAAATAATTGAAGTGTAAATACTAACCTTGAATTAGGGAAGATCTGGAAAACACTAAATTCTGGCTTCTGTATGAACTTTCTAAAGATTCCTTCACCTATTCTGGATTGGAAATGTCGAGGTGGACAAAACCCATAAATCTTTTCTCCAAATTCACATAGGTCTACTTTGACCTTTTAAAAGGTCAAAGACCACATTATTTATTTGAAGTCTGATTCTGATTCTGTTCGTAGATCCTAAAAGATTTCTGAAAAGGGTATCCAAATTCACTCTCAGATTCAAGATTCCATAGTTGTGCCTGCAAGAAAAATGGTTTTGTTGTTTGTTTGGGGGGGTTTGCCTTGTTCAAACCCCGGTTTGGAATCAACCTTAATATTGAAATTGAAATAGGAGAATGCTAGCAAGTAGTAGAAATGAATCTAACAATGAAGCTATGCAATTCAATAGATATGCTAATGTATTTGGAATGTAATCAAATATATTGATATGAAAACTTGAACATAACATGATCAAACCTCCATGATTGTATGCTTGAAATCCACCTTGAGGAAACAATGATATGGATCTTGAAGATGAACAAAGGATCTTGAAGGAAGATCACACCACCATGGTGGCTAGATCTAGGGTTTGAATGATAGATCTTGAATGCTTGAGCCAAATCCCTTCAATATCTTGAATGCTTGAATCCTTGATCTTCAATGGAGAACTTGGATGAAGAAGAAGACTTGACTACTTGAATGAATGCTTGCTTGATCACCTTGAGAACTTGAGAGCTTGATTGCCAAAACTTGATGATGGAGTGATGTGAAAACTTAATGTCCAAATGAGAGAGGAAGGCCTCCTTTTATAGTGATCTAGGGCACACTCCTGTAGATGGGCCACCTTGGAGAATTAAATCCCATATTAGGTCCTCACCTTTAGAAAATATACCTTGATTAAATACAATTAAAGGATTTACCATTTCGGAGCCCGAAACAGCTGACCCGGAGGTAGAGAAATAATTATCCCGAAAGCTAAATTATCAGTAAACAATAATTTGAAATCCTAGTAGGAAGAGGTCAAGGTCGAGGTTGACCCTGACCTAGTCAGGGTTGAGGTCAACTTTGACCTCAGACCCTAACTTTGTCAGGTTCTGCAACAAAGATCCTAGAGATGCTAGAAACTTAGAAATTGATGTTTGAACAGGACCCAATGTCTAGAATAGATAGAAAATCATCGGAATGATATGATGAAGGACTAGGAGGTCTCATTTCTGAATCCTACCTAGAAAATGGAGCCATGGAAAAGAGAAAATCAGGAAAGTCCTTAAGGCCTTAACCGTAATTTCACCTAGAATGAAGAAATCAAGTGCAAAGAAGAAGTGGAAGACAAGGGAGAATTCAAAGATGCCAATCATGACCCTAAACCACTTACTCAGAGGGATAAATTCTCTTAACATGGAAGTTCTTCCATTTTAAGATGATACATTAAGCTCCCACTTTAGCAAGAGTATGGATTCAATGCAAACTCTTGGTAAAGGAGAAGAGAGAAGAGATCCTAGTGGATTCAAAATGAGATAAAATAACACTTAGCTGAAGACACAAGCCCCCAGACCAAGGATTCTAACTCAACATAAATACATGAGAGTATACAAAAGAACAAGGGTTAGTACTAAACAACCCAAATCAATTAGCATAAGAAACCTTGCTAAGAAATATTTCTCATACCAATATCATATTTGGAAAGCTATCATAATAGCATAAATGATTACATAAGAAAGACAAGAGCAACACTATAGACAACATAGCTTCATGATCCAGTCCTACTAGCATGAAAGCAAAAAGAGAGAAAAGAGAAAGTGATTACCTCGCCTGGTAAGATGCCTACCTTACCATGAATCACCCTAGAGGGAGAGCCCAATAGGTTCACTCATAAACTATGCTTGCAATTGTAATGCACCTTCTGATGGCTTCTGGAATATCCATAGATCCACCTTCTTGTATCACTATGAATATGAAATGTGTGTCTCCTCAGGATTTAGCAACTTATGTGTGTTACCTTTAGAAGATTTAGCATATAGGTGTGTGTCTTTTCAGGATTTAGCAACTTATGTGTGTTACCTTCCAAGATTTAGCATATTTGAAAAATTTGGAAATGCGTGTCCCTTCAGGATTTAGCAACTTATGTGCGTTACCTTCAGAGGATTTAGCATATTGAAAAATTTGAAAAATGTGTCTCCTTAGGATTTAGCAACTTATGTGCATTACCTTCGGAAGATTTAGCATATGAATGCATGTCTTTTTAGGATTTAGCAACTTATGTGCGTTACCTTCCAAGATTTAGCATATAAAAATAAAAAAAACTATAGTACAAGGGAGACCCTATATATGCCCCCCTCCTTAATATGGCAAAAAACATACTATTTTGTCATGTTAAGGAAAGAAAGAACAAGGATAAAGCCTTCTACAACATCAAGACAATATCCATAGACAACACCTAGTCCAAGCCAAGAAGGTCACAGCTCCTATGAGGCTATGGAAGGGATGAATGTAAAAGATATCATGCAAGAAGTGAAAAGAAAGTAACCCTTAATGAGGGATAGCACACTATTTAGTTTCCAAGGTGAGAGATGTATCAACCATGGAAACCCAATGTCAAACAACAAATAAGGTTTGTATAAAGGATATAGGTCCTCAAATGCAAACCTTAATTTTCATGTATGATTGGATATCACATAATAGATAGATACTACTTAACCAAGGAAAGAGGTGAATCCCTAGAAAAGAAGAGAATACCGGATGAAATAAAAATGCATAGATGTGAATAAGATAGAAAAGCATACCAAGCCTCCAAGGCTAAAGTACTTCTACCAAACTGACAACCAATATGTGTGACTCCATGTGTGAATGGTTGAAGATAGAAAAGAAGGATAAGGCATCTTTGCCCCCCAAGTGTAGGAACAAAGAGGGAAGAGGATACCTACTTCACAAAGAAAGGAGATATCCTACTTACAATAATGTATAGTATATCCTTAGCGAGAGATATTGACCCCTACATCCAAGAGTATAGATAATTGTGAAAAGGATATGTCACTTATGGAAAAGGATCCTCAAGGAAAGAGATCTTATTGCCAAGACCTCCACCAAAGAAGAGTGCATGTAAATAAGATATCATCTTTCAAAAGGTGGGAACAAAGATTCAATCATCAAGCCCCCTATGAAGAAGAGCAAGAGGAATCTTAGGAATGAAGGAAAACAATTTTAACACCAAGGAAGAATAAAAGTTTATATTAAACATAATTTGCAACATAGAGAAGTAATGACTGAGGGAAACAACTTCTCATATAAGAAGATTATCCATAATAAACACCTCTGTCACTATGATGAAATAATATTGTAACATAAGCAAATACTACTAAGCTAAGGAAAGAAATTCCCCTAGAGAAAGAAGGAAGAACCTTGCCCCCTGAGGGATGAAAGACAAGGGATATTTTTACAAAACACATGTCCTAGAAAAGATTTCCTAAGAAGAAAATATAATCCTAGGAATGGATAAAAACATCATGCAAGACTATGGAAGAAGGAAACATAAAGAATACCAATTAAATCTTAATAAAAAGACCTAATCGATCCTAAAAGATTGGATAAAATGATGCCTCTTGCCCCCCAGTCATGAGACAAGAGGATAGGAACATTTACTCCAGCTCTAATGGAGGGGAATCCCCTATATCAAAATTATGAAGAAGTTGTAAGACGGCGCGAGAAAAAGGTATAATACTGCGTGCAGCCCTATCCCTAACATATAATTTGAAGTTGTTACAATTAGCAAGCAAATGAGTATTACGATAGTGGAAAGGACATTTAAATTTATACAAAGCATCAATAGGTATAGGTCTAAATCTTTCCTTCTTAGAATTCATTAGCTCCACATATACTATTTTAGCATTTTCTTGACGAGTGTTAGGATTATCCATTAGAGATGTAGAGAGATGAGTGTTAAGGGGAGGACGAAGATCCACACCACTTAACTTGACTTGAGATTTAGAAGTTCCAACACCACACATATCCAGTTTAGGAGGTATATTAATGGGAAATTTAATACCATGTTCATTAACTCCTAACCCTAAACCTTTATAGCCTTGTTTATTCACCATATTATATCCAATAGTGTACATATCATGAAAAGCTTCTACAAGAGGTGATTGTTTATCATGTTCATGATAAAGGTCATATAAGGTGGGATAATAGGTTTGAAAGAAGTTTCTTTATCCTATCCTTGAATATCATCTTGAACAAGAGAAGGAGGTAAATCAAAGAAATCTTGCACATCCGCATCTTGCACTATAGCTTGAATCCCATCATAAGTACGGGAAGAGCGAGGATTAACAGATGGAGATTTAGGTATCGGAATTGGAAGTTTAGGATGAAGAGTAGGATTAATAGGAGTAGGATGAAGATTAGGAAGATTAGGAGATGGTGTATCATCTACCAAATTCTTCACATAATCCAAAAGATGAATAAGGCTACCACATAAATCCCTAAGAAAAATTGTTATGAAATGAATAATACCCTCATAAAAATCATATGCATTATAAATAGATGCTAGAAGAAGAGTAATAACAAACATGATTATGCACCAAAACATCTTAACAATCTTCATGATAAATAAAAATGCAAGAAATATGTTTTTGTATTTTATTCAATATATAGATTTTTTTGAATTTTTGAAGTGTAGATGCAAAAGAAAAATGTAAATCTAACACCAAAGAGAAAGATAGTAAGCTAGTCAGGTTCACCAAAATGAATAGTGGTAATTTGGAATCACCACTATTTGTGTAAGTGTGGGGGAAAATGTGAGATTCACTCCTAAATCCAAATTCCAAATGGAGAGATCCAATTTGATCAACCAAAAGGTTAATACACAATCGAATCAATCTATGAAGAATATGAAAGAGAGAGAGAAACCCTATATTTCCCTATAATTTGATTAAGCTTGAAATTGAAATAATTAAAGTGCAAATACTAACCTTGAATTAGGGCAGATCTGGAAAAAGCTGAATTCTAGCTTCTGTATGAACTTTTGAAGATTTCATCACCTATTCTAGACTGGAAATGTCGAGGCAGACAAAACCCATAAATCTTTTCTCCAAATTCACACAGGTTGACTTTGACCTTTTAAAAGGTCAAAGACCACATTATTTATTTGAAGTCTGATTCCGATTCTGTTCATAGATCCTGAAAGATTGCCGAAAAGGGTATCCAAATTTGCTCTCAAATCCAAGATTCCACACCTGTGCCTACAAGAAAAATGGTTTTTTTGTTTGTTTGGGGGGGTTTGCCTTGGTCAAACCCCGATTTGGAATCAACCTTAATATTGAAATTGAAATAGGAGAATGCTAGCAAGTAGTAGAAATGAATCTAACAATGAAGCTATGCAATTCAATAGATATGCTAATGTATTTGAAATGTAATCAAATATATTGATATGAAAACTTGAACATAACATGATCAAGCCTCCATGATTGTATGCTTGAAATCCACCTTGAGGAAACAATGATATGGATCTTGAAGATGAACAAAGGATCTTGACTGAAGATCACACCACCATGGTGGCTAGATCTAGGGTTTGAATGATAGATCTTGAATGCTTGAACAAATCCCTTCAATAGCTTGAATGCTTGAATCCTTGATCTTCAATGGAGAACTTGGATGAAGAAGAAGACTTGAATACTTGAATGAATGCTTGCTTGATCACCTTGAGAACTTGAGAGCTTGATTGCCAAAACTTGATGATGGAGTGATGTGAAAACTTGATGTCCAAATGAGAGAGGAAGACCTCCTTTTATAGTGATCTAGGGCACACCCCTCTAGATGGGCCACCTTGGAGAATTAAATCCCAAATTAGGTCCTCACCTTTAGAAAATATACCTTGATTAAATACAATTAAAGGATTTACTATTTCGGAGCCCCTGAAACAACTGACCCAGAGGCAGAGAAATAATTATCCCGAAAGTTAAATTACCGACAAATGACAATTTGAAATCCTGGTAGGAAGAGGTCAAGGTCGAGGTCAACCCTGACCTAGTTAGGGTTGAGGTCAACCCTGACCTATTCTAGGTCAAGGTCAACTTTGATCTCAGACCCTAACTTTGTCAAGTTCTGCAACAGAGATCCCAAAGATGCTAGAAACTTAGAAATTGATGTTTAAACAAGACCCAATGTCTGGAATAGACAAAAAATCCTTGGAATGATATGCTGAGGGACTAGGAGGTCTCATTTTTTATTCTTACCTAGAAAATGGAGCCATGGAAAAGAGAAAATCAGGAAAGTCCTTAAGGCCTTAACCCTAATTTCACCTAGAATGAAGAAATCAAGTGCAAAGAAGAAGTGGAAGACATGGGAGAATGCAAAGATGCCAATCATGACCCTAAACCACTTACTCAGAGGGCTAAATGCTCTTAACATGGAAGTGCTTCCATTTTAAGATGATATAGAAACCAACCAACTGAGATCTGAGAATGATCAATTAAAGTATGAACTTAGACCTGAAAAGGAAATCAATGAAAGGAGGAACAAACCTAATGAAGCTGCAAAATATTTTGAAGAACTGTTAAGGTCACCTAGAAGATCTGATGATAGATCTTTACTTGGACTAAATGATCATGTTTCATCTATTGAAGAAGGAGAATCATCAAAGAATTGAGAAAAAAAGAATGCAAAACCAAAGAACAACAAGCCCACATGCCATCACTGTGGAAAGCCAGGAAATATAGCCAACATATGTAGATGTAAACATGGTAAGTTTGACTCTAAACCAAAGTTCAATGGACATTGCTTTAACTATAAGAAACATGGACATCAAGCACATGAATGTAGGTCTAAGGTCAGTTACCCACCTACTTCACCTAAGTTTCAAGGCAATTGTTTCAACTATCAGAAGTATGGGCATAGAGCATTTGAATGCAGGTCTAAACCAAGCTGGTCATCAAATGAGAAAACTAAGTCACCTATTAAGAACAACTCATAAAATTGGGATTACAACACATGTTACAGTTTTCATTATTGTGGAAAGTATGGACACATTGGAGAAAATTGCATGAAGACTCATTTCAGAGGAAGATCCAAAAGCTAGATGACTAGAAGCATGGTGTGTTACAAATGTAATAAGATAGGTCATCTTAAGAAAGACTGTAGATCACCTATGCTGAGCAATAATTAGAATCAAAATGAAGGTATCCATGAAAAATTGAAAAACCAGATGGACAAGACATGGAAGAAGAAAGAAGAAGGTAGCACTAGTGAAACTGGCACATCTGAGGTCACCCAATCTGATGGATTAGGTGATCATACTTCTTCTAATTAAGCATAAAAGGTATGTTTGGAACTGAACATTAAAAAGCTTTATTTTACATCAGTTCCTAACATAAAGATTGAGTAGAAGTCCAATCTGCATAATTAAAGATGCATTAGGAACCATCTGAGCAAAATAGAAAACTTCTTTTGATGCTGAGTGATAGTATTCTGACTGAGATATCAGCATATGTTGAGCACTTGTTATGGACGAGATGCTATAGGTACCGAGATGTGTCATAATGATTATTTTGACTGATTTTATGTTAACTGAGGTTAGCATGAGTTAGCTGAGACAAATGTATTCCACTTTCAAAATTCTGTATGAAGCATTTATGAGGCCCTAACTTCACTTTTCAGAATCTTTAAACTGGAAAGTTTCCATTCATTTCATTTCACCTAGTGATTTGAGATTTATTTGAGTGATTGCAAGCACAATCAATCAGTTTATCTAGCCAATTCTGAATCTCTACAATGTGCCATTGGCAAAAATCATTTGCAAGATACTTACGAGAAAAAGGTACATACCGAGAAAACATTTCTTTCCAAAATTTTATAATTTGAAATGGCATCATTATCTGCTACAATGAAGAAACAAGGGATGGAGGTTTTCAATGTGCAATTGGTAAGGAATGAGGTTTACAAGCCACGAATCTTTAAGACAATTTTGGAATCCATGATTAAAGGAGATTTGAACGGAGCCCTATCTTTGATTCTGAAAAATGTGCTAATGATGAACAACATTAGGTCATGTTATATGTATAAAATTGGGGAAATCAGAGATTATGAGATCAGAGAGGCATATGACAAATTATGTGTCAATGAAGTGTTGAAGCAGGAGTATAAATCAATTGTCGAGCAAGGGTTAGTGCATGCCCTAGATTTCCTGCAAAATTTTAAGGTTGAATGGATAAAAATTGTGTTGAGTCGAGTACACGACATGCAACTATGGTTGAAGATGGACCAGTGAAGATAAGGAAGGAAATGATCCAATGAGTCATTGGTTACCCTTTGATTCAAGGGAAATGAACAATGAAGTGTTTGAGAAAAGAGGAGATACATGCAAACACACAAGATGTATGGAACAGATGAGGTATGATGATCTCTACCATTATGGATCCAGAGATTGACTTTGTTGTTAGGGTTATCTCGCATAAGTTCTACCAATCTAGTCGGTTGGATAGTGTCCCCTGTATGGAAATGGACTAGGCATGGAAAATCATTAAGAAAGGGCACATGTATGATCTTGCCGAGCTCTAACTGACTCAGCTTGCTGAGAACCTCAACTCAATCCAGACTACAAAGAACTCAATGTGTAAGTTTGGCTCTTTGCTAATCTACCTATTCTTTTATGTAAAGAAGAGTTTTCCTACTCATGGAGGTGTGATATGGGATAAGAAGAAACCCATTACTATGCAAATTAGTGAGTTCATAGGTTAGATAGGAGATAGCTTTAATGGAGTAATGGACAATTATTTTGTTGAGTTTAAAAAGAAAATGAGAAAAAGGAGCAGAATCCCTGTTTCATTAGTTGAGAAGTATAGTAATGATATATGTTTTCTAGTTGACACAAATTTCACATATGCATAAGTAGTCCTTCCTAGGATTTCATGGCTCATGCCACTACCCTATGAAATTAATATAGATGAAGCTACTACTTCCTTCACAACCCTCTTAGCTAAATAAATTGATAGCAAGGCACCCTATTTTGGGACATATGAGGAAGCCAAATAAAAAATCTCTTTAGGTTTAACTGCTGCAACCTTAGAGAGGAAGAGAAAGAAGATAGTAAAGAATGTAGAGAAGTATGTGAAAGAATCAGACAAGGATTCTCCACTAGAGTTAACCCAAGGTTTGGGAGAAGATGAACTGAGCGAATCAAGTGACAGTGAAGAAGAAGAAAAATAAACTCAAGTAGAAGAGAAGAAAGGAAAGAAACCAATAATTTCTGAGCCCCCAACCAAGAAAAGAATACTAAAACCTAGAGTGTCTTCGACACCTATGTTGAGGCCTAGAACAAGGGGAACAACTACTGAAACTCCTAAGGTATCCCCTTTTTCTAGTAAGCAAAAACCTGCACAACCTAAGGCCATGTCAAGTAAAGGGAACAAAAGACCGAGAAGGAAAATTGTATTGGTACAAGAAGATGATGAGGAAACTGAAAGTGATGAAGAGGTGAAGAAGAAGATTGAACTACAAGATGCTAAATCCACTATGGATGAAATATACCACAAGATCAAAAACTCTGCAGGATTGGATGACTTGAAAGAGTTGAAATTTGGAAGTTTTAGTATAGGTGAGAAAGAGAAAGTAGAAGATATTATTCTTGAAATGCTTTGTACTTTCAAGATATTACCCATTCAGTTGGAGAATCTAATCCCAAAGGAGCCGAGCAACAAGGTTGCACAAAAATGGGAATATGCCCTGAATACTAAAAAACAAATAAGGGAGAGCACTTTAGCACAAGTGGAGTCAAGTCTCACCCCTGCCAACATCAAAAAAACCATGGAGAAATACCGAGCAAAATTTGATCCTAAGCTTAGAGCTTATCTAATCCTTCAACACAAGGTTGAGGATGTAGTACAAGAAAGTATCAAAATTTGGATGATAATATATGGATTATTGATTGACAAAACTGAAGGTGCTAGTACATCTAAGGATGTCGAGCCTGAAATAGAACAAAGTGTAATGGAATCATCCATTCCAGAGATAGAAGCTCCTAAGGTAGAAGAAATTCAGAAGGAACCTAAAGTACACATTGTAGATAGCATAGAGGATACACCAGTTAAGAATCCTATATTAACTTAGGAAGATATATAGGCTGAGACAGCTAAAGATACATCATTGCCTGGGAGTAACCTAGTACTCTTGCAAGTCAAAGCTTATTTGGCAATTGATGCAACACCAACTGGTAACACTACCCCCGCCAAATCTAAAGTTGTTACAGTTGATCTGTTAGCTGGCACCAGTACTACCGAGGAACCAGAGAAGTCAACACCAGTTACTCAACCAACATTTGCCGAGGAGATTCACTAGGAAAAAGAGGAAAAGACAGTAGAAAAAGTTACTAGTTCTTATGTGGAGGATAAGAGAACTAAGGGAAACCAAGGAAAAGACAAATTTAATAAGGTGCAAGAGCCTACAGAACAAGAAGCAATACAAGCTCTTGTACAGATGTCGAGTGGGAGCACACCAAAGAGAGCACACAAGTAGAAAATGGAAGTCTTCTCACCTAAGGTAACCATTGATGAAGTTATTACTATTCCTAAATGGGATACTGATAACTTATCTTATGAGCAAATACAAATTTTGAAAGATTTATTGTCGAGGAAAAGAAAACAAGAAGAATTGAGAAGAGAACATCAGTAGAAACAGGTTTTGTATGAAATCAAAGATATATTTAATGATGTTTATGAGTTATCAGATGTAAATATTTCTACTCCCATATTGGAACAACTTGTTCACATTATTCAAAAGGTAAATAATGATGCATGTTGCGCCAGTGATAAATTGTTTGAGTGGTTGGAAAGAAAGTTTGAGACCAAAATGCTGGAGAAAGTATCTATCGAGATTGCAGTTAAACAAGTCACACTTTCTACTTTGGTAGCGGAGACTGAAGAAGTCATTATCAATGCTAACTCTCTGCTCACCAAATTATGTAATATTGAACAATTCACTAAGGAGAATCAACATTTGATTGATCAACTGCAACAAGAACTTAAAACCACAAGTCAATCTTTAAGTGTTGATCTAGACCATAGTTCCAATCATTATGTCAAGATAATGCATACTCAAGGAAAGATAGCCGAGTTGATGGCTAATGATGGAAAGATTAGATCTCGCCTACTTTCTATGAAAACAATTTTAACACCTCACCTAGAGGAATTACAGAGAAAGTTGGTCAAAGCTAAAGAATTAACTAAAAGGGATCCAAATCTATCTACTATCGAGAGTCTAATCAATCTAGCTACTGAGCTAGAAGTGCAGTCTGAAGTGTTAACTGTTGCTGTTGGAGGATGGGAAACTACACTACACATGGTTATGATGCTCCACAAACCATTTCTAGAGAAACATTTTGAGATCCCCACTCCAGATGAGATTCAGTATGTCAAAATCAAGGGGGAAGTTAAATCATGGCATGACAACGAGGAAGGTAACAATTGTAAATTTTTTAATGTATATATATCTCAGGGGGAGTATTTGATTATTTTTGCGTATACTACATATTTTTGTAAAGGAAATGTAATGTCATGACAAAGTGTTTTTGCCACTAATGTCAAAGGGGGAGATTGTAGATCTCTATAGTTTTGTTGACTATTAGTGACTCACACTTAGTCATATATCTAGGCAATGATGGTCGATCATCACTACAACTGAGTCATTATGTAAAGGCCAAGCTATGTAATGTTTACTTATTGAGCAATAGTACTATCGAGTAAACTTATGGTCACTATGTATTGTAGTAGTATACCAAGTCAAGTTCTACCGAGTCTTGTATACAATGATTACCGAGCGCTAGAGTTATCAACATATGCCGAGTACAGTGAATGTCGAGTATCAAAAATTGCATTTTCCAAGTTAGCCAAAAATGACATAAGAGTTTGTTTTGGCATAGTGATCGAGGTAAATAGTTTTGGTCGACATCTATGTTTTGTATTTTGACTATTGAGATAATTACAAAGGTAATTATGCATCTACTTAGTAATCATTGATCCCTATGATATACCTAGAGCCAATCGGAAATTAGTAAGACTTAAGCGGCAAAAGGAATTAATCTAAGTCATAGATCTTGAATAAGTAAGATGTTTTTGTTGATTATATAAGGTCAAGATCTAAACCCTAAAATGTAGTAGCAAGGGATAGGGAATGTGAAGGGTATAAGCAGATAGGTATGATTCAAAAAAGGGAAGCATATAGAGATAGAGTTTAGTGACCAAGCTAAGCAGTGAAAGCACAGAATAGAGATAGATTTGATAAATAAGATCAACATCACACAGTAAAGAGAAGATCTATTATCTGCATATAGTGCAAACTGAAAGATCAGGTACTGAGACATTCTAGCCAGTGTATCAGGGTAAATCTCTTAACTGAGTAGTCCTAACAGAATTTTTTTAATCTCTTAACTAAGTGCTTACTTTATTGTAAGTTTCAAATCCTTTTACAAGGTAGACTATATAAGTCTTTTAGCTTTTAACATAGCAGACCCCTCACAAGGTAGATCAAGTTTTGATCAAATTTTGTAAGCCCTAACAGGAAAATTTATTACTATAGTAGTGAATATTTGTGGGTGTCATCCCCACCCCAATTTTGCCTTTCAAGGGTTTCTGGGTAACCAAAATCTCTATGTTTTGAATGTTTTCATGGATAATGTTTTAGTTTGTTAGTCATTTGATTATGTTCAAAATGGGTGATGCTATACAAAAGTTTTATTCATATGTGAATGGTTTAGTAGGTGATTTCTGATTCACCCCCCCGCTCTCAGTATCACATTTCCCAAATTATATTTCCAACAATTGATAGATATGGAATCTCCATTCATAGATGCTACTCCTTATAGAGAACTTATAGGTAGTTTAAATTATCTAGCTCTCACTAGACCTGATCTATCTTTTAGTGTTGGATTAGTTTCAAGATTCATGTCCAAACCTCAACAAAATCACTTCAAAATTGGTAAAATATTATTATGATACATTAAAGGTACTATTAAATTAGGATTATTTTATGATGCAAATTCTGATTTTTCTTTAAAAGGTTTTACTGATTTAGATTTAGGTGGAGACCCCAATGATGGGAAATCTACTTTTGGGTATTGTTTTTCTCTTGGTTCAGGTGCTATATCTTGGAAAAGTAAAAAAGATCAATCTATTTCTCTATGTTCTACTGAAGCTGAATACAAAAGTTGTACTCATGCCTGTAAAGAATCTTTATGGCTTAGAAGAATACTTGAAGATTTGGGTTTACCTCAACAAGAACCTACACCATTGTATTGTGACAATCAAAGTGAAATAGCCTTGGAAAAGAATCTGGTTTACCATGAAAAGTCAAAGCACATTTCACTCCATCACCACTTCATTAGAGAGCACATTGCAGAAAAGAAACTTTCCCTCATCTATTGCAAAGGTGAACATCAAGTTGAAGATATTTTTGACAAAACCTCTTTCTAGAGAGAAATTTGAATTCCATTGTAACAATTTGATTTTGATACCCCTTGATGTAAATACCCCAAGCAAATATTAAAGGGGGGTGTTAGAAATTAATCTTTCCTTGGTAAAATATGTAATTAAAGGATAAACCAAGGTATCCTATATTGTATTTATCCTCTAGTCCAAGTGGGAGGACATGTCACATTTTAATAATTCCTTTAATAAGAAAATTAGATATTCCTCCTTAAGAGGAATCTCACATTTTTCACACACACAATATGAATGTGGCATTCATTTGAGATGGGAGTTATGTGCACAATCCTCTACTAATCTCTACTTAAGAGATGCCTCTCACAAACTTGCTCAATATTCTTCTCTCTTCTCTCATTCTTGCTCTCCATATTGTAATGAGATTTGTGCTCCATTTCTCTCTTCTTCCTTAGGCTTTGAGCCTCATTCATAATGTTGGATTGGAGTGATAGGGTACTGAAAGGGGAGGGGTGAATTAGTGCCCACAAAAACTTTCAACTCATAAACCTTTGAAACCTTAAAAAGAAACTAGTAGTAACCTTCAACTGTAACTTGTATCTATTGCATGTATCATTCATTCATTTAACTATAAAAGTAAATAAAATGAAATCAACAAGATAATCAACACATGACATAAGTGTTTTGGTAATGCAAAAACCCTTGTTAGAAGGTAAAAATTGTGGTGGGGATGACACCCACAAATTCTTTACTACTACAGATAGAAAAGGTTTTCCTGTTAGGGCTACAAGTGGTGATCACTTCTAGTGAACTTACCCTATTAGGAGTAACATATTATATCAAATAGATCTACCTAGTAATAGGATTTTAATAACACTACTTGAGTGTGCACTCAGTTAAGAGATTTACAAAAAGACTGTTAGGTCTACTATGTTAAGATATTTTACCAAAACTTTGTTACAATGATTAGAAAATAATAGGTAACTATTTGCTAATGACAAATTAACTTGTCTGATATAGATCTATGAAATATTGATTAGATATCACCTTTTCTATGAAGATCTCTACTCTGAACTACTCAGTTAGCTTGACTCTGATTCTGCTTTAATCTGATTACCTCTAAATATTGTTCTTCTCTTTCTGTCAACTGATAATCTTGAAGTTGGCTAATGCATCAAGAACTTCTTCATTCATACATCAATTACATCAAAATGATGCAAAAATACAATTATATAGCATATTGCTTTATGTCGCTTTAACAAAATTAGGTTACAATGTCTTAGAGAAAACCCTAAGATCTACGGTGTAAAAAAATAACCTAGATCAAAACAATAACATAAGATCTTCATCGCATTTAATGAATATCTCAACAATAAATTGTCCTCAATCTTGGTAAAACATTTTTAGATTCTATTGTAACTGTTTGCATAGATCGATGTGCCATTCCTGATTCCTATATCATTTCCTGTGATCCTCGGTAAACATTATATATACTGCTCGATAAATTTCACTAGTGCTCAGTGTCTATTTGCTCAGTGTTTACTATGCTCAGTATCGGTGTACACTGATGCTTGGTAGAACTACCCTGGTGCTTGGTGTGAAGACTTAACCGACTGGCTTGAAGTGCTTGCAGTTACTGACTAGAGTAGCATAGGTAACTGACCAATTTTTTTGATACTAATGACAACCTTTAATGCTCAATAGAGATAACAATCTCCCCCTTTGGCATTAGTATCAAAACCTTAATGTATACAGACCTTATTTCTCAAAAAAAAATTATATTTCTATCGTATACATATACTTATCAAAAAAATTCTATATACTCCCCCTTGGTGCATGCTCTGGTAATGTGTAGTATACTTTAACTTCTATCTACTTATTTGGCATATACATTGTTATCCCCCTTTTTGATAATAATGCCAAATGCAAAAATGTATACTTACAGCTTATAAAAAATGTGCTGATGGGTTTTCTTCAATGATTCCAAGAGGTTTTTGTTGGACTACAACTAATTTGGAATCTGATTGAAGGATCTATGATTGCAAGATCACTGAGAAGTTGCTGATTAGATATGGAATATGATTAAATCAATATTATGTTGTCATTGATGTCAACTAGTTTGACAACACTTATCTTGTAAGTTACTATACCGAGACATCTGAAGAAAGGTGAAAGAGATGAAGAATAGAGAAATCTACATGAGGAAAGATGTACATGACAGATGAGGATAAGGAACACATTGAGTAACTTGTTGATGAGTCTATGACTTGATGATATTGACTTTATTATGTTGCATTCATCTATAATGAAGTATAGAGCTGAAAGACACAAAGCAGTGTTGTCGATAAATGAAGCATTTATAGTATACACCGACAGAGTGTAGTGTATACCGATCATAGTATTAACCAAGCAGTGTTCACCGGTGCATTCTTTGTTAACCGAGCGGGATAGAATAAATTAAATGATTAGTTTAGCCAATAAGATTGATGAGTTGGAAAGAGTATAACATCGAGGTAACAGATAAAGTTTGTTACAAAGATCGACGGCTGACAAAATTCAAAGAAGATCTAACGGAGAAGATTGAAATGTGTTATTAACACAAGTACCGAGAAATTGTTAAGTGGCAAAATCTATGAATGAGGTTAAGCGGAAAAATTTGATGGTGGAGAAGAAAACAATTTACTTGTCTATATAAGAGAATAGAATTTATTTACGAAAGAGCCGAAAAGAAGAAGAAGTTGGAGGAGTATCGTATGAACAAGCTTTCATGCATTCTAATCATACTGGTTAGTGAGAACTAAGCTGCAGAACAGTTACTGAGCTACGGAGAGCTATTACCGATGGATAGTAAGTTGATATAGTATTGAATCTGAAGTGAAATATTGATCAGAAGGATTTTTATGGACTAAATTGAAGTTGTATTAAGGTAGGTCATTTTACTATTACATATTTAACCATTGTATACAGTCTAAATCTCTTAACCGAGTGGACTCTAAAAGTCTTGTGATGTATCATTCATAGAATGAACATTGTTATCCTATCAACCCCATAGTGAATGCTGGTTGGATGATAAATTCTAGTCTAAAATCCTCTAATAAGGTCACACCTGACAGTGTGTTTGTAACCTTTAATAGGGTTGGGTCTTAACTGACCTCACTTCAGAAGAGTGAACAATTTTGGGTTGCCGGTCCCAGGTGCTTTTTCCCTTTACAGGGTTTCCACGTTAAATCTCTTGTGTTATGTGTTGATTGTGATATTTGTTTGGTATCATACTTTACATGTTACATGTTAGATTTGATCGGTAAATTATTTTAGCATTAGATTGGTAATCGGTAAAAGCACAAATAGTGAGAGTTATTATTGCTTACCGACGAGCATAAATTAAAGAAATTGTTTTGAATTATACATTTTGGTTTGGGACACTGGATAACTAATTCACCCCCCTCTCAATTATTTTAAAATTTTTCTCATTCCTCTTTCAAGTTGGTGAGAGCAATGTGCTCAAGACCGACTTGTGCATGCATGTCAAAGATATTTTCCAACACAGAAATTTCTGGTGTTGCAACAAGTGTCTCCTCTTTGACAATGTGTTTCTCAAAAAATTTCAGGTAGGGTAGTAGCTCAGTTTGTAATTCAGTGACCTGATCACTGGTTCTTTCTTCTTGTTTCTTAAGATCTTCTATCAACCACCTGAGTTCTTGAACTCTTAATATATGCTTTGCAAAAGCTTGTGGCTCAGTTGTAGCTGCATGTGCATTGGCTTTGATTTCATTTTCAAATTATTTGATCTTTTCATTGATCTCAGCAGTGAAGGTTTCCATAGTGCATAGCTTGAACAAGATTTGACAAATAAATTTATTAATACTTTGAATTTCAATTATTACCTCGGATAGCTTAACCTTGTTAATTGCCACATCTTGGCTGATTCTTTCTGCAAGTTTATCCCGAATCTTTGATTCTGCCTTTTCTTCTATTCTCTTGTCAGCATCAACATCTGGGGCATTAATTTCTTTAGCAAGTGTAGCAAGTTGATCCATAATCAGAGTATCCTCATCTACATGTACCTTAGGTACAACCTGTTGCAAGATATCTCTTACATTTTCCAATATTTCCTTTCTTTTTCTCTCTTGTTTCAATTTCTCTTGTGCTGCTTTTCTTGTACATAACTCCCCATATTTTCTTAGTTCTTCATGGCTAAGGGTCCTCAGGTCACACTCGAGTATAACTATGACTTCATCTAATGTGACCAACCCTTTTCCTTTCTTTTTCTTCTTCTTCTTCTCCGGTTCTTGGGGTGAAATCTTTGCAACTAGAACAATAGCTTTTTCTTCTTCCCTCGGTGTGTTCTACATGGTTGACACATTATCTTCCTTTTTCTTCTCCTCGATAACCTATGTGTCAGTTGACTGAGATGGAGCCTCTGATGTTGTGTCAGGTGTGGTGGCCTTAGTTGCTTTGGGCTTTTCTTGTTCCTTTGTTTCTTCTTTAGTAGCCTCTTTTCCTTCAAGCTTATTTGCTTCTACAGGTGTCTTGGTGCTTTGTTCTCCTGTTGTATCTTGTGGTTTCTCGGGGTATGAGCCATCAGGTTGTTCCTATGATAAGATTTCTACTACTTCAATAAGAATAGGAAGCTCACCCAAAAATGATGTAAATACACACTCAGTAGCTTAACCTTCATCCTATGTATTATTGGGTGCAATTTTCACACCATCATCTTCATCCCTATCATCAGGATCACTGTTTGTGATGTCCTCAATGAGTACATCATTATCATTTTTCTCCTTGACTTGGATCTCTACTGGATCTTGTGCATCCTATGAACTTTCCTTAATTTCTTGTACAAGTGTTGTATCAATTACCTTGGTAAATGATGCCTCTGATTCTTTAGTCTTCTTTGTTGTATCATCATCAATGAATATACCTTTACCTTTGGACTTTTGTCTATTTTTAGACAAATTTTGAAATGCATTTTTTTCATTTTTCTCTCTGATTGCTAAAATTGAACTCCAGATGAGTTGACCAGACTCATCAAGATCTACCAGATTCTCATCTAAAATTTACATAGCTCGGCCTTTGATTTTGAATCTCTGAACATAAGTATCCATAAGCTCCTTAATTTCATCAAGAGATAAGTTCGGTGCAACTGATACTAGGACATGTTCCCTCATCCTCTTCTTGGTGTCCAAGGCATAGGACCACTTCTGATTAATTCTTTCTTCTAATGCCTTAGGAAGTGAAAGCTCAAACTCTAATGGAACTTGTTTGCAGCATATCATCATCTGGATGATTGCTTCCTCAATTTTTTTTTGGTCCTCATTTGACATACTGTCAAACCTACTAAGTTCTGGATCTACAAGATTTCCATTCTCAATTATGTTAGCAGCAACCTCATCAATTGACCTATTCTTATTACTAACAACCTTGAATTGATTGTTGTCATCTTCATCATCCTCAAGGTCTTCTCTTCCTCTAATTAATCTTCTTCTTTTCTTCGGTACCTTAGCTACAACCTTGTGTCCTCTCTTTGCATATGTTTTTATCGATGTAGCTACCTTTGATTTTTCTGCCTTCATAGCTCCCTTCTTCTATAGTGGTGAAGCTATAGTTGATGACCTTGTGTGTGCACCTATTTGTACTGGCAATTGTCTCTTCTTTGGAACTAGAGTGGGAGAAACCGGTTTAGAGTCTTTCTCTATTTTTTACTTGGTTTCCTCAATAACATATGGTTTGTCAGCCAACATTAACTAACCTTCAATTGCAGGTTCAATCGGTGACTCCTCAAATGAGTTAGATACATTTCCAAAATGCTTAGTTAAGACTTTCTTCATTTTCTTTTCTTTTCTCATCATTTTACTGATGACAAGGCCTGTTTTAATTCTTGATTTTGCTTCTTCAAAGGTTCCAAACCTTTTTGCCTTCTTGTCCTTTGGTAAATCCAGCAATGCCTTGATTGATTTCAAACCGAAATCATGATCCATTTCATATCCCATAGGTGCTAGCCATTTTATCCTCAGTTCAACAACCTTAATCATAGTGTGGTTGGTGTTCACTAGGAAACAGATATCCATCTCATACCTCTCGACCTGTGAACTCGGTATCCTACTTCTCAGATTCATATTTACCTTAAATTCTTCAAAATAGCTATCTATAACATTTTCTACATTATCACTCAGACCTTTCATAATATAATTTTTTTTTAAAGTGGTCAGTTTATTAGTAGGCCAATTAGTGTGATCGACAAAAGGAAAGAATTTCTAGAGATAGAAAAATAAACATACTAGCAATGATCCAAACTTATAGGTATTGGACTTTTGTGACCTGATTGTTTTCATGTTTTCTTCAACCTGTATCAGTAGTAGCTTGGCAAGGTCTATCTGATGACCCTTCTTTATTATTTTGTAAGCTATGTCTACTACACTACATGGTACACTATTTACTCTACTCGACTGGAAAAACTTATAGCCAATTACGTGCACTGCAAACTTAACTTATGGATCCACAATGGATGCAATTTTTAGTGCTCTACCATCCCATGCAGTGCCAGTATTTTTCTCAACATCAGCTTGCGATGAACTTCAAAATTCCTTGGCTTTGTTGGTAGTAGGGTAACCAGTAACCCTGCTAATCATTCTCTTTGTCACTTGGATCAGTTTATCTAACTAGAATGTGCCCTCATGATAACAGCTTAACACAACCCTAATCCATTCATTCTTAAAATTCTTCAAAAATTTAGGGCATTGGTGAGTCCAAGTGTTTCAACATGTTTATGCTCTAGTTTTAGCTTTACTCCATCACAAAGTGCCTGATATGCAACATACACATCAAAATCTCCTATTTCCCCAATTTTATAGTGAATGTATGATCGTATGTCTTCAACCAATAAAACCCTAAGTGGGATGCTCGAAAAAGCACCCGCTGAATCTATTTTAGATGCTACTTCAGGGCGTAACTTGTAATTGGGTTCACTATAGTTTTCTCACACTATAAGATTAACTTCCTCTTCCACAAATTTAGAATAACTTGCAATAGATGCCATTTCAACAAACTAGGTTTTCAATAAGTACGAAGAATATGCTCGGTAGGGTTTCAACTTACTCAGAATATGTCGAAGAATGTTCTTGGTTTGATCTGCAACTGCTTTGGATTAGTTTGAAAGATTCTTTGCTTGAAATCACTCTGTGAAATTATATCTCTTCGAAATCACAATGTGAAAAATGAACTCAGTCTTTCATGTATTTATAGAATTTTCCATATTCCCGCTCAAAAATTTATGCAATAAATGCTTGACCTACTTTTCAGTTCGTGACAACTGTCATTTCGGTGATGACTAAAAAATTTCATCCACTCGATTAACACTTGATTTCTTTACTCGATTGATACTGATACTTGGTTAACCTTGAATAGTGATTACTGACGGGTAATCATTTGCTCGGTCTAACTTTTACCAACTATGTGACTTTGTTAGCTCATAACATATAAACCACAATATATCTTTATTCATGTAGATTTGGTATGTGCTCATCATATATAAGGAACTGTATGTGAAATATGATCATTTTGAAATGTCAGTCCCATACATACCTATATCACCTTAGGTGGAGGTACCGATGTCACCTAATCCAGTGGATGAGGTTTCATCGACAACATTACTTGACTTAGTATTCTCATTAGATTCCTTTCTCCACATAGTGTTCCTAATTCTCATGATATCTGCAATAGTGTTCCCACTCTCAAATACATGACCTTCTTTTGGTGCTCGGTCTCTACAGTCCTTTCTTAGATGACCAACCTTATGAAAATGCAAACATGCCATTCCAGTGCTTGTCTAGCTTCATGATTGTCCAACCCATCTTTTCCTATTACAATTTGTTGCAATGTGCCCATATCTACCACATGCAATATAGTTAGCCCATGTGTTGTAATCCCAAACATAAGAATTACCTTTTCTCTTCGGTTGATAAGGCTTGCATTGTGTCTTCTTTTTTGGCATCCATACTTGCTTCATCTTAGCCTTACACTCTCATGCAGTGTGTCCATGCTCATTACAAGTATAACATAATTTCTCCATAGTATGATTGTTAGCATTCTTATTCAGTTTATCTCTACACTCATAAGCTTGGTGACCATACTTTCCACAATAATAGCAATAACCATTAAACTTAGGAGTGATAGGAGGTTTACCTTGTGCTTTTCTTCTACAAACATTAGAAGTGTGTCCTGGTTTGCCACAGTAATAACATGATAGCGTGTTTGGCTTTTGACTTTGATTTTTGTTCACTTTTTTTGCCTGCTGTGATGATTCTCCTTCACCGGTATACCCTAAACCATATTTTCTTCCAAATCTTCTTTGATTAGTCAAAAAATCATCAATCTTTTTGGAACTATCCTTAGCTAACTTCATCATTTCATTGTGTTACTTTTGATTTTTTATTTCATTTCTCAGTCTCTCATTCTCTTCTCTTAGTATTGCAACATCTTCAAGTCTTCTTGAAAATTCTCTATTTACTCAGTTGACTTCTTGATTTACAGCCATCATCTGATTGGATATGTTAAGGTGGTTTTGGGTGAGTCTTTGTATCTTAGTTTCCTTTTCTTGAAGTTGTTTAGTTATTTGTCTTCAGTCTTCAATAGCTAGATTCCTTTCTTGCCTAGCCTATCTAGCATTGTTTATTACTTCTACCATTCTCACCATCTAAGATTCCTGACCGATTTGCAGTGCTTTCACTTGCTCAATTAAGTGAAGATTATTTTCAGACAAATCAAAGATTATACTTTCAAATCCATCAAAAACACTTCCTAAACTAGATACAATGTGATCAAATAGATCATCAATCTCTTCTTCATGGTAACCAATCTCATTCTAAAGAATAGCTAGGTTCTTCCTTTCAACCAGTAGTTTCTTCAGTCCATCCTTGGCTTTCTTATACTGCTCAACAAACATTTGCATTTGAATTTGCTGATTCTCTATAGTTTTATCCAACTCATATATCTCCATGAATAAATCTTTACCCTTCAGTGGTTAAACTGTCCAATAAGAGAACTAAGCTCTGATACCAATTGTTGGATTATAGAGATAGGGTACTGAGAGGGGAGGAGTGAATCAGTGCCCACAAAAAATTCAACTCATAAACCTTTCAAACATTAAATAGAAAACAATAGTAACCTTCAACTGTAACGTGTATCTATTACATGCATCATTCATTCATTTAAATATCAAAGTAAATAACATGAAATCAATAAGATAATCAACACATGAGACAAGTATTTTGGTAATGTAGAAACCCTTGTTAGAAGGTAAAAACTGCGGTGGGGATGACATCCACAAATTCTTTACTACTACAGATAGAAAAGATTTGCCTGTTAGGGCTACATGTGGTGATCACTTATAGTGATCTTACCCTATTAGGAGTAACATATTAGATCAACTAGATCTACCTAGTGATAGGATTTTAACAACACTACTTGAGTGTGCACCCAGTTAAGAGATTTACAAAAATACTGTTAGGTCTACTCTGTTAAGAGATTTTACCAACACTCTATTACAATGATTAGAAAATAACAGGTAACTATCTGCTAATGACAACTTAGCTTGTCTGATACAGATCTATGAAATACTGATTAGATATCACCTTTTCTATGAATATCTCTTCTCTGAACTGCTCGGTTAGCCTGATTCCAATTTTCCTTTAATCTGATTACCTCTAAATATTGTTATGCTCTGTCTGTCAATTGATAATCTTGAAGTTGGCTAATGCATCAAGAACTTCTTCATTCATACATTAGTTACATCAAAATGATGCAAAAATATAATTATATAGCATACTGCTTTATGCCGCTTTAACAAAATTAGGTTACAATATCTTAGAGAAAACCCTAAGATCTATGGTGTAAAAAAATAACCTAGATCAAAACAATAACATAAGATCTTCATCGCATTTAATGAATATCTCAACAATAAATTATCCTCGATCTTGTTAAAATGTTTTTGGATTTTGTTGTAACCATTTGCATAGATAGATGTGCCATTCTTGATTCCTATGTCATTTCCTATGATCCTTGGTAAACACTGTATATACTTCTCAGTAAATACACTGGTGCTCGGTGTTTACTATGCTTGGTATCAGTGTACACTAATGCTCGGTAGAACTGCCCTGGTGCTCAGTGTGAAGACTTAACCGACTAGCTTGAAGTGCTTGCAATTACCCACTAGAGTAGCATAGGTAACCGACCGATGTCTTTGATACTAATGACAACCTTTAATGCTCAATAGAGATAACACATAATTTACAAGGGGTTTTCTTTGCTTTCCCCTTTCAAAAATCCTTGAGTTCTTGTTGTTCTTGGAGTACTTTGTTGATATTATGGCTTGATTCTTTGAAGCATTTCCTCTCTCTCTCTCTTGGTGATCTTGGTAAATTCCTTTCATGCACTCACACTTGGGTTCTTTCCTTTTCTCTACTATTTTTATTATTATTTCTAACAGAATCAGTTATCAGATAAATACAACTTTTATCACCATTGACAAATTTTAACCATGTAAGCAATGTAAGAAATAACCATAAAAAGATAAACATACACAATAACACAATAACACAAGATATGTTGACTAGGGAACCTCTTGATCAAAGAGTAAACCCCGGTGGGAATGATGCCCACAAAAGATGCACTAATATGAAAATTCCTTGTGAGAGGATGGACTTTGTTAAGAGCCTTATGAATTACATTCAGTACATATGAGTCCTTGTTAGGAGACTTTGAATCCCTGTTAAAAGATTATAACCCTGTTGTTAGAATAACTAAGAGGGGGGTGAATCAGTTATCCACAGTCCCAAATCAAAATGTATAATCCAAAACAATTTACTTAAACTTCTGCAGCTCGGTAACATAAAATACTTATACTGTATGTGCTTTTACTGATTACCAGTCAATACCATATAATGATTATCGACCAAATCTAACATGTAATATGTAAAGTATGATAACAAACAAACACCACAATGAACACATAACACAAAAGATTTAACATGGAAACCCTGTGAAGGGAAAAACCACCTCGAACCGGCAACCTAAAAATGTTCACTCTTCTGAAGTGAGGTTAGTGAAAACTCAACCCTATTAAAGGTTACAAATACACTGTTAGGTGTGACCTTGTTAGAGGATTTAAGACCAACCGTTATCCTCCAACCAGCATTCACTATGGGGTTGACAAGATAACAATGCTCATTCTATGAATGAAACATATAAGACTTTCAAGTCCACGCTGTTAAGAGATTTCTCTATTTACAATGGTTAAAATGTAATAGAAATTTGATCTGATTACAGTACAACTTCAATTGTAGATGTTCAAATCTATATTTCACTCATTCAATTCCTCTTATCAATATAACAATTCTGTATCAACAATAATTGATGACTTACTGTCACTCGGTAATATTTTTCTGATGCTTACTAAACTCTATAGTTTGGTTCTCCTTAACTAGTTTGATTAGGCATACATTAAGCTTGTTCATGCAATAATTCTATAGTCCTTCTTCTTCCGACATTTATTTCATAACAAAACTCTGGTCTCTTAAATAGACAAGTAAATCATTTTCTTTTCCTCCATAGATTTTGCCACTTATTCTCCATCATCCATTTTGCCACTTAAACCTTCCTCCGTAGTTGTGCCAGTAAAACATTTTGATTTCATCCTTTAGATATTCCTTGAATTATGCTAGTCGTTGATCTTTGTAACAAACATTATCTCCATCACTGATTTTGATGTACTTTCCAGCTCATCAATCCTTAATGGCTAAACTAATCATTTAGTTCCTTTTCTCCTACTCGATTAACAAAGAAATGTGTCAGTGAACACAAGCTCAGTTTATACTATGCTCAGTATACACTATGCTACTCAGTGTATAATGTAATGCTTCATCAACTGATCACACTGCCTTGTGTCTTTCAGTTCTCTTCCTCGTCATAGATGAATGAAACATAATCAAGTCAATAACATAAGTTCATAGACTTGTCAACAAGTTACTCAATGTATTCCTCATCCTCATCTATCATGTACATCTTCCTCATATAGATATTTATGTTCTTCATCACTTTTACTCCTTTTCTATAGATGTTTAGTTATAGTAACTTACAAAATAAGTGTTGTCAAACTAGTTGACATCAATGACAACATATTACTAATTTAATCATATTACATATCTAATCAACAACTCGGTGATCTCTAATCATAGATCTTCAATTAGGTTCTAAATTAGTTGTAGTTCATCAATCTCTCTCTTTGGCATTGATGGCAACTCAAGTAATATGAAATATACTATACACATACCAAACATGTAATCCACAACTCTGTGAAAAAATGTTGTACAAGCTCTCCCTAGCTTAATATGTTTAATCACTATGTTACTCAACAGTGTTACAAATGCATCTTTGACATTCTACGGTTATGATCTTTTTAGCTCTCGGATTCCTTCTTCTATTCTAAGTAACTGATCTTCAGTGCTCTCCTTTTCTTTTAGTTTGTCTCTCCCTTAGATATATGTTTTAGTGTTCTCATTAGTGCATATTGTTTCATATTTGTTTATCTCTCCCTTTGACAACAATGCCAAAGAAAAAAATAAACATACAGCTCTGTAGTAGCCATGTAACTCTCTATTGTTTGGTGCATACTCTGTATCTCTATATACTGATATGCCAATCTGTTCTAGTTCTCCAAAATTTTCACAACCTTAGACATGATCCAAAGTGTGAACTATGTTGCATCAACATGTATGATCTTCTAATAAGATTAGGCTAATGCAACATCCAGATCACATTAGTGACCTATAGATAGGGAATGGACCCCAAGTCTAGTCCTCAAGTATTCAAATGTATCCTTCGGTAGAGGCTTTGTAAATATGTCTGAAAGTTGTTATTTTGACGTAACAAAATCTAGCTTAACTTGTTTCTCCTGTACTTGTTCTCTCAAGTAGTGATAATAGATATATGCTTTTTTTTAGAGTGCATCACTGGAGTCTTTTAAATGTTTATTGCACTTGTGTTATCATAGTATATAATCACTGGCTTAGTGATTATCTCATTCATACCTTCCAAAAATTGCTTGATATATGCAATATTTGAACAATTTGTAGCAACAACAACATACTCTTCTTTATCTATAGACTGAGAAATGCAAGCCTCCTGCTTAGTTGTCCATGTAACAAGTCTTTCACCAAAGGAAAATGATCGTCCAGTGGTACTTTTTCTATCATCCACATTTCCATCCCAATCAGCGTCAGTATAGACTCTGAGTTCAAATTTTCCTTCCTTAGGATACCATAATCCATAATCTTTTGTTTTCTTCAAGTATCTTAAGATTCTCTTTGTTGCAACCATGTGTGACTCTCTAGGGTTTGTAGAAAATCTTGCAATAATTCCCACAGCATGTGTTATGTCTAGTCTACTATACACTACATACATTAACTTACCAATCACAGATCGGTACAGTTTCTAGTTCACTTATGTAGTTTCATCTTCCTTAATCAGTTTACATCCAGTAGCCATCGGGGTTCCCACAAGTTTAGCATCTTCCATGCCAAATGTCTTCAATACTTCCTTGATATATTTGAATTGTGTGATGAATATACCATCATTCTGTTGAATCACTTGTGGTCCTAGAAAGAATTTAATCTCTCCGAACATAGACATTTCAAATTCACTTCTCATTTCATCAGAAAATGACATACAAATTTGATCTTGACCTCCAAAGATAATGTCATCCACAAATATTTCAGCAATAAGAATTGTATCATCAGTATCTCCTTTCATATACAAATTGCTATTCTCACTTGTTCTAACAAATCCAATAGTTAACAAATAAGTATGCAGCCTCTCATACCAGGCTCTCGGTGCCTACTTCAAACCATATAAAGCTTTATGTAATCTACATACCATGTCTTTCTTTTATGGATCAACAAACCCTTTAGGTTGTTCTATGTAGACTTCTTCTTCAAGTATTCCATTCAGAAATGCTGACTTGACATCCATTTGGTAAACTTTGAACTTTTTGTGTGCAGCATATGCAAGTAAAATTCTAACTCCTAATCTAGAAACAGGTGAAAATGTTTCACCATAATCAATTCCTTCCTCCTGTGCATATCCTTTGCATACCAATCTAGCTTTATTTCTTGTTACTTCTCCATTTTCATTATGCTTGTTCCTGAATATCCACTTAATATCGATAACATTCTTATCTTTAGGTCTGGGTACTAAGGTCCAGGTTTTGTTCTTCTCTATCTATTCTATTTCTTCTTTCACTGCATTAACCCATTCATCATTTTCTAATGCAACTTTTACATTCTTCAGTTCATATTCACAAACTAGACATGTACCTTGTCTTGCTTTACTCCTTGTTTGCATGCCAACTTGTCTATCTCCAATGATTTGTGTCTCAGGATGGTGTCTTCTGACAAAAATTTCTAGTATTTGATTTCTTCTTTCTTGTTCATCCTGTGCATGTTCATTTTCTTTCTCGGTAGGTCCTTCCTACTCGTCAATTTCTTTTTCCTGTTCCTCGGTATTGTTTTCCTACTGACCGATTGTCACTGTCTACGTCGTCTATAGGTACTTAGGTTCTTCAATGTAAGTGAATCTATTGTAGTCCTCAGGTTCCTTTCTACTTTCCTCTACATTCTTATCATAAAACTCATCAACTCAAACATTAGTACTTGTGTGTGTGAAAATTGTACCTGATCTGTAGACACAACACTTAGTAAAACATTAGAGGTTAGTGATAATCAAAATCATGCAAAATTGAAATATAATCTAACCAAGCGATTTACTGCCTTCTAGTAGGTGCGAGATTAATGTTCTCAGATTGTAATCGAGATCAGTGACCTAGACGACACCTAAATGAAGGATTTGAATGCAAAAGATGGATATGAAATTGAATGCAATTAATCTATATTTTTGATATTTTCTATGCGATAAGAATGATAAAAACCGATATGAATCTATGCTAGATGAAATTGATATGCTATGAATTGATCTATCTAACAATGATATGCAAAGCTATGAAATTCTATGCTATGATATGAAAAATATGCAATTGAAATTGATCTCACAAAGCTTTGAATTCGCAAGTTGATTCTTTCAAGCTCCAATTGTGCAAATTCTCCAAATCTGATATGCTATGATTCCTGTAGAGTAAGTTTGCAATTTGCGAGATGATTGAGAGATTGAGAGATGAATTATGAAGAGTTGAGCCTTGTTTTTATAGAAATCCAGGGCTTTGGAGGTGCATGAAAAAAAGCCATAAATCACTCAAATAACTCAGGTTGATTTTTGAGTTATTTTTAAATAAAGGATAATTTAATTCACAAAAACATGCAAAAGCTAAGTCTTAACTCAAAATAGAGTTTAGCTTTAATTGATAATTGATAGTTGTTTGCTTTTATGATTGTGCATGTTTTATTTATGAATTAATTTAATAATAAAGTGATTTATTTCCAACTTAACTGCTTTTAAAAATAAAACAATTGATTTATGGGTTAATCAATTATTTAATCAAACTTTTATTAAAAACTATATTATTAAATAATGACAACTTGCTTTAATTAATTAAATAAGAATTTAATCAATTATTCATATGATATTAGATTTATTGTCAAAATTAAATAATACAATTAATAATAGATAGAATTAAATTTAATTACACAATTAAGTGGCAAATATTAAATCTAATTAATTAAATATGAAAATATTCAATTAATCAAACTTTAGGATAAATGTGATTTATTGCCAAATAATTATAAAATTAAAGATAATTATGATGATTAGGAATATTACTAGGAATATTCTTCGATGCAGAATTTAAGATAATCAATTAGATTTGATGATATTCAAATGTGCCTTAGGTTAGGACTTTGATGTCGATTTTGTTTGATTTGATGATATAAGAGGTTAATGAACTTATAGCCCATTTTTGGGGTATTACATTTTTCCCCTCTTTGAATTACTGTGCGAAGCGCAGTGGTTCAAATATAGTCTGTGTTTGATAGAGATATGAAACTGATGTTTGAAATTGATAATTGATATGAGATAGAAGCTGATTGATATTGAATTGATATGGAGATAATAGGTCCCGAATGACCAAAGATAATGTTCACTGTAGCAGCAAATGAACCTATGATTGGGAAAAAGTGTCAAAATGCCTGATTCTGAACCTTAGGATTGATAAGAATTGAGTGACCCATTCTAGACTCGATTGTCTTAGCAGAACTAGCAAGTATCACATCTGAATCCTTCAGTTGCCGAAGAACCAAGGAAAGAACACTATGATCCGATGGTTGCAAAAACTGATACAGTTTACAAGATTAGGAGAATACCAAATTGATATGGATCTTAATGAATCTGATATGCCCCAAGTGATGATAGATTTGCCCCAAGTGATGAGGACTTTTGATGAATCAGTAACTAGACGTGATTGTTTGTCTTGATTACTGATGAAAGATATTGATAGATTTGATTGACAGACTTTGAATGATGTGCAATACCATGCCCCCTTCGGGATTAAAATTGAAATCTGACAAGAAAAGTCAGTGTTGAGAGTTTAGAAGCATGTTAATTGATTTGAGAAGTGGTTAAACACATCCGGTGAATGCATTCTACATCGTTTAGAGGTCTTGGAGACCAAGGTTGACTAGGTTTGATCATGAGTTGACCATAGTTGACCAAGTTGAAATTTTGATAGTTTAATGTAAGATAATCAGTTAAGTTGAATACTGGATTTCTGTGATGATTGAAGGTTGATTATGCAAGTAGTGAATAAGATAAATGATCTCAGATTTGAATTTTGATCCCAAAAAAGGATTCTACTTGCTGTTTCGTTGGAGGAACCTTCGTGTGAGATTCAACTCTTGTTAGAGTGGAAGAGGTGATTTGAAGAATCATTTAAGCATTGAAGTTCGTTTAGCCATTGTGAGATCATGCAAACATGCAAAATGCAAAGAGACATACAAAATGAAATGCAACCTAAGACCTAGGACCTAGTCACTGATCATGTGTCGATTTGTTATCATCATTGAACTTTTTGGTAACTGGATAAATCAATACAATGCCCACTAGCTATGAAACCATAGACATATGAATATCAATTTGTATGCGCAAGAATCAATACAACACCCACTAGTCAACAACCATGGATATATGAATATTGATTTGTTTTTGGAATGTTGGAGTAGATATAAGCACCAAGGCACAAACGCCAGGATGACCTGAATATCATGTCCATTTTGATATAGCAATTTGTATAAGCATCAAAACATAAACATCGTGATGACCTGAGTACGCCTTGCGTTTAACATACACATCAAACAATCAAAAGATCATTCTAAATCTAGTTTGAATTACCCGTAGTGACCCTTTATTGTTCACCTCCTTGGGCAAGATCGCGTT
Source organism: Chamaecyparis obtusa (assembly GCA_027943335.1). Lineage (NCBI taxonomy): Eukaryota > Viridiplantae > Streptophyta > Pinopsida > Cupressales > Cupressaceae > Chamaecyparis > Chamaecyparis obtusa. The sequence continues at coordinate 453,427 of BSBK01002720.1, read as the reverse complement.
TCACAGAAGGAGAAAGAATTCACTTCAAAAAGACAATAGTTAGATCAAACTTCCTTGAATTTTCCAGGTATCAATGGTCGAGGTACACATGGCCATCCAATTCGAGATAGAGGCTCTTACAATCAGACACCATTTCAATCCAAAATTTTCAAAGTTGTTAGATTTTCACATACAAGCAGAAGACAGAAAAGATTATGCCCCCAGTCATCACTCTCTAAATCCTGTAAAGGACATCATCAAAGAGCTCAAAGGGACACAATATGCAAAAATCTCAATGCGAATCAATAAGCATACAAGGAGATAAAAGCATGTAAAAAGCATAGATTGTTTTCAGTTGAGTTTTGATGTTTGATTACGTTGTTGTAGATGCAAAATCCTTTCTGGAGATGAGACTGATAGACTGACTCAACTTGAAGCTTCAAAGGACTCTGACTGGATAGGATACGTCTAAGATACATTGGAGGCCATAGGATATGACATTGATTGCCCCCAAGTTTGAACATTGATAGGATATAGACGCTTGAGCTGGTTGGTGTACAGACCGACTTATTGAAAATTGGAAATGTTGAAACAAACTGGGAGATATGTACAACTAAAGCAAGACTAAAAGCTGGGAAAGACCAAGATTGTGCTGATAGATGAAGCATTTGGAACAAGTGGCACCCATTTGCTGGGTTTTCACCATCTTGGTAGAGAGTCTATTTTTGCTACCAAGGCGCCTATTTCCAGGTTTTCACCAAGGCACTTTTTCTTCTTTTTCATTTTTTTTGTATTTTTCATTTTTCAATTTTTTTTGAATTTTTGATATTTTTTGATTTTTTTTGTGAATCATCAAGGCGCCTATTGCTAGGTTTTCACCAAGATGTTCATTTTTTCAGGACTTTTTCCGATTTTTAAGATTTTTTTAGGACATTTACCAAGCATTGAATGCCTTAGGCGTAGAATTTCTTCAGATGGAGAATGTTGATTGGTTCTCGGAGTTGTTTTCCTTCAATCATTGAGAGTTGATAGGCACCAGAGCCAAAAGTAGTAGTGATTACAAAGGGACCCAGCTAGTTGGGTTCGAACTTCCCCTTGTGTTCTTGATGGGATTAATTTTTAGGATTTTCTCTCAAGACTAGATCACCAACCTAAAATTCTCTGTGTCGGACTTTCTTGTTGTAGCCTCTAAAAATTCTTTTCTGATACACTCTGAGATGATCATACGCTACTTGCCTGCGCTCATCTAGTAATTCTAGTTCTTGTAACCTAGACACTCTGTAGTCTTCATCAGTGACAAGTCCATGCATTCTGATTCTAAGTGATGGGATTTCAACCTCAATAGGTAGTACTGCTTCAGACCCATAAACTAAAGCGAAAGGTGTAGCCCCTGTAGGTATTCTGATACTAGTTCTGTATGCCCAAAGAGCTGGATTGATCATGAGATGCCAGTCTCTTCCTATTTTATTTACTGTTCTGTGCAAGATCTTCAAGAGATTTTTGTTTGAAGCCTCAGCTTGTCCATTCCCTTGAGGATAGTAAATAGAAGACCAATGTTGTGTAATCTTGAATTTAGCACATAAGTCATCTAGATCCTTGTTTTTGAATTGTCCCCCATTATCTGTGATTATAGAGTGAGGGATCCCATATCTGCAAATGATGTAGTTCAGGATGAACATAGAGATCTGTTTCCCTGTTGCTTGTGTTAGAGGAACTGCTTCTACCCATTTTGTAAAATAATCTGTGGTTGTGATTATATGGGTATGTCCATTAGAAGAGTGCAGATGGATAGCACCTATGAGATCAAATGCCCATTGTTGAAAAGGCCATTATGTAGTAAAGGGAATCAGATCTCTCCTTGGAGCATGAATCAAGTTGCTATGTACTTGACACTGTTGATAGTTTTTAGCAAATTTAATAGCCTCTTTCTCCATTTCAGGCCAATAGTACCTAGCCCTAATAAGTTTTCAAGCTAACGTTAAACCATTTGAGTGCGACCCACATATACCCTCGTGGGCTTCCTCTAATGCATATTAAGACTCTTCCCATTCTAAACATCTAAGCAGTGTACCATCTAGACCTCATTTGTATAGATCATTACCAATGATGACATATCGGGATGCGGATCGGATAAGGTTTCATTTCTCAAAATGGTTAAAGGACTCAGGGATGATTTGGTCATGGAGATAGGAGAACAGATTTTTGTAGCGGGATGAATCATAACCTACAATGGTGCAGATCATGCGGGTTTCAGGGGAGTCATATGTAGGATAGGATAGGGCTTCCACTAGGAACTCATAGCGTAGCTCATTTTTGGGCTATTGTAAGAGAGTAGATAGTGTCACCATTGCATTGGCAACCTTATTCTTCGTTCTGGGTATTTTCTCAAATGTGATAGAGATGAAGTATTTCTTTAAATCATCTACCATTCTCTTGTAAGGAATGAGCTTTTCATCTTTGGTTTGGTACACATCATTGACTTGATGGATAACCAATTGTGAGTCTCCATGGATGTGCATCTCTGTAACTCTCCACTATATTGCCATTTTCATACCATTGAGAAGTGCCTCATATTCAGCAATATTGATTGTGCAAGGAAACTTCAGTCTAAATGCTTTGGGTATCGAGTATCCTTGAGGAGTGATGAACAATATGCCTGCTCCAGATCCATTTTGTGTGTAGGAGCCATCAAAGAATAACTGCCATTCTCTAGAAGAGAAGTGCATGATAGAGGAATCAGGAAATTCCATTTGCATGGGTGTATCATCAAACAGTGGTGCTTCAACTTATTGATCAGCAATGACCTATCCTTTGATAGCTTTTCTTTCAACATATTCAATGTCAAATTTGCTCAAGAGCATGACCCATTTAGCTAGTCTACCTGTGAGGGCAGCTTTGCTTAGTAGGTACTTCAGTGGATCAATCTTAGCTACCAAATGAGTGGTATGAGCTAACATGTAATGTCTCAATTTCTATGATGCAAAGATCATAGCGAGACAAGCTTTCTCAATCATAGAATAGTTCTTTTCATACGCCACCAATGTTCTGCTTATATAGTAGATGGCTCTTTCCTTTTTGTTCTCATCATGTTGTGCTAGCAATGCCCCCAGTGATGTGGTTGTTGCAGAGACATACAAGATCAATGGCTTCCCATGAATAGGAGGCATCAAGATAGGTGGATTTGATAGATACTTCTTGATATGGTTAAAGTTGTTCTCGTATTCTTCATTCCTTGCAAAGGTCACACCTTTATGTAATGTTTTTGTAAAAGGTTGTGATATGTCCGCTAGTTGTGATATGAATCTTCTGATAGATTGAACTCTGCCTTGCAACGTCCTCATTTGATTGATATTTGTGGGAGGTTGCATCTCTATGATAGCCTTGACTTTAGCCAGATCAACTTCAATGCCTTTCTTTGAAATTATGTATCCTAAGAGTTTTCCAGAAGTGACACCAAAAGCACACTTCTTAGGATTTAGTCGGAGACTAAATTTTTCCATTCTATCAAGGATCATGCTCAAGTCAGTTAGATGTTCAGTTCTGATCATTGATTTTGCTAAGGTATCATCAACATAATCCTCCATTGTTCTATGCATCATATCATTAAAAATAGATGTCATTGCTCTTTGGTATGTAGCTCCCACATTTTTGAGGCTGAATGGCATAACATTCCAATAGAAGGTTCCCCGCGCACATGTGAATGTAGTTTTCTCTTGGTCTTCTGGAGCAATTTTGATTTGGTTGTACCCAGAAAAGCCATCCATTAAGGAATACATTTCATAGCCCGCAGTCATGTCCACTATCATATCAATGTTAGGCAGCGGAAAATCATCCTTAGGGCATGCTTTGTTCACATCTCTAAAGTCTGTGCACACTCTGATTGAACCATCTAGTTTTGAAATAGGTACAATGTTAGAGATCCACTCAGCATAGTCTATGACACGGATGAATCCAGCTTTTAGGAGTTTTTCTAGTTCTGCTTTGACTAAGAGTGCAACATGAGGATGCATCTTTCTCAATCTTTGTTTGATTGGTTTTACTCCAGGAGCAATGGATAGATGGTGCATAATGAGATTGGGATCCAATCCTGGCATATCTGAATATTTCCATGCAAAATTGATCTTTTTTTTTATAAGAATGTAGTGAATTTTTGTTTCTCTTCTTTTGATAGAGATTGTGCTACATGTACCAATTGTGGTTCCTCTGTTGTACCCAAATTGATGGATTGAGTTGGCTCAATTAGAACTAGAGATCTATCCTATAAATGACTGAGAAGGACATCAAATATCTCATCCTTAGGCATCTCAGAGAGATTTTCACCTTCAGATACATCTTTTCTTTTTACTTTTGTAGGTTCTGAGACTGCCACAAAGTGGTTTTCACCCTCAAAACTCTTTTTCTTTTTATTTTTATTTTTTTGACTAAGATATTTGATGTCCGACTCGGTCATGTTGACGCTCGGTTCACTGATGGAAGTCCTCATAGGCTCGACTACATTGAGGTAACAAGCAAGGGCATAGTCACTAGAAAAGGTGTAAACACTATGGCTTGGGTTTGTGGAAGTTTGGTCGATAAGATCAAGGTGTTGGATAGTCAAAGCGGGAAAGGCTTGGGATATGGTGTTCACAGTCATGGATATGTCATCATTGGTCCTAACCTGACACTCAAGTTCAAAGGTGATATTATAGCTCAAAATGTTCAATTCATGAATAGGCTCAACATCATCATGGGAGTCCTCTTCAGCCATAGGTGGATCCAACACGTTAAGTTCATTGTTTCACTCTAGACCTACGTTGGGTTGAGATACATATTGGTGAAGAACATCAATATATTTCTTTGTTATAAGCTCATCTTCTTCTGGAATGGCACCCCATTCATAGTCATTTGACTCAGCTTCTGATTCAAGATCTCTAGGAAATCTTAGAAAATGTGTGAAATCAGGATGAATACCCCAAGAAGGATTACCCTCAGTTTCTGACTTGAATTCATATTCATGGGAATCAGTGTCAAAATAACTACCTCCTTCTTCTTGATCAGTTTGATCACCTTTGAGATTGGTTGGTTCTTGTGGTGCAACCATCTCTTGCACTACAGTAGGTTCTTGTGTTTCTACTACATTAATTCTTTTGATAGGATCATCTGTATCATCAAGAAGATCTTTGATCTCTTTAGGCAATTTTTCATAGGGGATAAGCTCAGAGCTATCTGAATCATCATCAGAGGGTTATGTTTCTTCTTTCTTAAGAAGGGGTTCTCCTGGTGCAATTTGTTCTATGACATGAGAACAACCACCTTTGAGATGATAGGGTTTCTTCTTAAAGCCTAAGCCACCAATATCTTTGTTGGCTCTACCAATATGTGAAATGGGTGTCACAAGACCCTTTCCACTGATTCCTAGAGGTCGTTGACCAGAATATCCCATCTTGTCTATCAATTTGTTTCCTGGACCATATGAATTAGAAGGGATTGTAGGTGCTATAGATTCACTAGGTTGAACAATTTTGGATTCAGAATCATCTTTGTATAGCCATGCAAGCATAGCTTCATCTTCTTCAAATTCTTGTTTGGATACTTGCTCCGCCACAAAATTTCTTTTGTATGCTTCCATAGGTTCCTTAGGTTTTGATTTAGATTGCTTCAAAGATTGTCCATATGACTTGGGCGAGATAGGGAGAGATGTCAGAGACAAGACTGGCTCTATAGTGTATTCTCCCATCCCATTTTCTTTGATATTGATCTCTTTAGCAATGTCGTCCATCTTGGATGTGGAAGCCACATTTTGTTGCTTGATGGAAGATTCTTTGTTATTAGGTACAAGCTTATCGGCACTTTCCTTCAATGTATTGCAAGTTGTACTCAGATCTATTGGGATAGTAACTTCTACCCCTTCATAGGGAAATTTCAAGCATTGATGGTACGTAGAAGGGATGGCTTGCATTTCATGGATCCAGGGTCTCCCTAGAAGGATATTGTAAGCCAATGGTAGATCAAGAACCTGACATGTGGTATCTTTGATGACCGGACCCACTCATATGGGTAGGACAATGGTGCCTTTAGAAGCTCTTTCTTGTTCGTCATAGGCTTTTATGGTGATCTTCTTTCGAGGATCAATAGCCATCTTTGAGAATCCCAACTGTGTGATTAACCTGTAAGAACAAATGTTGAGGCCCGTGCCCCCATCTATCAACACACATTTGACTTGATGGTTCTGGATCAAGACTTCTATGTGCAAGGGCTGATTATGTGGGTGACTTAGGGAGTTGTCATCTTCCTCTGAAAAGGAGCTATATTGCGGAGACATTAGATGGCCAACCATAGTTTGGAACCTGTCTAGATCTAGATCATCAGGAACATTAGAGCCGAGAAAAGCTTTGTCTAGGATATCTCTGTGAGCTGGAGATATTCGAAGTAACTCAAACATAGAGATTTTGGCATTGGTATGCTAGAGTTGTTGGACGATGTTGTAAGATGTAGGTCTTGTATCCTTTGGATTGGAAGATTTCGAGGCAGCCTTCTGTTTGGAAGCAGATGTGAGGTTGAAAGGTATCTTAGGGACATTAGATGAACTTGGTGTTTGTCCTTTCAGATGAGCCTGAGCTTGTGATCTGGTAACCACATTAGCTAAGGAATGATTTCTATCTCTTCGTACAATCATGATGACATTGCAGCTCTCAGAGAGATATGGTTCAACCATATTGATGATAGCATTATTTCTAGGGTAGGCAGAGTTGACTTTTGCCCCCATGTTAGGCTGAGAAGTGGAAACTCCCTTGCCATGTTGTGGAAACGGTTCTGTAAATGTTGTGTGATCATTATTGCTAGTAGGATTATCGATCGTGGTGTCCCCTTGATCTATCAAGTCTTGAATGGTATGCTTCAAGTGGAAGCATCCATTAGTTATGTGGCCTTTAGTCCGATGGAAAGCACAGAATGCATTATCTTTCCACCAATATGGTTTTGGATATGGATCAGGGTTTCAGATTGGTGGTAAAGAGATCATGTTATCAGCTATCAGGGTTCTCAGGGCAGATTCCAAAGATTCTCCCAGGGGAGTAAACTTTCATTTATTATTCCATCGTTTGAATGGCTTCTTTGGAGATGGTTTAGATGATTTTTTCTCTGAAGCTTCAATGGCTTTGGTGGCAAGGGTGAGATTATAGGCGGGTGCCTTTGATGGGGTGCGGATAGTGTCAACAACACCATCAGAGATGATACCTTTGTTTCTATTCTAGCTCTTGTTTTTATCTTTTGAGCTAGATCCAGATTCAGACTTGTCCTTTTGAAGTGTGATTTCTCCTTTCTTGACAAGTACTTTCTCAATCTTGATTGCATTATCCACCATTTTATCAAAAGATACATGATCTTGCATTTGTAATGGATAATTGAGCTCTAGAACAAGGTTATTGATAAAGATTTCAAGTTTCTCCATTTCGGGAATTTGTCTAGCATATAGAGAGAACTTCTTTCTCCACCTCTTGAGGAAAGTTAGGAATGATTCCCCTGGATATTGCTTGAGGTTACAGATATCGATCATGGTGACTGGATGTTGAATATTGTAGGAATATTATTGATAAAACAATTTAATCAATTCCTCAAAAGTTTTGATCGTAGAAGGTAATCTTGAAAACCACTGAATGGATGCTCCTCCCAAGGATCTAGGAAAAAGATGCATTAGATAAATCAGTTCATGCATGAATTCCATGGATTGCGTATAGAACTCTCTGACATGATCTTGAGGATCAAACTGTCCATCATATTTGTCATACTTTGGTATCTCCACTCTTTTTGGGAATGGTGGCATATACAAGTTTTTGTCGAACGGGAAAGGACATAGGGCCTCCATAGAGAACTCCTTGGGTTCCTTCTCCTTCTTAAGATTGTTAAATTTGACTTGTATAGCATGCATCTATTTTGTCATAGCTGTGAGTGGAGTTTCTTCCTCATGTGTGATTATATCATCAACGTTAAAGTTGGGAGGAAGCTTAGCCCCTTCCTGGGCTAATTGTAAAAAGTATGCCTCTCTATCCACTTTCAAGAAATGCCTCATCATTCTCTAGAATTCATCGTCATTCTGACATCGATGGATTTCAGAGGGGGTAGGTTCTTGGTTGGCATTATGTTGAGAATGGTGTCCTTGGGACCCTCCTCCTAGAGAACCATGGTTTGTCCCTGCTTGAGACATGATAGGAGTTTTTGGGCTCCCTAGAACAGATTGAGGAGGAGTTTGCTGATTACCTCTGTGAGTTGATAAAGGAGGTATGTAACCAGTTTTCAATCAAAAGTTACTGAGACCGTCGTCTTCATAGATACTTGACTTGATGAGTTGTTCAAGAGTTGGACCTAGGGTATTGGTCAAAAGTAAGTGCTGAGATGTTTCTTTTGATTTCTTATGTGAAGAAGCTCTAGTCTCCACCATTAACTTTGAATGAAATAGAAGAAAAGGACGAAGACAACTGAAGAACAATTTGATTCAAGAAAATTGGATGACGCAACCTTGTCAAGATTATGATAGTTTTGAAGATTTGATGAGATGTGGGTGAAGGAAACTATGCCCTGGATGTATGGGATAGATCACCCAAAAGATAGCGGACATGAGTTCTCAACACTTAGTCTGTTTTTGAAGATTGATTGAAGATTGATAGTTATGACAAGGTTTTGACATGAGATAAAAAGGACTCAAATTGATCAAATAGAAAGCTAGATCAGATTCAAAAGATCAAAATCAAAAAATGGTAGAATGCTCAATAGCTACTGCTCTGTTCTGGACACAATGATATTTTTGACAGATCCTAGAACTAGGTTGGAAACATTGGATATCTTGCAATTTGACAATTTCTGACAACTCTCTCAAATTTTTCCAAACGACACTCTACAGACTCGTACGACAGTGGGTAGTCTATGAAATGACAGTTGCTAAACTCGTACGACAGTTGGGTAGCAATGAAATGACAGTTGACAAAACTCGCACAATAGTTGCTAATAGGGTTTTGACTTTCTTGAATTTGCTGGCATGAAAACTCGTACGAAACTGGGTTCTCAATCGTACGAGAGATGGGTAATACTAAAATGACACTTGACAAAACTCGTATGACTTTTGACTTTCTGAAATGACTTTTGACTCTAGAAAGAATTTACGTTAATTTTTGCAAAATTTAAGGTCTTCAGTTCTGGATTGTTTGCAAAATGTACTATCCAAATTTTGAAGGTTATACCAGATTTGATCATTTTTAATAGCCAAGTAGATAAACAAGCATGCAGAATAGCAAGCAAGTGATTCCAAGCACGTCTGAAAACAATGAACAAGGGAAAAAGCAACCTTGCGCATGAACAATCAAGTGACCAAATTGTGCTAATCCCTGAGAGTACTAATTGTGTATGTTCTGAAAAGTTTTGCAATAACACACATAGACCTGAAAGTGAAAAATTGGCCTCTCTAGGGTTTTTAGTAATGGTTTGACTCTGCAACTTTTATGATTCAAAGGGGTGAACTCCAATCCCGGTGCACCAGGGTTTTGACACAGTCTGAGAACTTAATCTTCAAGAGCTGCTAGGGAGATCTGACAACCCAACAATGAACCATACCCGTGGAGATTTCTTCCACAAGGACATTTATATAGCAGCTATCACTACCATGGCGAAAATGGCTATTACCGCTTGAGGTTCCGTCAACATAGTTTTCCCTATGAAGGGATTGTCCGCTATGGTTAACCCTCTCTAAAGGTGACTCACAGATTTATACCATAAGGGGACTTGGCTCCAGATTCAAGGTTTTGACACCTCTTCACTTTTAACCCAAACAAAGCAAGCAAATTAATCTGACACGCTAAGACAAAGTTTTGTTCCACCAAGGTCTGTGATATCAACTCCATGTGATCTATCAACCTCTCCAGGGAGAGAATGTATCAATCAATAAGAGAAGATGCACTAACCAATTTTGATTCACCAAAGCTCGTGATATCAACCCTACGTGATCTATCAACCTCTCCGAAGAGAGAATGTGTCGATCAATAAGAGAAGATGCACTAACCAAGGTGAATGTGAAACGCACTAAGTATCCTCCCTACCTACAAGGATTCTATCGTCAAGAAAGATTTCTCTAGGAATCCAATCTCTCAAGAATCACGAATAGTGTTCATAGGGCCTAATTACTATGTGAGCACAGATATATTCCCGAAAGCAAATCTACCAAAAGCATCCAAAAAGTAGAAAGAGGAACACTTAACGCTTAAAGAAAATATGAGATGAGTCCACAAGGTGGAACACTTAACACCTCACACAAGCTGAAAATGAGTCCCCAACTTAGAAAACAAGTGAGTTCCTAAAAGCACAAAAGGGTTGCCAAGTGGAACACTTAACGCTTCTGTCTTGTTGACCCCTCCCCTTTATGGCGCTGAGATTGCAACCACGGGGCAAAAATGAGGGGCTGGCGAATTAGCGAGTCCAATAACCCAAGATAGAAATCAAGATCAATCACAAGTATTCTAAGACTACTTAATGAATCCTTAAGGGTTCACAACCTAGTATCAATTATGCAAGTGTGTAGAAATAGATCAAAAGCATGAAAAGATGCACACAAGCTTGACACATAAGAGATTTATTTTAAGTCCCAAATAAAAATATTTTTAGAACAAAGAGAATACCTGGGATCCTTGCAACGCGCTTAGTAGATTTTACCTGATTTTTTAGCAATTTTTGTTGAGCTTTTCCATGCAAGCAAGCTACGAGCTCTCCAACAAGCCAACAAGCAAACAAGATATGCAAGGTATATTCAACTTATGAAAACCCTAAGGTTAGATCTAAAAATCAATTTTTAGGAGCAATAATAACCAGAAATTAATCCAAATGACAACTCATATCATGCATTGAATCATATGAAAAATAAGTGCATACCCATCACAAAATTTTAATTTTTTTTTGCACTGCATTTGACCTAGTCAACAAGATCTAATTTTTTTGATATGATTTTGGCCACAAAAATAGAAATTCAGAATAGAGACCCCTACTAAAAAGTAGAGAGCTTTCCAAAAATGCAAAAATTTTAGAAAAATCTCTTCATTTGTGCCCTAGAGACTCATTTTATCAAAACAGACCAGTTTTTGAAAATTGACTATTTGAGCTATTAAATTGCATCCAAATTTAAAACAAAAATAATAGACCCCCTATATAATTTGAAGAGCTTTCCAAAAATGTAAAAATTTCTAAAAAATATTATGATTTGCACTGAAAATTAATTTTTTATGAAAAATTGAAAAAAAATTATTACAAATTCAAAATAATTCAGAAAATTTTGAATTTTTTTTCAAAGCTTCCCTAATATGTCTCCAACTTGCAAATCAAATTTCAGACCAAAACTCCAAGGCTTTTGGGAGATAAAATTAAATCTTTGAAACTTTAGGGTTTTAGCTCCAAGAATCAAAACCAGCATGCAAAGGTGGGTTGCCCCACAGTGGGTGCCAGAAATGTGTGTGTGAAAATTGTACTTGATCTGTAGACACAACACTCAGTAAAACATTAGAGGTTAGTGATAATCAAAATCATGCAAAATTGAAATATAATCTAACCAAGCGATTTACTGCCTTCTAGTAGGTGTGAGATTAATGTTCTCAGATTGTAATCGAGATCAGTGACCTAGACGACACCTAAATGAAGGATTTGAATGCAAAAGATGGATATGAAATTGAATGCAATTAATCTATTTTTTTATATTTTCTATGCAATAAGAATGATAAAAATTGATATGAATCTATGCTAGATGAAATTGATATGCTATGAATTGATCTATCTAACAATGATATGCAAAGCTATGAAATTCTATGCTATGATATGAAAAATATGCAATTGAAATTGATCTCACAAAGCTTTGAATTCGCAAGTTGATTCTTTCAAGCTCCAATTGTGCAAATTCTCCAAATCTGATATGCTATGATTCCTGTAGAGTAAGTTTGCAATTTGCGAGATGATTGAGAGATTGAGAGATGAATTATGAAGAGTTGAGTCTTGTTTTTATAGAAATCCAAGAATTTGGAGGTGCATGAAAAAAAGCCATAAATCACTCAAATAAATCAGGTTGATTTTTGAGTTATTTTTAAATAAAGGATAATTTAATTCACAAAAACATGCAAAAGCTAAGTCTTAACTCAAAATAGAGTTTAGCTTTAATTGATAATTGATAGTTGTTTGCTTTTATGATTGTGCATGTTTTATTTATGAATTAATTTAATAATAAAGTGATTTATTTCCAACTTAACTGCTTTTAAAAATAAAACAATTGATTTATGGGTTAATCAATTATTTAATCAAACTTTTATTAAAAACTATATTATTAAATAATGACAACTTGCTTTAATTAATTAAATAAGAATTTAATCAATTATTCATATGATATTAGATTTATTGTCAAAATTAAATAATACAATTAATAATAAATAGAATTAAATTTAATTACACAATTAAGTGGCAAATATTAAATTTAATTAATTAAATATGAAAATATTCAATTAATCAAACTTTAGGATAAATGTGATTTATTGCCAAATAATTATAAAATTAAAGATAATTATGATGATTAGGAATATTACTAGGAATATTCTCCGATGCAGAATTTAAGATAATCAATTAGATTTGATGATATTCAGATGTGCCTTAGGTTAGGACTTTGATGTCGATTTTGTTTGATTTGATGATATAAGAGGTTAATGAACTTATAGCCCATTTTTGGGGTATTACATTTTTCCCCTCTTTGAATTACTGTGCGAAGCGCAGTGGTTCAAAGATAGTCTGTGTTTGATAGAGATATGAAACTGATGTTTGAAATTGATAATTGATATGAGATAGAAGCTGATTGATATTGAATTGATATGGAGATAATAGGTCCCGAATGACCAAAGATAATGATCACTGTAGCAGAAAATGAACCTATGATTGCGAAAAAGTGTCAAAATGCCTGATTCTGAACCTTAGGATTGATAAGAAGTGAGTGACCCATTCTAGACTCGATTGTCTTAGCAGAACTAGCAAGTATAAGAATTACCTTATCTCTTCGGTTGATAAGGCTTGCGTTGTGTCTTCTTTTTTGGCATCCATACTTGCTTCATCTTAGCCTTACACTCTCATGTAGTGTGTCCATGCTCATTACAAGTATAACATAATTTCTCCATAGTATGATTGTTAGCATTCTTATTCAGTTTATCTCTACACTCATAAGCTTGGTGACCATACTTTCCACAATAATAGCAATAACCATTAAACATAGGAGTGAGCTTGTGCTTTTCTTCTACAAACATTAGAAGTGTGTCCTGGTTTGCCACAGTAATAACATGATAGAGTATTTGGCTTTTGACTTTGATTTTTGTTCACTTTTTTTGCCTGCTGTGATGATTCTCCTTCACCGGTATACCCTAAACCATATTTTCTTCCAAATCTTCTTTGATTAGTCAAAAAATCATCAATCTTTTTGGAACTATCCTTAGCTAACTTCATCATTTCATTGTGTTACTTTTGAGTTTTTATTTCATTTCTCAGTCTCTCATTCTCTTCTCTTAGTATTGCAACGTCTTCAAGTCTTCTTGAAAATTCTCTATTTACTCAGTTGACTTCCTGATTTACAGCCATCATCTGATTGGATATGTTAAGGTGGTGTTGGGTGAGTCTTTGTATCTTAGTTTCCTTTTCTTGAAGTTGTTTAGTTATCTTTCTTCAGTCTTCAATAGCTAGATTCCTTTCTTGCCTAGCCTATCTAGCATTGTTTATTACTTCTACCATTCTCACCATCTAAGATTCCTGACCGATTTGCAGTGCTTTCACTTTCTCAATTAAGTGAAGATTATTTTCAGACAAATCAAAGATTATACTTTCAAATCCATGAAAAACACTTCCTAAACTAGATACAATGTGATCAAATAGATCATCAATCTCTTCTTCATGGTAACCAATCTCATTCTACAGAATAGCTAGGTTCTTCCTTTCAGCCAGTAGTTTCTTCAGTCCATCCTTGGCTTTCTTATACTGCTCAACAAACATTTTCATTTGAATTTGTTGATTCTCTATAGTTTTATCCAACTCATATATCTCCATGACTAAATCTTTACCCTTCAATGGTTAAACTGTCCAATAAGAGAACTAAGCTCTGATACCAATTGTTGGATTGTAGAGATAGGGTACTGAGAGGGGAGGAGTGAATCAGTGCCCACAAAAAATTTCAACTCATAAACCTTTCAAACATTAAATAGAAAACAATAGTACCCTTCAATTGTAACGTGTATCTATTACATGCATCATTCATTCATTTAACTATCAAAGTAAATAACATGAAATCAACAAGATAATCAACACATGAGACAAGTATTTTGGTAATGTAGAAACCCTTGTTAGAAGGTAAAAACTATGGTGGGGATGACATCCACAAATTCTTTACTACTACAGATAGAAAAGGTTTGCCTGTTAGGGCTACAAGTGGTGATCACTTATGGTGATCTTACCCTATTAGGAGTAACATATTAGATCAACTAGATCTACCTAGTGATAGAATTTTAACAACACTACTTGAGTGTGCACCCAGTTAAGAGATTTACAAAAATACTGTTAGGTCTCCTCTATTAAGAGATTTTACCAAAACTCTTACAATGATTAGAAAATAACAGGTAACTATCTGCTAATGACAACTTAGCTTGTCTGATACAGATCTATGAAATACTGATTAGATATCACCTTTTCTATGAATATCTCTTCTCTGAACTTCTCGGTTAGCCTGATTCCAATTTTCCTTTAATCTGATTACCTCTAAATATTGTTATGCTCTATCTGTCAATTGATAATCTTGAAGTTGGCTAATGCATCAAGAACTTCTTCATTCATACATTAGTTACATCAAAATGATGCAAAAATATAATTATATAGCATACTGCTTTATGCCGCTTTAACAAAATTAGGTTACAATATCTTAGAGAAAACCCTAAGATCTATGGTGTAAAAAAATAACGTAGATCAAAACAATAACATAAGATCTTCATCGCATTTAATGAATATCTCAACAATAAATTATCCTCGATCTTGTTAAAATGTTTTTGGATTTTGTTGTAACCATTTGCATAGATAGATGTGCCATTCTTGATTCATATGTCATTTCCTGTGATCCTCGGTAAACACTATATATACTTCTCAATAAATACACTGGTGCTCGGTGTTTACTATGCTTGGTATCGGTGTACACTAATGCTCGGTAGAACTGCCCTGGTGCTCAGTGTGAAGACTTAACCGACTAGCTTGAAGTGCTTGCAATTACCCACTAGAGTAGCATAGGTAACCGACCGATGTCTTTGATACTAATGACAACCTTTAATTCTCAATAGAGATAACACATAATTTACAAGGGGTTTTCTTTGCTTTCCCCTTTCAAAAATCCTTGAGTTCTTGTTGTTCTTGGAGTACTTTGTTGATATTATGGCTTGATTCTTTGAAGCATTTCCTCTCTCTCTCTCTTGGTGATCTTGGTAAATTCCTTTCATGCACTCACACTTGGGTTCTTTCCTTTTCTCTACTATTTTTATTATTATTTCTAACAGAATCAGTTATCAGATAAATAAGACTTTTATCACCATTGACAAATTTTAACCATGTAAGCAATGTAAGAAATAACCATAAAAAGATAAACATACACAATAACACAAGATATGTTGACTAGGGAACCTCTTGATCAAAGAGTAAACCCCGGTGGGAATGATGCCCACAAAAGATGCACTAATATGAAAATTCCTTGTGAGAGGATGGACTTTGTTAAGAGCCTTATGAATTACATTCAGTACATATGAGTCCTTGTTAGGAGACTTTGAATCCCTGTTAAAAGATTATAACCCTATTGTTAGAATAACTAAGAGGGGGGTGAATCAGTTATCCACAGTCCCAAATCAAAATGTATAATCCAAAACAATTTACTTAAACTTCT
This sequence comes from Chamaecyparis obtusa, assembly GCA_027943335.1. Lineage (NCBI taxonomy): Eukaryota > Viridiplantae > Streptophyta > Pinopsida > Cupressales > Cupressaceae > Chamaecyparis > Chamaecyparis obtusa. Next base: position 437,508 of record BSBK01002720.1, on the reverse strand, counting down.
GCAGCTCGGTAACATAAAATACTTATACTGTATGTGCTTTTACTGATTACCAGTCAATACCATATAATGATTATCGACCAAATCTAACATGTAATATGTAAAGTATGATAACAAAAAAACACCACAATGAACACATAACACAAAATATTTAACATGGAAACCCTGTGAAGGGAAAAACCACCTCGGACCGGCAACCTAAAAATGTTCACTCTTCTGAAGTGAGGTTAGTGAAAACTCAACCCTATTAAAGGTTACAAATACACTGTTAAGTGTGACCTTGTTAGAGGATTTAAGACCAACCGTTATCCACCAACCAGCATTCACTATGGGGTTGACAAGATAACAATGTTCATTCTATAAATGAAACATATAAGACTTTCAAGTCCACGATGTCAAGAGATTTCTCTATTTACAATGGTTAAAATGTAATAGCAATTTGATCTGATTACAGTACAACTTCAATTGTAGATGTTCAGATCTATATTTCACTCATTCAATTCCTCTTATCAATATAACAATTCTGTATCAAAAATAATTGATGATTTACTGTCACTCGGTAATATTTTTCTGATGCTTAGTAAACTCTGTAGTTTGGTTCTCCTTAACCAGTTTGATTAGGCATACATTAAGCTTGTTCATGCGATAATTCTGCAGTCCTTCTTCTTCCGACATTTGTTTCATAACAAAACTCTGGGCTCTTAAATAGACAAGTAAACCATTTTCTTTTCCTCCATAGATTTTGCCACTTATTCTCCATCATCAATTTTGCCACTTAAACCTTCCTCCGTAGTTGTGCCAGTAAAACATTTTGATTTCATCCTTTAGATATTCCTTGAATTATGCTAGTCGTTGATCTTTGTAACAAACATTATCTCCATCACTGATTTTGATGTACTTTCCAGCTCATCAATCCTTGATGGCTAAACTAATCATTTAGTTCCTTTTCTCCTACTCGGTTAACAAAGAAATGTGTCGGTGAACACAAGCTCAGTTTATACTATGCTCAGTATACAATATGCTACCCAGTGTATACTGTAATGCTTCATCAACCGACCACACTGCCTTGTGTCTTTCAGTTCTCTTCCTCGTCATAGATGAATGAAACATAATCAAGTCAATAACATAAGTTCATAGACTTGTCAACAAGTTACTCAATGTATTCCTCATCCTCATCTATCATGTACATCTTCCTCATATAGATATTTATGTTCTTCATCTCTTTTACTCCTTTTCTATAGATGTTTAGTCATAGTAACTTACAAAATAAGTGTTGTCAAACTAGTTGACATCAATGAAAATATATTACTAATTTAATCATATTACATATCTAATCAACAACTCGGTCATCTCTAATCATAGATCTTCAATTAGGTTCTAAATTAGTTGTAGTTCATCAATCTCTCCCTTTGGCATTGATGGCAACTCAAGTAATATGAAATATACCATACACATACCAAACATGTAATCCACAACTCTGTGAAAAAATGTTGTACAAGCTCTCCCTAGCTTAATATGTTTAATCACTATGTTACTCAACAGCGTTACAAATGCATCTTTGACATTCTACGGTTATGATCTTTTTAGCTCTCGGATTCCTTCTTCTATTCTGAGTAACTGATCTTTAGTGCTCTCCTTTTCTTTTAGTTTGTCTCTCCCTTAGATATATGTTTCAATGTTCTCATTAGTGTATATTGTTTCATATTTGTTTATCTCTCCCTTTGACAACAATGCCAAAGAAAAATATAAACATACAGCTCTGTAGTAGCCATGTAACTCTCTATTGTTCGGTGCATACTTTGTATCTCTATATATTGATATGCCAATCTGTTCCAGTTCTCCAAAATTTTCACAACCTTAGACATGATCCAAAGTGTGAACTATGTTGCATCAACATGTATGATCTTCTAATAAGATTAGGTTGATGCAACATCCAGATCACATTAGTGACCTGTAGATAGGGAATGGACCCCAAGTCTAGTCCTCAAGTATTCAAATGTATCCTTCGGTAGAGGCTTTGTAAATATGTCTGAAAGTTGTTATTTTGATGTAACAAAATCTAGCTTAACTTGTTTCTCCTATACTTGTTCTCTCAAGTAGTGATAATAGATATATGCTTTGTTTTAGAGTGCATCACTAGATTCTTTTAAATGTTTATTGCACTTGTTTTATCACAGTATATAATCACTGGCTTAGTGATTATCTCATTCATACCTTCCAAAAATTGCTTAATATATGCAATATTTGAACAATTTGTAGCAACAACAACATACTTTGCTTTAGCTGTAGACTGAGAAATGCAAGCCTCCTGCTTACTTTTCCATGTAACAAGTCTTTCACCAAAGGAAAATGATCGTCCAGTGGTACTTTTTCTATCATCCACATTTCCATCCCAATCAGCGTCAGTACAGACTCTGAGTTCAAATTTTCCTTCCTTAGGATACCATAATCCATAATCTTTTGTTTTCTTCAAGTATCTTAAGATTCTCTTTGTTGCAACCATGTGTGACTCTCTAGGGTTTGTAGAAAATCTTGCAATAATTCCCACAGCATGTGTTATGTCTAGTCTACTATACACTACATACATTAACTTACCAATCATAGATCGGTATAGTTTCTAGTTCACTTATGTAGTTTCATCTTCCTTAGTCAGTTTACATCCAATAGCCATCGGGGTTCCCACAGGTTTAGCATCTTCCATGCCAAATGTCTTCAATACTTCCTTGATATATTTGAATTGTGTGATGACTATACCATCATTCTGTTGAATCACTTGTGGTCCTAGAAAGAATTTAATCTCTCCGAACATAGACATTTCAAATTCACTTCTCATTTCATCAGCAAATGACATACAAATTTGATCTTGACCTCCAAAGATAATGTCATCCACAAATATTTCAGCAATAAGAATTGTATCATCAGTATCTCCTTTCATATACAAATTGCTATTCTCACTTGTTCTAACAAATCCAATAGTTAACAAATAAGTATGCACCCTCTCATATCAGGCTCTTAGTGCCTGCTTCAAACCATATAAAGCTTTATGTAATCTACATACCATGTCTTTATTTTATGGATTAACAAACCCTTTAGGTTGTTCTATGTAGACTTCTTCTTCAAGTATTCCATTCAGAAATGATGACTTGACATCCATTTGGTAAACTTTGAACTTTTTGTGTGCAGCATATGCAAGTAAAATTCTAACTCCTAATCTAGAAATAGGTGAAAATGTTTCACCATAATCAATTCCTTCCTCTTGTGCATATCCTTTGCATACCAATCTAGCTTTATTTCTTGTTACTTCTCCATTTTCATTATGCTTGTTCCTGAATATCCACTTAGTATCAATAACATTCTTATCTTTAGGTTCAGGTACTAAGGTCCAGGTTTTGTTCTTCTCTATCTGTTCTATTTCTTCTTTCATTGCATTAACCCATTCATCATTTTCTAATGCAACTTTTACATTCTTCAGTTCATATTCACAAACTAGACATGTACCTTGTCTTGCTTTACTCCTTGTTTGCATGCCAACTTGTCTATCTCCAATGATTTGTGTCTCAGGATGGTGTCTTCTGACAAAAATTTCTAGTATTTGATTTCTTCTTTCTTGTTCATCCTGTGCATGTTCATTTGCTTTCTCGGTAGGTCCTTCCTGCTTGTCAGTTTCTTTTTCCTATTCCTCGGTATTATTTTCCTACTGACCGATTGTCACTATCTACGTCATCTATAGGTACTTAGGTTGTTCAATGTAAGTGAATCTATTGTAGTCCTTAGGTTCCTTTCTACTTTCCTCTACATTCTTATCATAAAACTCATCAACTCAAACATTAGTACTCTCAATCATTTTATTTGTAACTCTATTCAGACACTTGTATATTTTACTTTTACTGGAATATCCTAGAAATATCCCTTCTTCACCTTTGGAGTCAAACTTTCCATTTCTTTCATCTTTCAGAATAAAGCATTTGCTTCCAAAAATTCTAAATTAACTTATAGTGGGTTTGTCTCCAAACCATAACTCATAGGGTGTCCTATTGGTGTCCTTCTTCAATTGTACTCAGTTTAGCACATAGACAACAGTGCTAACGGCTTCTCTCCAATATGTTTGAGCAACATTATTTTCTATCATTAATGTCCTTGCATAGTCAACAATTCACCTATTCCTCCTTTCAGCAATGCCATTCTGTTGGGGTGTCCTCAGTGCAGAGACCTATCTTTTAATACCATGCTCATTACAAAAATTAATAAATTCATTAGAGATAAATTCACCTCCTCTATCAGATCTTAAGCATTTCAAATCTTTACCAGTCTCTTTTTCTACTTTTTCTTTATACCACTTGAACATCTTGAAAGCCTTAGATTTTTCTTTTAAGAACATAACAGTCATCAACCTAGTATAATCATCAACAAAAATAATAAAATATTTGTCTCCATAATAACTCTGAGTTCTCATAGGACTACATAGGTCAGTATGAACCAACTCAAATATCTTCTTTTTTGAATAATCTTTGCTTTTAAAACTAGACTTAGTCATCTTACCTTTCTGACATTCATGACAAATAACATGATCAAGCTTTGACAAGTTAGGCAGACCTCTAACTCTTTTCCTTTTACTGATCTTAATCATGTTATCAAAATTCACATGAGATAACCTCTTATGCAACAACCATGCATCTTCATCTTTCATTAATAAAAAAGAAGACTGATCATTATCAAGATAAAATAGATTACCTTTGGATTGTGTACCAGTTCCAACAAGTCTACCTCCATCATCAAATATTTTCACCTTTTTTCTCTCAAAAGAAACTCAATGGCCTGAATTGTTCAGTTGTGCCACACTTAGAAAGGTATAGTTTAATCCTCTTACCCAATAAGCATTTTCACATTTTAATTTATCATTCATCATCAGGGATCATTTACCTCTTACCATATAGGGTGCATCATTTCCCATTCTTACAGATCCTCCATTGTATTCTTCAAGATAATCAATTTTTTCTTCATCACCAGTCATGTGATGTGTACAACCACTATCTATAATCCATGTATCGTTCTTATTAACCTTAGAGATAAGTGATGTTTCTACATACCTTTCATCTTCTTTGAAATCATCCTTCATTGCCACAAATACTACCTCCACATCATCATCAACATCGGTATCAGTGATATCTTCTTCCTCAGCAATGTAGCAAACCTTCTTGCCTTTGTCATTATTATCTTGGTTATCTCTATTGTAGTGTCGTTAGCCTCTGTTGTATCTTCTCCCATAGCTTCCTTTAGATTGGTCTTTGGTTCTATCATCATCTTTCTTGTGTGGACATCTAGCGGCAATGTGACTAACTTATTTACAGTTAAAGCATGCTAAAGGTAACTTGCCTCTATATCTTCCTTTTCCTTTAGGTGGCCTTCTGGCCATAAGAGCTTCAAGTTCATCAAGCTCATCATTAGTATTGCTATCACTATCATCCTTATTATTTCTGCTACTAGACTTATCAATCTTTAGAGAAGTCATGAAAGCAAATTCAACATTGGGTACAACACTATTATCATAATTATTCAGGTCAAATATTGTAAGCTTTCCAATCAGATTATCAAGAGTGAGTGTGTTGTTAGGTGCTGACCTATTTCATGAATTGCAGATATTTTGATGGCATAGATAGGTGTGTGTGTGAATTTTGTACCTGTTTGTAGACACAACACTTCAGTAAAACATTAGAGGTTAGCAAAAATCAAAATCATGCAATGAAATGAAAACTAAACTAACCAGGTGATTTACTGCCTTCTAATAGATGCGAGTATGTATTCTCAAATTGGACCGAGATCAGTGACATTGATGACACCTAAATGAAGGATGTGAATACAAGATAGCAATGAAGTAATGAATGTAAATTAATCTATATTTTTGAGTTTTCTATGCAATAATATGAGAAATATGATATGAAATCTAATCTATATGAAAAACTAATATGCAATACAATTAATCTAACAATGACATGCTAAAATATGAATGATCTCACAAAGTTGTTGATTCGCAAAGAGGCTTCAATTCTTCAGATACCAATTCGCCAGCATAAGTTTGCAAAATTATGAGATGTGTTGTGAAGAGCTGAAGCCTTGATTTTATAGAAATCTAGGGCTTTGGGGATGCATGGAAAAAGCCATAAATCACTCTAGTTGATTTTTGAGTTATCAAAGAATTAAAGATAGTTAACTCACAAATAATCATGCAAAAACAACTTTTTCATTTAAATCAGAAGTTGAGATCAGCTTTCAACTCAAAATAGAGTTGAGTTTATTTATAAAACAACTTGAATTGATTTTCTGATTTATAGTTTTAACTATTTTTGGATGTGCATAATTAATTATGAATTAAATAAATAAATAAATTGATTTATCCTCAACTTAACTAATTTTAAAAATAAAACAATTGATTTATGGGTTAATCAATTATTAAATCAAACTTTAATTCCAAAATAATATCATTAAATATGACAACTTGCTTTAATTAATTAAATAAGAATTTAATCAATTAATGATAGGAATTTTGATTTATTGTCAAATTTAAATAATAATAATTAGGAATAAATATAATTAAATTCTGTTAAATAATTAAGTGGTAGTATTAAATCTAATTAATTAAATATTCAAAATATTCAATTAATCAAACTTTAGGATAAATAGGATTTATCGCCAAATAATCATTAAATGAAAGATAATTAAGATGATTAGGAATATTTTTAGGAATATTCCCCGATGCAGAATTTAGGATAATCAATTAGAATTCAATGATGTTTAGATGTGCCTTAGGTTAGGACTTCGATGTCGATTTCATTCAATATGAAGATGTATGAGGTTAATGAACCTATAGCCCATTTTTGGGGTATTACATTTTGCCCCTCTTTGAATTATTGTGTGAAGCGCAGTGGTTCAAAGACAGTCTATGTATGATGTTTGAAACTAAGGTTTGAAATTGAAATTGATATGAAGCAGAAACTGATTGAAATTGATATGAAGATAATAGGTCCTGAATGACCAAAGATAATGTTAACTATAATAGCAAATGAACCGATGATTGTGAAAAAGTGTCAAAACACCTGATTTCAAACCTTATGATTGTGAAGAAGTGAGTGACTGACTCCAAACCTGATTGTCGATAAGAATCACATTGGTATCACATCTGACCCCTTCAATTTCTGAAGAACTAAGGAAATAACACAATTGAACCGATAGTTGCAAAAACTGATACAATTTTCAAGATTAAGAGAATACCAGATTGATATGGATCTTGATGAATCTGATATGGCCCAAGCGATGATTGATTTGCCCCGATCGATGAGGTCTTTTTGATGAATCAGCAACTAGACATGGTTGTTGTCTTGATTACTGAGGAAAGATATGATTTCAGATTTAGATTATAGACTTTGAATGATGTGCAATACCATGCCCCCTTCGGGATTAAAATTGAAATCTGACAAGAAAAGTCAGCGTTATAGTTTAGAAGCATGTTAATTGATTTGAGAAGTAGTTATACACATTCGAGAACGTGTTCTGCATCATTTTAGAGGTCCTAGAGACAAAGTTTGACTAGGTTAAACCATGAGTTGACCATAGTTGACCAAGTTGAAATTTTGATAGTTTGACATAAGATAATCAGTTAAGTTGAATACTGGATTTATGTGATGATGGAAAGTCGATTATGCAAGCAGTAGACCGTCCTAGGTCCAATAAGTTTAAATCACAATTTTGACATAGTAAATGATCTCAGATTTGAATTTTGATCCTGAAAATGGATTCAGAATGTCAAAATTAGCCTGGGGTGCAATTTTCATGAAAAATAGAGCACTTTTGAAAATTAGGTCAAAAGCTATATAAAGGCTGGAATGGTCATTTTCAAGTCATTTCAACTTTTTGACTTTAGAAATCTTATGGAGCCCTCTGAGTGAGAAAATGGTAGAACCAAAGGTACCTATGAGTTTGCATCAATTTGAGTGCAGCCAAAGACACCAGAGACCTCGGTAGTATGGACGTATTCAGGATGCCCCAGAGGATTATGCTACATATGCATGGATAGGTTGTGAGATTGGACTTGGATGGACACAAAGGCTCTCGTATGCATTATGTTCATAAGAGTGCAGTACTATTATCGGTAGGGACTAGGAGTATAGACCAGATGTATTGGATGCTTGTGTTACTTATGGATTCATCTCATGGCTTGCTGACCATCCCATTCATAGATTTCCTGATCTGACTGAGCTGATACCCTCCATGGAGGAGGCGATGGACATGATAGGTGCTCCGATGGGACAGGGTCCTAAACCTACATAGGCTCCCATTATTCAGCCCACACCTCTGAGACCCAGAGTGATGGCTCCACCATAGAGACCATCAGGATAGATGAGGCCCACTCATCCCACTAGCTCTACAGCAGGTAGATCTTTTAGTTCTCACAAACAGACTAGGGGAGAGGGAGGTACATTAGGTGAATTTGGTTCATCGAATGAGGTACTGGTAGCTGAGTAGGTGGTAGGTGGTGGTGTGGACTTCACGAAGGGGGATACTGGTTTTGATTTAGGTGCTGAGGTTAGACGTCATAAGGCGCAAAGGGAAGAGACCACTAAGCAGGTTGCCCCAAATATTGAGATGCCAGACATTGATCCTACTACTCCTCCTACTCCACAAGACACTATTAGATGGCTTAGTGCATAGGTCAGGGACCTAAAGGTGTGTAGTGCTCAATGGGAGGAGTGATACATAGAGGTAGATAGATAGCAGACTGAGCTGCATACGGAGATACAGAGATTACAGGTAGAGGTGATTCATCAAACCTCACAGGAAGCTTACTATGTGTCCACATATTATATAGTTGTTCCTGCTGCACAGAGAGTTCCCTCCTATTCACAGTACATGATGGCATCAGAGGGAGCCAAAGCACCCAGAACAAAGGCAGTACCAAATGCACCACCTCCTCCACCACCAAATGTAGAGGATCATGCTGATAGATGATTTTTTTTGATACATTCTGATATATTGTTCTAACTTTGATAGCTCATGTGAGTGTATTCTTTTGTATATTGTGCCAGTAGTGCACCCCTAACTAGTTCAAGATTTTTGATATATATATATGAGATTGATATTTTGGTTGTGAATTCATTTGTACTTGTCATGTTTCAATTTATGATGATATCTTGTGATGTTTATGCTATGAGTAGAGTAGAATGTATGTATGGATATATGCAATGCAATGATTTCTTTCATATGTATGGATGTTATGCAAATGTATTTGATTATGGAAAGATGTATGTATGATTTATGCTTATGCACATGGATGAAATGTAATGCAACAGATGCTTATTATATGAAAATACAACGATTCACATGATATGTTTTGCAAGTATTGATGAAGACAAGTACTCCATCTTCTGTCAAAATGATGTTTAACCTAGGAGGATAACTACTTGCGAGTCTATGAAGAGACCTTTGAGTTAGGTTTCAGCTCTTGTTAGATTTGAAGAGACATTTGAAGAATTGTTTAAGCATTGAAGTTAGTTTAACCATTGTGAGATCATGCAACATGCAAAATGCAAAGAAACATGCAACCTAAGACTTAGGACCTACTCACTGATCATGTGTCAGTCATTCTCATCATTGAATTTTTAGGTAATTGGATAAATCAATACAATGCCCTCTAGTTACAAAACCATAGACATATGAATATCAATTTGTATATGAAAGAATCAATACGACACCCACTAATTAGGCAACCATGGACATATGAATATTGATTTTGTTTTTGAAATGTCAGATTAGATATAAGCATCAAAGCATAAATGCTAGGATGACCTAAATATCATGTCCATTTTGATATAGCAATTTGTATAAGCATCAAAATATAAACATCGTGATGACCAGAATATGCCTTGCGGTACAAACACATCAAGCAGTCAAGAGATCATTCTAAATCCAATGTGAATTACCCATAGTGACCCTTTATTGTTCACATCCTTAGGTAAGATCACATTTCACAATAGGAGAAAGAACTCACCCAAAAAGACAATAGTTAGATCAAAATTCCTTGAATTTTCCAAGTATCAATGGTCAAGGTACACATGGCCATCCAATTCGAGATAGAGGCTCTTACAGTCGGACACCATTTCAATCTAGAATTTAAAAAGTTGTTAGATTTTCATATACAAGCAGAAAACAAAGAAAAGATTATGCCCCTAGTCATCACTCTCTAAATCTTGTAAAGGACATCATCGAAGAGCTTGTGGGAACACAATATGCAAAAATCTTAATGCGAGTCAATAAGCATACAAGGAGATAAAAGCTTGTAAAAAGCATAGATTGTTTTCAGTTTGTGTTTGAGTGTGTTGTTGTAGATGTAAAATCCTTTCTGGAGACAAGATAGATGGACTGACTCAAATGAAGCTTCAAAGGACTCTGACTGGATATGACTCATCTAAGATACATTGGAGGCCATAGGATATGACATTGGTTGCCCCCAAGTTTTAACATTGATAGGATACCGACGCTTGAGCTGATTGGTGTACATAACGACTTATTGAAAACAAGAATGCAAAAACAAACCGGGAGATATGTACAAACTAAAGCAAGACTGAAAGCTAGGAAAGACCAAGATTGTGCTGATAGATGGAGCATTTTGAAACAAGTGGCACCCATTTGCTGAGTTTTCACCATCTTGGCAGAGATTCTATTTTTGCTACATGGGGCACCTGTTTCTAGGTTTTCACTAAGGCATTTTTTTTTTTTCTCATTTTTTTGTATTTTTTTATTTTTTCAATTTTTTTTATATTTTTGATATTTTTTTATTTTTTTGTGAATCATCAAGGCACCTATTGCTAGGTTTTCACCAAGATGTTCATTTTTTCAGGACTTTTTCAGATTTTTAAGATTTTTTCAAGACATTTTACCATAGACTGAATGCCTTAGCTGTAGAATTTCTTCAGATGGAGAACATTGATTGATTGTCAGAGCTGTTCTCCTTCAATCGTTGAGAGTTGATAGGCACCAGAGCCAAAAGTAGTAGTGATTACAAAGGGACCTAGCCATTTGGGTTCAAACTTCCCCTTGCGATCCTGGTGTGATTGATTTTTAGGATTTTCTCTCAAGACTAGATCACCAACCTGAAATTCTCTGCGTCTGACTTTCTTGTTGTAACCTCTAGACATTCTCATCTGATATACTCTGAGATGATCATATGTTTATTTTCTGCACTCATCTAGTAGTTCAAGTTCTTGCAACCTAGACACTCTGTAGTCATCATCAGTTACTAGACCATGCATTCTGATTCTTAGTGATGGGATTTCAACCTCAATAGGTAGTACTGCTTTAGACCCATAAACTAAAGCAAATGGAGTAGCCCCAGTGGGCATTCTGATACTTTTTTTGTAGGCCCAGAGAGCTAGATTGATCATGAGATGCCAGTCTCTTCCTATTTTATTAACTATACGGTGCAAGATTTTCAATAGATTCTTGTTAGAAGCCTCTGCTTGTCCATTCCCTTGAGGATAGTAGATAGATGACCAATGTTCTGTAATATTGAATTTAGCACATAAATCATCGAGATCATTGTTCTTGAATTGTCCACCATTATTTGTGACTATGGAATGAGGTATCCCATATCTACATATGATATAGTTTAATATGAACATAGATATTTGTTTTCCAGTTGCTTGTGTCAAAGGGACTACTTCTACCCATTTTGTAAAATAATCTGTAGCTATGATTATATGGGTATGCCCATTAGAAGAATGAGGATGTATAGCTCCTATAAGATCAAAGGCCCATTGGTGAAAAGGCCATTGTGTAGTAAAGGGAATTAGATCTCTCCCTGGAGCATGAATTAATTTGCCATGCACTTGGCACTTTTGACAATTTTTAGCAAACTTGATAGACTCTTTCTCCATTTCGGGCCAATAGTACCTAGCCCTAATAAGTTTTCAAGCTAGTGTTAAACCGTTCGAGTGTGACCCACAAATACCATCATGGACTTCCTCTAACACACATTGAGACTCTTCCCATTCTAAACATCTAAGTAGTGTACCATATAAATCTTGTTTTTACAGATCATGACCAATGATGACATATTGGGATGCATTATGGATAAGGTATTTGTTTTCATGGTGATTGAAGGTATTGGGAATGATTTGGTCTTGGAGATAGGAAAATAGTTTTTTGTATCTGGATGAATCATGACCAACAACAATGTAGATCATGTGGGTCTCATGGGAATCATATGAAGGATAAGATAGTGCTTCCACCAGGAACTCATAGCGTAGCTCATGTTCAGGCTGTTGTAATAGAGTAGATAGCATTGCCATTGCATCGGCAGCCTTATTCTCTATTCTAGCAATTTTCTCAAATGTGATAGGAAATACTTCTTTAGATCATCTACCATTCTCTTGTAAGGAATGAGTTTTTCATCTTTAGTTTGGTACACATCATTGACTTGATGGATAACAAGTTGTGAGTCTTCATGAATGTGTAATTTTGTTACTCGGCACTCAATTGCTATTTTCATACCATTCAAAAGGGCTTCATATTCTACAATATTTTTTGTGCAAGGGAACTTTAATCTGAATGCTTTTGGGATTGAGTATCCTTGAGGAGTTATGAAAAATATGCCCACTCCCGATCCATTCTGTGTATAGGAGCCATCAAAGAATAACTGCCATTCTCTAGAAGAAAGAGTCATGATACAGGAATCTAGAAATTCCATTTGCATTGGTGTATCATGAATCATAGGTGCATCTACTAATTGATCAGCAATAACCTGTCCTTTTATAGCTTTTCTTTCCACATATTCAATGTCAAATTCACTAAAGAGCATGACCCATTTGGCTAATCTACTTGTGAGGGTAGCTTTACTTAGTAGATACTTTAGTGGATTGATCTTAGCTACCAAATGTGTGGTATGTGCCAACATGTAATGTCTCAGTTTCTGTGATGCAAAGATCACATCTAGAAAAGCCTTCTCAATCATAGAATAATTCTTTTCGTATGCCACCAATGTTCTACTGATATAGTATATAGCTCTTTCCTTTTTGTTCTCATCATGTTGTGCAAGCAATGCCCCTAGTGATGCATTTGTAGCAGAGACATATAACATCAAATGCTTCCCTGGAATGGGAGGCATCAAGATAGGAGGATTTGATAGATAATTCTTGATATGATTAAAGTTGTTCTCACATTCTTCATTCCATGCAAATGTCACACCTTTATGTAATGTTTTTGTAAAAGGATGTGATATGTCTGCTAGTTGAGATATGAAGCATCTGATAGATTGAACTCTTCCTTGCAATGTCCTCATTTGACTAATATTCTTTGGAGGTTTCATTTCCATGATAGCCTTTACTTTAGCTGGATCAACTTCAATGCCCTTCTTTGAAACTATGTATCCTAAGAGCTTTCCAAAAGTGACACCAAAAGCACACTTCTTAGGTTTTAGTCCGAGACTAAATTTTTCCATTCTGTCTAGTATTTTTCTCAAGTCATTTAGATGTTTAGCTCTAATCATAGATTTTGCTAAAGTATCATCAACATAATCCTCCATAGTCCTATGCATCATGTCATGAAAAATAGATGTCATGGCTCTTTGATATGTAGCACCAACATTTTAAAGCCAAAATCGCATGACATTCCAACAGAAGGTGCCCCATGCACATGTGAAAGTAGTTTTCTCTTGATCTTCTGGAGCAATTTTTATTTGATTATATCCAGAAAGACCATCCATTAAAGAATACATCTCAAAGCCCGCCGTCATGTCCACTATCATATCAATATTAGGTAATGGAAAATCATCCTTAGGGCATGCTCTATTTACATCTCTAAAGTTTGTGCATACTCTTATTGATTTGTCTAGTTTAGAAAAAAGTACAATATTAGAGATCCATTATGCATAATCAATAACTCAGATGAATCTGGCTTTAAGGAGCTTCTCTAATTCAGCTTTTACCAAGAGTGCAACATGAGGATGCATCTTTCTTAACTTTTTCTTAATAGGTTTGACATTTGGAGCTATAGATAAATGATGCATTATAAGATTAGGATCCAACCCTGGCATATCTAAATATTTCCATGCAAATTTGATCTTCTTCTCTGTTAGGAATGTTGTAAATTTTTTCTTCTCTTCTTCTAATAAAGATTGTGCTACATGAATCAACTATGGTTCTTCTATTGTTCCCAAATTGATGGATTGAGTGGGCTCAATCAGAAATGGAGATTTGTCCTGTAAATGACTCAGAAGGACATCAAATATCTCATCCTTAGTTGCCTCAAGGAGGTTTTGACCTTTGGATACATCTTTTATTTTTACTTTTGTAGGTTTTGAGACTACCACAAAGTGGTTTTCACCCTCAGAACTCCTTTTCTTTTTATTTTTATTCTTATTTTTTTTACTAAGATACTTGATGTCCAACTCCATCATGCTAATGCTTAGTTCACTGATGGAAGTCCTCATAGGCTCAATTTCATTGAGGTAGCAAGCAAGGGCATATTCATTTGGGAAGGTATAAATACCATGGCTCGGATTTGTGGAGGTTTGATCAAGAAGTTTAGAATATTGGATAGTCAAAATGGGGAAAGATTGGGAGATAGTGTTTACAGATATGGATTTGTCATCATCAATCCTTACCTGACACTCAAGTTCAAAGGTGATATTACAACTTAAGATGTTCAATTTTTGAATAGGCTCAATGTCATTATGGGAGTCTAATTTAGCCATCAGTGGATCAGATTTGATAAGTTCATCTTTTCTCTCTAGACTTACATTGGGTTTAGGTGCATATTGGTGAATAGCATCAACATGTTTCTCTGTAATAAGCTCATCTTCTTCTAGAATGGCTCCCCATTCATAGTCATTAGATTCTTCATCTATGCCTCTAGGAAATCTAAGAACATGAGTAAAGTCGAGATGAATACCCCAAGAAGGGTTACCCTTAGATTCTGATTTGAATTCATACTCATTGGAATCTGTCTCAGAATAACTACCACCTTCCTCTTCTTGATTGTTTTTGAGATTAGCTAGTTCTTCTGTTTCAACTATCTCTTGATTGATAGTAGGTTCTTGTGTTTCTACTACATTAATTCTTTTGATTGGATCATCTTTAGCTTCAAGGAGATCTATGATTTCCTTAGGCAAATGCTCATAAGGGATAAGTTTTGAGCCATCTAAATCACTAAATGATGGTTTAGTTTCTTCCTTCTTAAGAAGGGGTTTGCCTGGTGCAATCTACTCTATGACATGAGAACAATTACCTTTGAGGTGGAAGGGTTTCTTTTTAAAGCCTAGGCCAATAGTATCTTTGTTTTCCCTACCAGTATGTGAAATAAGTGTTATAAGACCTTCTCCTCTAACTCCTAGAGGTCCTTTACCTAAATATCCCATCTTAGCTATCAGTTTATCTCCTAGACCATATGCCTTAGAAGGGATTTTGGATACTGTAGAGTCACTAGTTTGAACTACTTGAGATTCAGGTTCATCTTTGTATAGCCATGCAAGCACAGCTTCATCCTCTTCAAACTCCTACTTGGAGACTTGTTCTGCTAAAAAATTCTTTTTATACACCTCAAGATGTTCTTTAGAGTCTGGTTTGGACTATTTTAAAGATTGTCCATAAGACTTAGGTAAGATAGGTAGAGATGTTAAAGATAAAACTGGTTCTATAGTATATTCTTACCATTTTCTTTGATATTGACCTCTTTTGCAAGATCTCCCATCTTAGATATGGATGCTTCTTTTGTTGGCTCAATGGAAGATTCTCTATTATTAGGCACAAGTTTATCTGCACTTTATTTCAATATATTGCAAGTGGTGGATATATCTATTGGAATAGTGACCTCTAATCCTTCATAAGGAAATTTCAAGCATTGGTGGAATTTAGAAGGAATAGCCTTCATCTAATGTATCCATGGTCTCCCGAGAAGAATGTTTTAAGCCAAAGGTAGATCAAGAATTTTACATATAGTATCTCTGATAACTGGACTTGCTCTGATAGGTAAGACAATGGTGCCTTTAGAAGATCTTTCTTGTTCATCATAGGGTTTTATAGTTATTTTCTTTCTAGGATCAATAGCCAATTATGAAAATCCCAATTGTGTGACCAAGCTGTAAGAACAAATGTTTAGGCCAGCGCCCCCATCTATCAACACACATTTGACTATATCTGGATCAAGACTTCTATGTGCAAGGGCTGGTTATGTAGGTGACTCAAGGAGTTGTCATCTTCCTCTGAAAAGGAGATATATTGTGGAGATGTAAGATGTCCAATCATAGTCTGGAACCTATCTAAATCAAGGTCATTAGGAACATTGGATCCAAGCAAAGCTTTGTCTAGAATAGCTCTATGAGCTGGAGTTATCCGAAGCAACTCAAACATGGAGATTTTTGCATTAGTGTGTTGGAGTTGTTGAACAATGCTATAAGATGTTGGCCTTGTATCTTTAGGATTGGAAGATTTAGAAGTAGCCTTTTGTTTGGAAGTGGAAGAAAGATTGAAGGGCATCTTAGGGACATTTGATGAATCTGAGATTTGTCCATTCAGATGTGCTTGAGCTTGTGATCGAGTTACTACGTTAGCTGAAGTATGATCTCTATATCTTCACACAATTGTGATGACATTGCAATGCTCAAAGAGAAAAGGTTCAACCATATTGATAACAACATTATTTCCAAGGTAAGCATAATTGACCTTTGCCCCCATATTAGGCTGAGAAGATGAAACTTCTTGACCATGTTTCAGAAATGGTTTTGTGAATGCTGTATGATCATGATTGCTCTTATGATTGTCAATCATGATGTCTCTCTTATCAATCAGATCTTGAATAGTATGTTTCAAGCGTAAGAAGTTATTAGTTTTGTGACCTTTACCTTGATGGAAATCATAGAATTCATTCTCCCTCCACCATTTTGGTTTAGGATCAGGATCAGATTGTCAGATCTTAGGTAAAGAAATGATGTTATTAGCCAATAGAGTTCTCATAGCTGATTCCAAAGATTCTCCAAGAGGAGTGAACTTTCATTTATTATCAGAGGACCAAGATTTGTTTCTGGCTTCTTTTGAGATGGTTCAAACACCTTTTTCTTTGAAGCTTTGATTTCTTGGGTACCAATAGTTAGATTGAAATCTAGTGCCTTCAATGGGGCATGGATAGTATCAACAATGCCATCTATGATGATGCCTTTATTCTTGTTCCAATTTTTGTTCTTGTCTTTAGAACTGGATCCTGATTCATACTTGTCCTTTTGAAGTGTGATGTCTCCTTTTTTCACAAGTACTTTTTCAATTTTGATCGCATTGTCTACCATCTTATCAAAAGATGTATGATCTTGCATTTGTAAAGGGTAGTTGATATCTGGGATAAGATTATAGATGAAGATTTCTAGCTTCTCAGTTTCTAGAATAGGCCTAGCATATAGAGAGAATTTCTTCCTCCATCTCTTAAGAAATGTCAAGAATGGTTCTCCTGGATATTGTTTGAGATTGTAGATATCAATCATGGTGACTAGATGTTGAATGTTGTAGGAGTATTACTGATATAAAAATTTGATCAACTCCTCAAAATTTTTGATAGTAGAAGGCAATCTAGAGAACCAATGAATGGGTTCTCCTCCCAGAGATCGAGGAAAGAGACACATCAGATAGGTTGGTTCATGCATGAACTCCATAGATTGTGTATAGAATTCTCTAACATGATCTTGAGGATCCGAGTGTCCATCATACTTATCATATTTAGGCATCTCCACTCTTTTTGGGAATGGTCGCATGTACAAGTCTTTGTCAAATGGAAAAGGACATAGGGCCTCCATGGAGAACTCCTTGGGTTCCTTTTCTTTCTCAAGGTTATTAAGTTTGACTTGCATGGCATGCATCTATTTCATCATAGCCATGAGTGGAGTTTCTTCCTCATGCATAATGATATCTTCAACATTAAAGTAGGGAGGAAGTTTAGCTCCTTGATGAGATAATTGTAAAAAGTATGCCTCTCTATCTTCTTTCAAGAAATGCTTCATCATTTGTTTGAAGTTATCATCATTTTGATATTGAGCAATTTCTTCAGGTGTGGGTTCCTGATCTACACCATGTTGAGATTGAGCTTTTTGAGAGCCAAAGTTTGTCCCTGCTTGAGACATGGTAGGAGTTCTCCCTGGGATAGATTGATGAGGAGTTTGTTGATTACCTCGGTGAGTTGATGAAGGAGGAATGTAACCAGTTTTTAATCGAAAGTTGCCAAGACTGTCATCTTTGTAAAGACTAGAATTGTAGAGTTTCTCAAGAGTTGGACCCCTAATAGTGGGTATAGGTAAGGTATGAGATGCTTCTCTAGATTTCTTGTGAGAGGAAGCTCTAGTTTCCACCATTAACCTTGGGTGAAACAAAATAATATGATGAAGACAACTAAAGAAAGATCTGATTCAAGAAGATCAAATGATGCAACCTTGTCAAGGTTTGATTGATTGAAGCTTGGATTAGATGTAAATGAAGGAGACTATGCCCTAGATGTATGGGTAGATGTCCAAAAGATAGCAGACATGAGTTCACAACACTTAGTCATTTTGAAGATGGATTGAAGATTGATAGTTATGACAAGGTTTTGACACAAGATGATAAAGACTCAAATCGATTAAACAAAAGGCTAAATCAGATTCAAAAGGCCACTTTAGGAAAATGATTGGATTCTCAGTAGTTGCTGCTCTATTCTTGACACGGTGATTTGTTTGACAGATTTTAGAAATAGGCTGGAAAAGTTAGGTCTCTGATAGTTCTGACAACTTTTCAAAATTTCTCAAATGACTTTCTACAGGCTCGTACGACAGTGGGTATAGCATGAAATGATAATTGAAAAACTTGTACGACTATTGTAAAACTCACATGACAGTTGATAGTAGGGTTTTGACTTTTTAGAAATGACTGGCAGCAAAACTCGTACGACAATGTACCATATACCATACGATAATATAGGGGTTCTGAAACAACAATAGCCAAAATTTGTATGACTTTCTAACTTTACAAAATGACAGTTGACTCTAGAAAGATGTTTGATATCAGATTTTGCAATTTTTTAGATTTTTAGTTTCAAATTTTTCACAAAATTATCTATCCAGATTTGAAGATTGTACCTGATTGATTCGTTCTTAGTAACTAGATAGATAAACAGGCACACAAAATAGCAAGCAAGTGATTTCAAGCACGTCTAAAAATAATGAATAGGGGACAAAGAAACCCTATGCATGAACAATCAAGTGACTAAATTGTGCTAATCCCTAGGAGTGCTAACAGTGTATGTTCCAAAAAGTTTTACAATAATGCACATATTCCTAGAAAAATGAAAAGTTGGCCTCACTAGGGTTTTTAGTAATGGTCTGACTCTGCAACTTTTATGATCTCAAGAAGGTGAACTCCAATCCAGGCACACTGGGGTTTTGACACAGTCCTAGAACTTAATCTTCAGGATCTACTAGGGAGATCTGACAGCCCAACAAGAGACCACACCTGTGGAGATTTCTTCCACAAGGACATTTATATAGCGGTTGTCACTACCACGGTGAAAATGGCTATTACCGCTTGAGGTTCCATCAACATGGTTGACCCAATTAAGGGAATGTCCACTATAGTTAACCCTCTCTAAAGGTGACTCACAAAATATACCACATGGAGACTAGTTCCAGATTCAAGGATCTAAGTTTCTGGTACTACCCAAAAAGGGAGTAGAGCATAATCCTCTAGCCTTTTCATTTTTAACCCAAACAAAGTAGATAGATTAATCCAACATGCTAAGACCAAGATTATCTCACAAAGATCTATGATGTCAACCACTCATGATCTATTAAGCTCTCTGAAGAGAGAATGTATCAATCAGAAGCTGAAGACGTACAAATCTAGTAGAACGTGAGACTCCCTCAGTATCCTCCCTACCTACAAGGGTTCCTTTGTTGAGAAGAGTTTCATTGGAAACCCACTCTCTCAAGAGCCATGAATAGGGTTCATAGGGCCTATTTACTATGTGTAACAAAGATGTTGAAAAGCAAATCTATGTTCATTTTTATAGCCCAAAATGAAATATGTGATATGAAAGAAATAAAGGTCACACAAGCTTGACACGCAAGAGTTCTTTTTAATCCAAATCGAAATGTTATCAGCTAAAAAGATTACCTGAATTCCTCACAATGTGCTTAGTAGATTCTTACCTATTTTTAGCAATTCTCATGCTTTTCCAATTCAAAATCAGTAGAAATCAATCAAAAACAACAAATTTCAATCGTTAATGTTAGCTGTTAGTCCAAATCAAGAAAACAAATTTGGAAAACTAACTGGAAAAGTGAAATGACAATTGAAACCTGGCACTAAAACTTGTATGACAGTGGGTTACCTCCCAAATGATAGTACAAAAACTCGTACGACACTGGGTACCAGATCATATGACAATCAAGATTCCAAATGACACTGTGATTCTAGCAGTATGATCCTCAATCAAATAAACTATTGTACCACAGTGGGTATCTCCTGATACGATTTTCTGATAAAACTCTTACAAAAATTGTACGAACAGAAATTAAAAATTGTAGCTTGGAACATAAATGACAAGAAGATGATAGAAATTGAATGGAAACCCATTTCAGGGCCCCATGGTGGGCGCCAAAAATGTGTGTGTGAATTTTGTACCTGTTTGTAGACACAACACTTCAGTAAAACATTAGAGGTTAGCAAAAATTGAAACATTTGTTGATCTTTGTAACAAACATTATCTCCATCATTGATTTCGATGTACTTTCTAGCTCATCAATCCTTAACAGCTAAACTAATTATTTAGTTCCTTTTCTCTTGCTTGGTTAACAAATAAATGTGTCGGTGAACACAAGCTTGGTTTATACTATGCTTGGTATACACTGCGCTACTTGGTGTATATTGTAATGCTTCATCAACCAACCACACTGCCTTGTGTCTTTTAGTTCTCTTCCTCATCAAAGATGAATGAAACATAATCAAGTCAATAACATAAGGTCATAGACTCATCAAAAAGTTACTCAATGTATTCCTTATCCTCATCTTTCATGTACATCTTCCTCATGTAGATATTTATGTTCTTCATCTCTTTTACTCCTTTTCTACAGATGTTTAGTTATAGTCACTTACAAAATAAGTGTTGTCAAACTAGTTGACATAAATGACAACATATTACTGATTTAATCATATTACATATCTAATCAACAACTCAGTGATCTGTAATCATAGATCTTAAATTAGGTTCTAAATCAGTTGTAGTTCATCACCTATTAGGAGTTATGTAAGGTAGAAGGACCCACTGTCCAAACAGCTTCAAGGGAAAAATCACTGAACACATTGTCCAACTGATCTCTGTATTACTCAACAAAATAATACCAAAATATTACTAATCTCAAAAACTTATCAATTATCCTTTGACAGTGCAAAACCACACCAACTACTTCACCAAATCTCAATACCAGATCTCTGCAATTCGCATATCCTCTTACAATATCATATTACAACTTCATTCCAATTTCAATTCCAATTCCTATCAAATAAGGAAAACAATCCTTCCTTTCTACCACATTCAAATAATTACAAATGAGTTGGCCAACCAATTACACAATACAAACTTCCACACGTTACACAATAATTCATAATTACATAAAACTCTCAGCTTCTAGATACAATAAATCTCCACTCATGCGACCTCTGACCTTGTTGTCATGTCATGTCACTATCATTATGTCTTCATCATTTGTTCAAATTTGCATGCCTAGATTATATCCCGATTAGGAGATATCATCCAATTACCACAAACCGCTTCTCAAGAATACTATCTAAATACTACTTCCACTAAATTAAACATAACTGTCATGAATAATTGAATTTCCATATGTTCTCTTGACCACAAATATAGGACACCACATAGATTAATTCCTCAACTCCACATAGCTTGATCTTCAATATCCCATGTGTGCTAATACAAACACTGTCTGCTTCTTTGCTAGTCTCCAATAGATCACTGTATTGACATCAATGAGAATCAAATTCATGAATGCAACAAAAAATGCTATAAAATGGTTGTGAATACTCCCCCATAGGATATATCCAGCATTCATTCCTAACAACTTCTCCCTCAATTCTCTTTAATAGATGATTTTTCATGTATCCTTCTCCCCCATTGATATCAATGACAAATAATACATCACTATGTCAACAACAACTTCAATGTCAAAAGACACTTTTTAGAGAAATACATTCACTAGAGTCCTCATGACTCAACTCAAAAAAACATACTCCCCCATAGAGGAAGTACCAACATCTAGTCCAAAAAAAGATAGAGTACATATACCACTGGACTAGTGCAAAAATCTGCATCACTTCTCAAAAGTAGGTTGGGGCATAACCCCAAGTATACCTCTCAAATACTTAAATGTATCTTTAGGTAAAGGCTTTGTAAATATATCTACTATCTTCCATTTTGTACTTATATACTCAAGTTTGACTTCATTTTCTACAACTTTCTCTCTCACTACATGATACTTTATTTCTTTATTCTTTATTCTTTATCTTAGAATGCAATACAGAATTCTTAGACATACTTACTATATTGGTGTTATCACAGTGTATAACAACAGGCTCATCAAATTTAATTCCAATATCCTTCAACATATGTTTCATCCATATTATCTAATTACAATTGTTCGCTGCTGCTACATATTCTGCTTCTGTTGTACTCTGTAAAATACAATTTTGCTTCTTACTTAACCAAGAAACTAATATTCCTCTAAGAAAAAATGCTCCACCACTTGTACTCTTTTTTTCATCAATACTACCTCTCCAATATGCATATGTATATGCACATAAGGTAAGGTCATCATATTTTTCATACCATAGTCCATATTCAATTGTGCCTCTCAAGTACCTCAGTATTCTTTTCATTGCTACATAATGCAACTCTTTAGGATCAGATTGAAATCTTGCAACAATTCCAACCACATGTGATATATCAAGTCTTGTTTGAGTTAAGTACTGCAAACCTCTAATCATAGATATGTACCTTTTTTGTTTAATTGTAGGAGTTTCATTTGTGCTAGATAACTTATGACTAGTTATCATAGGTGTACCAACCAGCTTACAATTTTCCATTCCAAATCTCTTCAACAAGTCATTCAGATACTTTTTTTGACATAAGAAAATACCATCACTATTCTATGTTATCTGCAATCCTTAAAAATATTTCATCTCACCAATCATGCTCATTTCAAATTCAGTCTTCATTTCATCTGCAAATTTATCACTAGTTTCATCGTCTCCTCTAAAAATAATATCATCAAAAAAGATAACTACAATCAAAAAACTATTCTTAATCTCTTTCAAATATTAATTACTATCTATTGTGCCTTTAGCAAATCCCAATTTTATCAAATACTTATCTAGTCTTGCATACCAAGTTCTAGGTTTTTGTTTAAGTCCATATGAAGCTTTGTTTAGTTTACATACCATGTCTCCTTCATGAGTTAAGGGAAAACCTTCAAGCTACTTAATGTAGACTTCTTCTAATTCTCCATTCATAAATGTTGACTTCACATCCATCTGATATACTTTTAATTTCTTAAACGCTGCATAGGCCAAAAACATTCTCACTGCTTCAATTCTTGCAACAGGTGCAAAAGTTTCTTCATAATCAATTCCTTCTTGCTGTGATTATCCTTTACATACCAATCTTGTTTTGTTCCTTACAACTTCTCCTTGTTCATTCATCTTGTTCCTAAATACCCATTTAGTTCCTATAACATTCTTATCTTTAGGTCTAGGGACCAACTCCCAAGTCTTGTTATTTTCAATTTGATCTAGTTCTTCCTTCATTGCTTTAATCCAATGTTCATCTTTACAAGATTCATCTATAGATTTAGGTTCAATTTGAGAAACTAAACATAGTTCATCTTGTACCTTATTTTGTGTTAGAACTCCTTTTTCTATGCTCCCAATAATCTACTCAATAAGATGATTTCTTGATAGGTTCTTGTTAGGTGTCACTATCTCAGTTCTTCATTCAGCTCTAGGTTCTTCTCTGATTTCCTCAATGTGAATTTCATTATGCAAATCACTATCAGTTTCATAGAATAATTCAACATTTTCTTGATCAAATCTAGGGCGAGTTCCTTCATCTGATTCATAATGAAGCATTCTTTCCTAAATTTTAAACTTTTTACCAACTTTAACATTTGCACTCTCAACAATAGTTTTAGTTCTTTTATTGAAACATCTATAATCTTTTCTTTTCAAAGAATAACCAAGAAATATACCTTCATCACTTCTAGGGTCAAACTTTCCAATGTCATCATCTCTCTTAATATAACATTTGCTTCCAAAAATTTTGAAATACTTAATTGATGGTGCATGTCCAA
The DNA here is from genome assembly GCA_027943335.1 of Chamaecyparis obtusa. Classification (NCBI taxonomy): domain Eukaryota; kingdom Viridiplantae; phylum Streptophyta; class Pinopsida; order Cupressales; family Cupressaceae; genus Chamaecyparis; species Chamaecyparis obtusa. Next base: position 413,096 of record BSBK01002720.1, on the reverse strand, counting down.
ACCACAATTCATAAGGTGTCTTGTCTGTGTCTGCTCTGATTTGTACTCTGTTCATTGTATATACTATTGTATTCACTACTTCTCTCCAGAATGTCTTCACCAAATCATTTTCAAATAACATAGCTCTTTCTGCTTCAGTTACTGATCTGTTCCTTCTTTCTGCAATACCATTTTGTTCAAGTATTTTAGGGGCTGAAAATTGTCTCTTAATGCCATTCACTTCACAAAAAGTGCTATATTCTTTTGAAGTAAATTCTCCACCTCTATCTGATCTTAAACATTTAATCTTCATTCTAGATTAATTCTCAACTTTTTTCTTAACCATCTTAAACTTATCAAATGCTTCATATTTTTCTCTAAGAAATTATATCCTCATCATTCTTGTAAAATCATCAACAAGAATCATAAAATACCTTTCACCATAGAATCCTCTAATCCTTGTGAGACCACTCAAATCTGTATGAACAATTTCCAACTTCTCTGCTAATGTGACCTTCTTACTAGGAAATGAACTTCTCTTCTGCTTCTCCATAAAACATTCTTTGCAAATCATGGTAGTAGGTTTCATAATTTTAGGAAAATATCTTACTGCAAGTGAAGTGCTTACTTTCACAATGTTATCAAAGTTTATATGACAAAATATTTTGTGCCATAACCAACTATCATTAATTCTAGAAATCAAACATGTCATCTTTGTAGGGTTCAACTGAAATACATTACCTCTGGTTCTTGATCCAGTTCCAATCAAATTACCATCCTTAACCTTGATCACACAAGTTTTCTTAGTAAACCAAACTTGGTATCCCTTATCAACTAACTGTCCAAAACTCAAAATATTATGCTTCAATCCATAAAAAAAATAAACATCATCAGTGTTAGTCTTTCCATCAAGAGTAATAGATCCTATTCCTTTTATCAAACAAGGTGCATTGTTTCCAACTCTAACAATTCCTCCATCATAGTTGTTAAACTTTATAAATTTCTTCATGTCACCAATCATATGATGTGAACAACCACTATCTATGATCCAATCATTTTTCTTTTCTACTTGAGAAACTAAAGCTTTTTCTTCTCTAACTTCAGTTTTAGAGTTTTCTTCTTTTATTGCTACAAATCCTATATCATCATTCTCATTATCACTTTCACTTAGGGATTTCTCCATACTAGCCTCAAATTCTTAATCATTAGCCTAGTAATATTCTTTAGATCTTCTAGGTTTAAAGTTCTTTTTATACTTCTTTACTCGTTTAGGACATTTAAATGCAAAATGACCATATTCTTGACAAGTCCAACATTTAAAGATTTTCTTACTATCTGGTTCTCTTTTCACAAGCAAGGCAATTCCTTCCTCAATCTTTCTATCTTCTTCAGTCTTAGATCTGCTGCCACTAGCATAGTCTCCACTTAAACTCATGCTTCTTGACAAAGTAGGGTGAACACTAAGTGCACTAAATGTTGTCTCCATTCTAGGTAGATCACCTATCTATCTCAATCTTATCTTTGTTGCTTCTAGTCTTCCAAGAAGAGTTTCTTTGGTAAAGTTCTCAGTACAAGGTATAACTTGCTCAATTATCTATGATGTATGCTTAAATACATGAGTCAATGTTTTCAAGATCTTCCATATTACTTCATCTTTAGTCTTGTTTCCTTCACAAGCTTTGATACCTAGAACAATCTCTAATATTCTACCAATATAGCTTCTAACAGATTCATCTTCCATGATTTTTATATCTTCAAATGAACATATCCAATTATGTAATCTGACTCTTTTTACATGTGCATCACCTTCAAAAGTAGATTGTAAAGCTAACCAAATTTTATGAGATGTTCTTAGAGTTTTTACCTGACTGTATTCATTTTCTAGAAGTGTTGACAAAAGTGTTTCTCTGGAAAGTATGTTACACATGAACATATCTCTTTCCTCATTAGTACATTCTTCAATCTTGTCTTCTTCAATGATAGTCTTCACATTCTTTGTGATTAACCAATATCCTAGTCCTAAACATAACAAATGAGTCTTCATCTTTTCTTTCCAGCTGTCATAGTTTACTCCATCAAACTTAGGGCTTTCCTTCCCAAAATAAGTCACCATAGATCTCCTTAAGTTGTTAAAAGTTTCCTTCAAGGACTTGTTGCTTTGATACCAATTGTTAGAAATTAAATTCCACCAAGATAACGGAGAGGGGGGGTGAATCATTTATTAGATAAATACAAGTTTTATCACCATTGATAGATTTTAACCATGTAAGCAATGTAAGCAGCAACCATAGAAAGATAAACATACACAATAACACAAGATATGTTGACTACGGAACCTCTTGATCAAAGATTAAACCCCGGTGGGAATGATGTCCACAAATGATGCACTAATATGAAAATTCCTTATGAGAGGATGGACTCTGTTAAGAACCTTATGAATTACATTCAGTACATATGAGTCCCTATTAGGAGACTTTGAATCCCTGTTAAAAGATTCTAACCCTGTTAGGAGTTATGGAAGGCAAAAGGACCCACTGTCCAAACAGCTTCAAGGGAAAGATCACTGAACACACGGTCCAACTAATCTCTATATTACTCAATAGAATAATACTAAAAGATTACTAATCTCAACAACTTATCACTTCTCCTCTATCTGAGCCAAACCGCACCAACTGCTTCACCAGATCTCTATAATTCGCATATCCTCTTACAACATTATATTGCAACTTTATTCCAATCCAATTCCAATTCCAATTCCATGTCAAATTACATTTCAAACAAGGAAAACAATCCTTCCTTTATACCACACTCAAATAATTACAAATGAGTTGGCCAACCAATTACAAAATACAAACTTCCACACATTACACAATAATTCACAATTACATAAAACTATCAGCTTCCAAACAAAATAATTCTCCACTCATGCGACCTCTAACCTTGCTGTCATGTCCACATCACTATCATCATGTCTTCATCATATATACAACTTTTCATGCCTAGATTCTATCTTGATTTGGATATATCATCCAGTTGCTACAAATCACTTCTCAGGAATACTGTTTGAATACTGCTTCCACTGAATTACACATAACTATCATGAATAATTGAATTTTTGTATGCACTCTTGACCATGAACATAGGACACAACATAGAGTAAGTCCTCAACTCCACATAGCTTAATCTTCAATATCCCATGTGTGCTAATGCAAACATTGTCTACTTCTCTACTAATCTCCAATAGATTAGTGTGTTGACATCAATGACAATCACAGTCATGAATGCAACAACAACTGCTATAGAATGGTTGTGAATACTCCCCCATAGGATATATTCAGCATTCATTCCTAACACCATATTTTCCTTGGAAGTTGAAATGCGTCATTTTTTTTGTATGGGGAATTGCCAAAATTTTACTCTAACATGTTAAAATCTTGCCAAAATTTGCTAGATTTTCAATATCTTGGTGCATTTCCAAAATGTCACAAGATGTGGATTTTAGTAAATTTGGATTGATATAAATACATTTAAAAGTTGAATTTTTTAAACTCATTTCTTTAGTCTTGAGGCTCTTGATAACGATGCCATCTATCTTGGAAATGACACAATTATAGATATACTTTATGATCAATAGAGATTAAATATGTTTGTCTCACATGAAACTACTCCATTTCATAGGTGGGAACCATTTTGTTTAACTCCACATTTAGACCAATGAAATGCCAAAGGATCACCACACCAAGTTCCTTAATGGCATGTCTTTATAGAGGAAAGTAATTGTAATTGTACAAGTGTGAGAAGACATTTCTCATTCCAGAGAGATTACAGAAGTCTTTTGTTCTCTTATAGGAACCATTGGGATAAATTACAAGTACCACTAGATGATGTTGTGAGTTGTTCTAGTAATAGCCTAACACATAGATAAGTGATAGGAATGAAAGTTAATCTGGATTATAGATCATGAAGTTTGATTTGAAATGTTGATATTGCAAAAATAGACCTATTTAAAAATGAGAGATTTATTCTTAATTCACATTTATTTTAATAATTTTCCTTACAAATTTAATTATCCAATATCATATTTTTAAACAATGAGTTGTATTATTTTCAAAGATTTAAATTCTTCATGTAAAATTCATAAAAGTATATAAAAAATAAACAACATAATTTACGAAGCCACCTTCAATATTATTTACATATAAAGAAGATTTTGAACTATAATAATATGGACAAGTAATATTAAAAATAGTGTGATTGTGCTTTAAACATAAAAAATTGTCCATTACATACTAGGGATATTTTAGTAATGATTCCTATAAATTAATTGAATAATTTTATTATTTAATTATACTAACATTAAATTTTTCTAATTAAAATTTAAAGTTCAAAATTCAATTATCCTAATCCAACATTATAATTACATAATTTTAGTTATTATTTTGAGAGGTATAACATATTATAGAAGAATTAGTGTAAACTTGTTTTAATGGATAAGAGCATCATTCATCAATTTTCTAAGTTGTGCATTTTCTCCAATTGGTGAATAGTTCAGATTGTAGAGTTGAAAATTGACAAATTGTACAACACCGCAGGTTGATCCAATCACCTAACTTTTACAAACTTATGGTGCAATGCAAGTTAATTCACATCATTTTTTTTTTAATAGTCACGTGTAGTTTATATTTTTCAACAGCAACAACTGAATGGTTCCAATACTGTAATTGATATTTTTCCCTAAATTATCAAATATATGCAAGAATCCACCCATGTATTCATTAAAACCTAATAAATAGTTAATTATTTTTAAGGACCCATTTCACTGATATATAAAATGTGTTCTATACGTTAGATCCATTATGCCAATCAAATTAAAATTGAATGGAAAGTGTAGGTCCATATTTGCCTTGGAAAATGATACATGTCATTCATTGGCATGAAGGAATCACCAAAACGTTTACTCTACCATGTAAAAATCTTTCCTAACTTTACCAAATTTTTAATATCTTGATGCATTTCTAAATTATTAAGAAATACAAAACTTGCCAAATTTAGATTGATATAAATACATTAGAAGCTCATATTTCTTAACACATTTTTTGGTCTTGTGGCTCTCAATTTAAACCATAGGCATGCTACAACTACATGCATTATTGTATAAGGGACTCTGTCAGATACTAATGGTAAGTGCCAACTCTTATTATGAATTTATAAGATTGTTTATCTCTTATTTTTTATATGCCTTGTTGTTTGTCTACATACTTCAAATAATCTCTTTCTACAAGAATTGTTTCCATCTCATTTTTTCTTTAGGTCTTTGGTCAAATTGTCATTTACCTCTCTTAATTTCACATTGTCAATTTTTATTTATTTTGATTTTTTCTTCACATGGTCTATTTGGGATTTTTATATAGTATTTTCTTGCATCAATTTTTGTTTAATTTGACGATTTCATGTTGATTTTTCTTTATAGTTTCATCTAACATTTCCTTGAGTTTACATAGTTCAAATTTGCCTGATCATTATTTTGGCTTTCAAATGTAGAACCATATTTTGTTACCCTATTATCTAAATCCTTCCTCATTTTACATATTGATTTCTTATGTGCGTTGTCATTTGATAGATCTTCCTTTAAAACTTATCTATTTGAGATTGCATCTAAATTTTGGCTCTCTTTTTCTTTAGCAATGATGCATACACCACTTGTTTGTTCCTTTTTGATACATTGGATTTGTCAAAAAAAAATCATTCAATAATAATCTATTTGGATAACATGATCACCTCATATTTAGATTGATCCATTTGATTCTCTAGTTTGTATTTAAATTTGGGCACAAGAATCATGTACTCAATGGTTTTTATATATAGGTCACATATGGGAAATTCCATGCTTGATGCAAGTTTAAAAGTTTACAAAATTCTTCTTATCTTTTTTATACACCACTCTATTTTTTTAAATCTTGGCTTCATCTTCTTTGTAATCAAAAAATTGAATTGTTGATACAATCAAATTCTTGAATGGAGAAAGAGTACTAGTTGTTAGGATTTAAAGATATATATCTTATAATTACATGCAAATATAACTAATAAAAAAAGGAATAAAACACACAAAAATAGAACAAGAGGACATAGATATTTAATGTATGGTTCACCAAATCTTGGGATACATCCACCAAACAAAGAGTCCAATACTATTATCCAATAAATCACCCTGATTACAATTTGCAACCCGTTGCAACTCAATACCACTACAAGAAGCTACCAAATTCTCATGATAAAAAATCCCTAACCCTAAGCCATTTTAAGAAGACTTATGTCGATTACAAAAATAGGGTTAGAATATGTCATCCAATAGAAAAGTAACTCCCGAGGCCTTTTACAATATTAGAATAAAATCATTTATGGCCCTAGGATGCCGCAAGGGATGCTGCACTTGACCCCATCTTGGGGATACTACCCCCAAAACCTCGTATAAAAAATCCAGGGGAAACCACATCGATAAGAGTGATAAAAAATAACCTTCGAGTCTAATTAGGCTCTATATAACAACACTAGTTATTTGTAGTATTTGTTGAATTTGTAATCATTTGAGGCTAAGGATTAGCCATTATTATCTTGGTCATACCAAAATATGTAAGGGTGACATAGAAATAATTCCTTTAAGATTGAAACTAAGTTTGTTAAATTTTTGGCTTACGTAATCTTTTTCTTCTTTAAAATGTTTTGATCACTAAGTTGTTTTGTTTGTTCAATCTATTATAGTGTTGGCCTCTTTTGAGAAGTTTGTTATTATAGCACTACTTGTACTCTTGATTATATTTAATTTCCACTTTGAGGTTGTAAAATTGAAGATTAAGCCCAATTAAAATTGAATTGGACCTTCTATTATTATTTTTCCTTTAGCAATTTATTTAACTTCTTGAATCCAATGCCTTGAAAATCATGCATTTTTTCCAGTGCAACTTCTGGTAGAAAAAGAATACATTGTCTAATATATCCCAAAGTACTACTATCATAACCCATTTTTTCTACAATTACCTCTCCTAGAGAATAATTTACAAGACTCTACTATAGTAAATTGGAGTGGGTTCTTCTATGTGGTTTACTTCGTATTATTTATTTGGCATAGTCACGATAGGAGGGACCCCAAGGAGATCTGTCCAAGCCATGTAGCGAGAGTCACACAATGAAAACAATAAAGAATACTTGAGAGATATGCAAGATCAACCTTCACATTAATAAAAATTCATAAACAATGGACCTACAAGATGTAGTATTACATTGCAAGCATATAGGCCTAATTACAAATAGAATTCCCTAAGCCAATTCTTCAAAAGGTTATCCAATTTTAATGTTAACCATGTTGGAAATCTAATATGGGAAAGTGAGATACTGAGAGGGGGGGTGAATTAGATATCTATCAATAATTCCATTTTGACATAAACTTACTTGCATAACATAAACATAAAATTCAATAGTAAAATAGATCTAACATTCTAATCTTCATCCATGAAAATTATAACATAACACAAAGATTTTGGTTATCCAGAAACCCTTGAAAGGTAAAACTAGGGTGGGGATGACACCCACAAATCTTCACTACTGTAGTATTAAAGTTTTCCTATTAGGGCTACAAAGTTTGATCATAAACTAATGATCTACCCTGTGAGGGGTCTGTCCCATTAAGAGCTTACAGACTTATACAATCTACCTTGCTAAAGGATTTAAAATTACAACAAAGTAAGCACTCAGTTAAGAGATTTACTTAGGCTTGTTAGAACCACTCTGTTAAGAGATTTACCTTGATTCACCTATTAGAATGTCTCAGTACCCGATCCTTTGGTTTGCATTATGATGTTGATAATAGATCTTCTCCTTCCAATATAGATTTGATCTCCTCTATCAAATATATCTCTATTTTGTCCTTCACTGCTCAGCTTGGTCACTGATCTCTGCCTCTGATGATCAAAACACTTCTTTGTTCTACATGTATGAGATCCCCTTCATACTCATACTCTCCATTCATCATTTTAGGGTTCTGATCTCATCTTATATAGATAATAAATCAACTCCATAAATCAAGATCAATGATCTATATTGTCTACTTATGTCACTTAAGAATTCCCTAAATATGATTGGTTACATAGACTACATAGGGATCAATGATTACAGATCTAAAGTATAGTCACCTCTGGGATTTCCTCAACAAAAAATGAATGTAGTGTATATGTCAGCCAAAATGGTTTACCTAAGTGTTTGTGCCATTACAAACACATATATAAAATCTAGCTTACTCAGCATATGAAGTCTTTGGCACTCGGCATTAACTGTTCTTCATATACTGGTGCTTGGCACTGATATATCTACATAACTCAGCATAAGCTTTCTCGAATATTACTAAAATACTTGGTGACCTCTAACTTTCTCGGCAATAACTACTGCTTGGTAAATGTACAATATACAAGTCAAGACATAACTCGGCCTATACATGATGACTTGGTCGTAGTGATGACTGACCAACATTGCCTAGAAAATGACTAAGTGTAAGACACTAATAGACAACAAAACTTAGGGATCAACAATCTCCCCCTTTGATATTAGTGGAAAAAACACTTTGTCATGACATTTCCATTATATTACATAAGTACTTAGTAATATGAAAAACTCCTATATGAATACTCCCCCTAAGACTTTGACTCGGTCTTCAAAAGATATTCTACACATATATGTACATAAGACTTCTCTTGACATACAACTAAATATATACATTTACAAAAATAGTATGTCATGCCATTATAGTTCCACTGTGTCATTTCCCCTTTTATATTATGTCATGTCATTTCCCCTTTTATATTATGTCATGTCATTTCCCCCTTGTTTTTGTCACTTGAAGATCTTGGAATGTAGGGGTTTTGAAATATGTGTCCAAAAATAGTTTATGAAGCTACATTACCATACCTAATGCATTTTCCCATCTGAACCTTACAAAATCCAAAACCCGTGACTTAATTTATATCTTGGCAGCTAGCTCAACTAGGCTCTCGACAATAGAAAGATGAGGGTCTTTCTACACTAACTCCTTTGTCATGACTAACTCCTTCTGCATAGCCTCGAGATGAGGTGTCAACATTATTTGGATTGAAATTAGTCTAGCCCTTATTTTTCCATCATTATCCATCAACTTGGCTAATCTACCTTGTGTGTGTAGCAATCTTGTGAAGTGGATGGAGCTGGAACTTGCATCCATGCTCAATGAATGACCTATATACTTTAAGTCTAATTGCAATTTGTCTATCAAATCTTGATTATCCTTAGTGAACTCTTCAACATTTCATAATTTCTTGTACAGAGAATGAGCATTCTACACAACTTCTTCTAAGTTTGTTACTAAGGCAGAAAGTTCTACCTATTTGACTACAATCTCAGTTGAAACCTTGTCTAGTACCTTGGTCTCAAACTTTCTCTCATACCACTATAAAATCTTATCATTTGCCTCACTTTCATCACTATTCACCTTCTCAACAATTTGTACAGGTTTATCTAAAATAGGCGTTGACTCATTCACATCATCCATTTCAAAAGCATCAATAAAAATACCTTCGATCTCATGCAATACTTGCTTTTTTTGGTGCTCCATTCTCATCTCTTCTTGTTTTCTCTTCTTCTTCAAAAGATCCTGCAATATTTGCATTTTTTCATAAATTATTAGTGTCCCACTTAGGAATCACTATAACTTCATCGAGCGTCACCTATGTTGCAGGATATTTCTCCTTCTGTGATTTCTTCCTTGTTGTGTTTCCACTCAACATTTGTATAAGAGCTTTTATAGCCTCTTTTTCTTTAGGCTCTAGTTTTTCCTTTTCTTTCTCTTTTTCAGTCTTTTCCTTGTCCTCCACATGAGGACTTATTATAACTAATGCAGACTTATCTTCTTTCTCTTTAAGATTCTCCTCAGCTGGTTCCTTATTTTCCTCCTTGGTAGGTGTAATCTTAGGTGTGATTGCCGACTTGTCCTATTTCTCAGCACAAGTACTCTGTGAGGCTTGAAGTTAAACTATGATTTTTTGAGGGCTTACTAGTGTAGTGTCAGGAGTTGATGTACTCTCAATCTATGGATAATCTTGTACTTGGATTAGTACTAGATTGGTACTTGATAGAAACTTATCTGAGGCTGCCTCAGCAAGTATTTTCTTTTGAATTTCATCCTCAGTTAATACATCTTTTTTCACTAGGGTATCCTCAATGATATCCACAATAGTGATCACATCCTATGACTCACTATATTTTGCCTTCTGTCATGCTTCCTTTTAGTTTGTGGTTCTCCAATGTCCTCTTTATTATCCAATTCCACTCCACTAGATGTACTCGATTGTGAACTCTTGTCAGTGATCATTCTAAAGATGACCTTCCACAACCTTGTGCTCTATTGCACAACATCTTCAATCTTATGCTGCAGAATGGAGTATGCTTGAAGCTTGGGAAAAAACCTATTTCTATACTTCTCCATATATTGCTTGATGTATTGTGGGGCTTGATCTGACATGAATCGAGCTAGAGTGCTCTCCCTTATCTGGTTTTTAGTCATCATGGCATACTGCCATTTATGATCTATCCTCTTGAATAATTCTTCAGGTATCAAATTCCCCATCTGTAATGGTGTCATTTTGAAATTACACAACATCTCAAGCACAACCTCCTCTACTTTTTCTTTATCTTCATTGCTTAACTTCTCAAACATTATTTGTTTAAAGCTAGCTAATCCAACATTTCTCTTAATATTGTGGCATATCTCATCCACAGTCAATTTTTTCCTTTGAGATGGTGCCTTCTTCTTGATATTCTCATATGTATCATTTTCCTCATCATCATCATCTTTCTCCAAGATTAGCTTCCTTCTTGGTTTCTTCCTTAAATTTCTCAACATAGCCTTAGCCTGGACTAGTTTCCTCTTCCATGATAGTGGGGTCTTTTCTGTGGCTTGATAGTTGTAACAATAGAAGTTTCCCTTGTTCTAGGTCTTAGTACTGTAGGAGGAGTGGACTTAGGTTTCTACAATTATTTCTTACTAGGCCCAGAAATTGATGCTTTCTTGCCTTCCTTAGTGACTTCAATCTCCTCCTCTTCACTCTCTTCTGACTCACTTAACTTATCCTCTCCTAACCCTTCTATCAATGCAAGAGGTTCATTTTCCTCTTCTCCTTCTCGTAGCATCTTCTCTAGGTTCTTTACTAACTTCTTCCTTTTTCTCTCCATGGTTGCAGTTTTCAATCCCATGGTTATCTTGGACTTTGCCTCCTCATAAGTCCCAAAATATTTTTATTTACTATCTATTTCCTCAACTAATAGGGATATTATTTCTAATGTCATCTCATCTATATTGACTTCATAAGGTAATGGCCTAAGCCATGATACCCTCGGTGTAACTGCCTATGCATATGTGAAGTTGGTATCTACTAGGAAACATATGTCATCATAATACTTTTCCACTAGTGAAACAGGAATCCTACTCCTTTTCCTCATTTTCTTCTTGAATTCTATAAAGTAATTTTCCATTACACTTTCAAAATTATCTCCTATCTGATCAATAAATTTATTGATATGTAGGGTGATAGGTCCGTTTGTATCCCATACAACATCACCAACAGTAGGAAAACTATTATGTACATAGAAGACTAGACAAATGAGCAGAGAACCAAACTTACACATTGAATTCTTTTCTTTCCTGATAGAACTAAGGTTCTTGGCAAGATGTGTCAATTGTATATCGGCAAGATCATAGGTATGATCTTTCTTCACCATCTTCCATGCCTGGTCCACTACTATATAAGGAACACTATCAAGCCTACTAGATTGGTAAAACTTGTGTGCAATCACTCTCACTGCAAAATCAATTTTTGGATCAGTGATTGTAGAGATAGTCATCCCTCTTTTGTTCCATATCGATTGAGTGTTAGCTTGTATAATTTCCTTTCTCTAGCATCTCATTGTCACTTTCCTTGTAAGACTAGGGTAACTAGTTACTTGGTGTATCATCTCCTTTGTATTCTTAACTAGTCCATCCTCTAGCCAAATCTTCATGTCATGTACACATCTCAACATGATTTTGATCCATTCAACCTTAAAGTTTTGTGGGAGGTCAAGGGCATGCACTAACCCTCACTCGGCAACCTTCTGATGTTCATCCTTCAACACCCCATTGCTACATAATTTATCATATGCTTCTCTAAGCTCGTAATCACCTATTTCTCCAATCTTGCACATGTAGCATGTGTGTAGATCATTAATCATTAGAACCTTAGGAGGAATAGATGACAGGGCACCTGTGAGATCTCCCATTATCACACTTTCAAGAATGACTTGAAATTTATGTGGTTTACATGCATCATTCCTTACAAGTTGAACATTAAACACTTCCTCTCCTTATTTCTTAGCTGTAGCAGATGATGTTGATGCCATGTCTTCGAGATCTAGGGGTCCAATTACAGATATATGTTACTTGGTAAATACCTTATCCAAAAAATTCTCAGATGATTGTCGACAACACACTATGAAGATCTTTGTAAATTTCACTTAGCACAAATAACTCTAGATAATCACTCTGGAATCACTCTACAAGTTCTCAAATTGCTGATGAAATGAGAATAAATAGTAACATTCCTCTTTATAGACTTCAAATGGTTGGATTAGGACTTCATTAATGATCCTTACACTTTCTAGGTAAGGTACAGTTATCTTGGCAATCTCATGTCAACTTGTTAACATAAGTTCGATCAATACTACCATTCGGTTTCATCTTGGTAGTTATCTCATCTTAGCTACCACAAGAGATTGGCATACACTAGTGACTCTGTCACTATGAAATTAAAATACTAATGCTCGGCATCAAATATACAATGTAGCTTCTTTCTCAAATCTTTCCTAATGCATCTTAATCTATGCAAATGTGGACTTTAACATATCAAATGTTAGGAACTGGTGTAAAATAAAGCATTATAAGATTTAGTTCCACACATACCTTCTTTTCTTATTTAGAAGTAGTATGATCACCTGATCCATTGGAATGGGTGACCTTAGGTTCAATGGCTCCACTACTGCTTGCTTCCTCTTTCTTCTTCCATGTCTTATTCATCTGGTTCCTCATCTGATCAAAAATTTCTTTATTCTTGACTTGTTCATTGCTCGGTATATGTGCTCTCCAGTCTCTCTTTAAGTGACCAATTTTTATTGCATTTGTAACAAACTAGACTTCCACTCATCCAACTCTTGGATTTGCCTCTAAAATATTTCTTCAAATAGTTTTCTCCAATATGACCATATTTTCCACAATAATGACAACTATACTATGCATTGTAGTCCCAATTGTATGTGTTACCTTTCCTTGGTACTTTGGTCTACTAATTGGATGTCCACTTAGCTTTGGATCTACACTCTTGTGCTCTATGACAATTTTTCTGACAGTTAAAACAATGTCTTTGAAATCTAGGTGAGGTAGGTGGATTACTGACTTTTGTCCTGCATTCATGTGCCTGATGTCTATGTTTTTTACAATTAAAACAATTTCCATTGAGCTTTGGTTTAGGATTGGACTTACCATATTTTCTTCAGTAGACGTTAGTTGTGTGTCGTATCTTTCCACAATGATGGCATGTAGGTTTGTTGTTCTTTGGCTTTTCATTCCTCTATTCTTCACTCTTTGATGATTCTCCTTCTTCAATGGATGATAGGTTCTCATCATGTCCAAGTCCAAAAGTATCACTGGATCTTCTAGGTGACCTTAAAATTTCTTCAAAGTATTTCATAGCTTCATTAGGCTTGTTCATCCTTTAATTGAGTTCCTTTTCATATCTTCATTAGGCTTGTTCATCCTTTAATTGAGTTCCTTTTCATATCTTAGTTCATTCTTCAATTGACTATTTTATGATCTCAGACTTGTGATTTCCACATCTTTCCTGCTCAACTCTTGATTAGCAAGTAGTAGTTGATTCACCATGTCCAATTGATTGTAATGCAAGTTGACTGTCAATCTTTTGATTCTCTATAATCTTTCCCAACTTATAAACCTCCATCTCCAAGATCTTTAACTCACAAATGATTAGACTTATTTCAGAGACCAAGCTCTGATACCAATTCTTGGAAATCTAATATGGAAAAGTGAGATACTGAGAGGGGGGGGGGGTGAATCAGATATCTACCAATAATTCTATTTTGACATAAACTTACTTGCATAACATAAACATCGAATTCAATACTGAAATAGATCTAACATTCTAATCTTCATCCATGAAAATTAAAACATAACACAAAGATTTTGGCTACCTAGAAACCCTTGAAAGGTAAAACTGGGGTGGGGATGACACCCACAAATATTTACTACTACAATATTAAATTTTACCTATTAGGGCTACAAAATTTGATCATAAACTAATGATCTACCCTATGAGGGGTCAGCCCTGTTAAGAGCTTACAGTCTTATACAATCTACCTCGCTAAAGGATTTAAACTTATAACAAAGTAAGCACTTGGTTAAGAGATTTACTTAGGCCTATTAGAACCACTTTGTTAAGAGATTTACCCTGATTCACCTGTTAGAATGTATCAGTACCTAATCCTTTGGTTTGCACTGTGATGCTGATAACAGATTTTCTCCTTCCAAAATAGATTCGATCTCCTTTATCAAATATATCTCTATTCTATCCTTAACTTCTTAGCTCGGTCACTGATCTCTTCCTTGGATGATCAAAATACTTCTTTGTTCTTGTAATACCCCAAAAATGGGCTATAAGTTTATTAATATCCTGTATCTACATATCGAATGAAATCAACATCAAAGTCCTAATCTAAGGCCATCTGCACATCATCGAATCCTAATTGATTATCTTAAATTCTGCATCGGGGAATATTCCTAATCATCATAATTATCTTTAATTTTATAATTATTTGGCAATAAATCACATTTATCCTAAAGTTTGATTAATTGAATATTTTCATATTTAATTAATTAGATTTAATATTTGCCACTTAATTGTGTAATTAAATTTAATTCTATCTATTATTAATTATATTATTTAAATTTTGACAATAAATCCAATATCATATGAATAATTGATTAAATTCTTATTTAATTAATTAAAGCAAGTTGTCATTATTTAATAATATAATTTTTAATAAAAGTTTGATAAAATAGTTAATTAACCCATAAATTAATTATTTTATTTCAAAAAGCAGTTAAGTTGAGCATAAATTACTTTATTATTAAATTAATTCATAAATAAAACATGCACAATCATAAAAGCAGACAACTGTCAATTATCAATTAAAGCTAAACTCTATTTTGAGTTAAAACTTAGCTTTTGCATGTTTTTGTGAGTTAATTATCCTTTATTTAAAAATAACTCAAAAATCAAGCTGAGTTATTTGAGTGATTTATGGCTTTTATCCATGCACCTCCAAAGCCCTGGATTTCTATAAATTAAGGCTTCAGCTCATCTCTCAATCATCTCTCAAATTTGCATCCAAGCATCTCATATTTTGCACAATCACGCTGGAGAATTGGAGGCTGAGGGAATCAACTTGCAAATTCAAAGCGTTGTGAGATCAATTTCAATTGCATAGTTTTTATATCTTAGCATAGAATTTCATAGTTTTCATATCATTGTTATAATCTTCATTGTTAGATCATTTAGCATCCATAGCATATCAATTTATCATTATTATTGCATAGAAAATATCAAAAATATAGATTAATTGCATTCAATTTCATATCCATCTTTTGCATTCAAATCTTTCATTTAGGTGTCGTCTAGGTCACTGATCTCGATTACAATCTGAGAACATTAATCTCGCACCTACTAGAAGGCAGTAAATCACTTGGTTAGATAGCTTTCAATTTTGCATGATTTGATTATAGCTAACCTCTAATGTTTTACTGAGTGTTGTGTCTACAGATCAGGTACAATTTTCACACACACAGTTCTACATGTATGAGATCCCCTTCATACTCATACTCTCCATTCATCATTTTAGGGTTTTGATCTCATCTTATATAGATAATAAATCAACTCCATAAATCAAGATCAATGATCTAGATTGTCTACTATGTCGCTTAAGCATTCCTTAAATCTGATTGGTTACATAGATTACATAGGGATAAATGATTATAGATCTAAAGCATAATCACTTTCGTGATTTCCTCAAAAAACAATAAATGTAGTGTAGATGTCAGCCAAAATGTTTACCTTAGTGTTTGTGCCATTACAAACACATATATCAAATATGGCTTACTCGACATATGAAGTCTCTAGCACTTGGCATTAACTATTCTTCATATACTGGTGCTCGACACTGATATATCTACACAACTTGGCATAATCTTGCTTAGATATTATTAAAATACTTAGTGACCTATGACTTTCTCGACAGTAACTACTGCTTGGTAAATGTACACTATACAAGTCTAGACATAACTTGGCCTATACATGATGACTCAATCGCAGTGATGACCAACCAACATTCTCTAGAAAATTACCAAGTGTAAGACACTAATAGACAACAAAAATTAGGGATCAACAAACCAACACTATCTAAGCTATCCCCAAAAGGATCAATTACACACAAAATAAATCCTTTATGACGCCAATGTCGGCCTAGCAAAGATTACATCCTCCAAAGAGAGGAAAAAGTATTACAAATATAGGCTAGGGCCCAAATTATATGGATCTCCTTCTGTAAGCTATGAAATAAGTCATGAGACAAGATTCAAGTCCTCTCAAGATCCAAGAACATTGATATATATTCCATTATGCTTCGCCAATCAAAAAATTCCTTCGCGAGATAGGAAAACATGAACTAATTATAATTAGAACTATTATAATTAACCAAAGTACACTAAAATTAGTTATTTGAAAAAAAAATAAACTAAATTTAATCTAAACTATGAATTAAAAACAACACTAAATTAAAAACTAAACTAAATTTAATCTAAACTAAAAATTTAAAAACAACACTAAATTAAAAACTAAACTAAAAATTCAAAAACAACACTAAATTTAAAACTAAACTAAATTTAATCTAATCTAAACTAAACTAAAGTTGTGAGGCTTTTTCAGAGCTTAGAGATTTGTTGAGGCTTTGGCCGATTTCAAAGTTTAGACATTCAATTTAGGCTTTGTGCATGTTCTAAGTGTTGGTTGTTATGTTCGTATAGAAAAGGCACTGGAAAATGTTTGACAGTGTGCCTTAAAGACAAGGCATGTAAGTTTGACAAAACACCTTAAAGACAAGCCACACAAGCTATTTGATAGAATGCCTTAAAGATAAGGCACATAAGCTGTTTGAGAGAATGCCTTAAAGACATGCGAGTTGTTTGACAGAATGCCTTAAAGGCATGTGAGTTGTTTCACAGAATGCCTTAAAGTCATGCAAGTTGTTTGATAGTGTACCTTAAAGATAAGGCATGTAAGTTATTTGACAAAATGCCTTAAAGACAAGGCACACAAGTTGTTTGACAGAATGTCTTAAAGACAAGGCACATAAGTTGTTTGAGAGAATGCCTTAAAGGCATGTGAGCTTTTTGATAGAATGCCTTAAAGGCATGTGAGTTGTTTGACATTGTGCCTTAAAGACAAGGCACGTAAGCTGTTTGACAAAAAGCCTTAAAGACAAGGCACACAAGTTGTTTGACAGAATGCCTTAAAGACAAGGCACATAAGCTATTTGAAAGAATGCCTTAAAGGCATGTGAGCTATTTGAGAGAATGCCTTAAAGGCATGTGAACTATTTGACATAATGCCTTAAAGACATACGAGCTATTTGACAGTGTGCCTTAAAGAAAAGGCACATAAGCTGTTTGACAAAACATCTTAAAGACAAGACACCCAAGCTATTTGACAGAATGCCTTAAATACAACACACATAAGCTGTTTGAGAGAATGCCTTAAAGGCATGCGAGTTGTTTGAGAGAATTCCTTAAAAACATGTGAGTTGTTTGATAGTGTGCCTTAAAGATAGGGCACGTAAGCTATTTGACAAAATACCTTAAAGAAAAGGCACGCAAGCTGTTTGATAGAATGCCTTAAAGACAAGGCACATAAGCTGTTTGAGAGAATGCCTTAAAGGCATGTGAGCTGTTTGATAGAATGCCTTTTAAAGGCATGCAAGATGTTTGACTGTGTGCCTTAAAGATGAGGCACATAAGCTGTTTGAGAAAATGCCTTAAAGACAAGGCACACAAGCTGTTTGACAAAATGCCTTAAAGACAAGGCACATAAGTTGTTTGAGAGAATGCCTTCAAGACATGCAAGTTGTTTGACAGAATGCCTTAAAGGCATGCAAGTTGTTTGACATAATGCCTTAAAGGCATGCGAGTTGTTTGACACAATGCCTTAAAGACAAGGAACACGAGCTATTTGAGAGGTTGCTAATATTGATCAGCGACAAGACACAACCAGCGTGGAGTCTCAGCTTTACAATTACAAAATGAATTACAAAATAAGAAGGAAAAAAAACTTTATAAATACATATGAAAACATTGTAAATTCCCATCACTATATTTATTTTTAAATTGAATATTTCATAGTCCATATGGATAGTTTGAAATAACTATTAATACTTCACAATTTTCACTATTTCTAATTTTTTTTGCCATAAATGATATTTGAAAAATATAACAAGTATCACATATAATCATAACTATTATATTTAATCAAAACCTAATTTTTTTAAACATTAAAAATAAAGCTCAATTTAACTATCTATTAGAAATATTAAATAAATAAAAAATTGAAATCCAAAATATATTTGAAAATGAAATTCAACTTATGTATCAATTAAAAATATTAAATAAAACAAAAGAAAAGTTAAACCCACAATAAGTTAATTATTTCTCTACCCCCACGGACAAAAAAATCATGTGTATATGTGAAATTTGATTATATAAAATAATTGTACCTATTCATTTTCATCATTAAAAAAACCTAAAATGCCACGGATGCGGGGAAATTGTGTAATTTTTGCAGTTAATACTATATTGAATTAATGTGGGAGTAGTTTTTGATGAGATCGGTGAGAGAAAATTAATAAGTGGAAAGTTCATCTCGGTGATTGTGATGGGAGACAATTTTTTGATCAAATTTGTTTTATTATTTGGTGCATTTGCTGCACAATCAAGTTAAAATTAACAGATGGAAATGATTTTAGAAAAACAAGTTAAACTGAATTTCTTATAACCATAAATGAAAATCTGTCTAGAATTTGAAAAATAAAAATCATGAAATTTTTGATAAACAAGTGTCAATGTTGTTGTGTTAATCACTCAAGATTGCCATGGTAAAAAATTTAAAATAAAATTGCAAAAATCATCTTGAAGAATACAATGTACGTGATTTTGGTAGTGTTTAACGAACTCTAATATTGAAGAATAAAATGTTAGTGATTTTTGATTATTTTATCCCTTAATCTTTTGTCACTCAAAGATTGAAAACCCAAAACTAAATTGACAGTATCCAAAATACATGTCCTTTTAATATGCTATGTTTTCATGGATTTAATCTCCCTGTCTATGTATGAATAAATTCAAACTTTTGATATAACTGAGAAAATATATTACCGAAAATAATGCTTACTCAAACCAAATTTATAGATTACAGCTAAAATAGCCTGCATGTGTGAGACATTGACAATATTGACTACATTAATTATAAACATAGAATTATTTTTTCCTTAATTATACTTTCATCATACAAACATATAACTTGGTAAGTGTTAGGAATAGTCCCAAGAGATAACTGAGAGGGGGGGGGGGGGGGCGGGCAGGTGAATCAGTTATCTACAAGTTTCAATTTTTTATCCAATTAAGTATACTTAAACATAAATCATAAACACAATGAAAGAAAACTTGAACACAACACCAATATTTTGGTTACGGGGAAACCCAAATAGGTAAAAACCCTTGTGGGAATTGACACCCACTAATAATTTGCAGTAGTGTATTATGATCCTTGTTAGAAGATCCTTAACCCTGTTAGGAGTTATCTTTACAATGCATTTAGTATAGTGACCTAGTCAAGGGTCAGACCCTGTTAGGAGTCTTTTACAATTAACCCTGTTAGGGGTGAGGATGCACTATCCAAGAGCACACTGCTCAAAGGGGTGAAGGCTACAACCTTCTAAATAACAAATACACACTATATCTAGATCTTGGTGAACTGCGCTTTGACCTGCTATCTGGATCTGTGCCAATGTATAGCAAAAACTCTTTACTTGGTCACATATACCTTCTGTTGATGGCTCAACACTTCACACACTCTGTTCTACACTTCACAATCAACTCTAAACCATACATTAGCAATCACAAATGACTGCCTATAAATATCTTTCCTCCAAATGATATAATCAAGTCAACCTCTTAGAACCACCTTGAATTCATATTAAAGAAACCATAACACATTCCAATAATAATTTTGTCGGCTCTACTAGGCACGCAACACAATTTGGGACCTGTCCAATATTAATAAATGTAGACACAAGCTACACATTGTTAGATCTACCAAATTAACTAAAGCTTTCTCCTCAAGATAAATTACATCATGTGCTCTTAACCAAACCTTCTTGACTCTTCTCTCATCACTAATCCAAGGGAGCATATTGATATGATAGGCGCAACTCCTGTACCAATAAAATATATGTCAGCTCTTCTGATTAATCATAGGAAACTACTACTGGTGAATAGCGACTGCATAACTTCACTTCTACTGATCATCAGACTTTGTTTTCATGAATGTAACATCACTAGCATGTCTTCATCACATATCCAATGGCACAAGGCTCCATGATGACTATATAGAAAAACACTCACAGAACACTGTCTGTAACTCTATCAGGAACACTGCTGACACAAGATGCTATATAACTGTCTGTACTATCAATTAACCTTTACGTCCATGATATCATGTTGATAACATGTCCATGCTACATATACTCAAATCTTACTACATAAGTCTTCCACGCTTGCTACTTACCATATGTTGTCATCAATGACAAACATATAGTCAGTACTGGCTTGCTGGCAAATCTCCAACAATCTCCCCCTTTGGCATTGATGGCAACATATGGATTGAAAAACACCACCAATCCAAATGAGATATTCTTTTATAACATTCTCCATTTCCTCATCAAAACTCCCATAAGGATGGATTCTCCATCAACTGCTACAACTCCTCCTTTCTTTACATGTTTTACTGAATATGCTCCCCCTTACTATATATATTCTTTTATGTTCTTGTTTCTTTTCTTGTATTTCATGACTTTATACTACTCCCCCTTTGACATCAATGACAAAGGGTGCCAACTCATTTAAGCTTTGGTACTACTCTTGAGGTAGAGTGTTCAACCATCCATCAGTCCCTAAGGACTAATAGACTTTCCTCTTTCACTAAGAAGAATCAAGGAAGGGAATTACTCCTAACTTCTCCCTGAGATACTCAAAAGTATCCTTTGGTAAGGGCTTTGTGAATATATCTTCTAGTTGTTCCTTTGTACTCACATAATCCAATTTGACTTCTTTCTCTACCACTTTCTCTCTAAGGAAGTGATACTTGATCTCTATGTGTTTTGTCTTTGCATGTATCACCGGATTCTTTGACATGTTGATAGTGCTAGTGTTATCACAATGAATAGTAATAGGATAATCAATATGAATTCCAAAATCCTTTATCATCTGCTTGATCCAAACAATTGTGGAACAATTCAAGGCTACTGCAACATACTCTACTTCTGCTGTTGACTGAGAAATACAATTTTTCTTCTTGCTTGTCCAAGTGACAAGTCTATCACCAAGAAACACTACTCCTCCTGATGTACTTTTTTTGTCATCAATGCATCTTGCACAATCTGCATCTGTATATACATGAAGCTCATCATTCTTTGAGTTAGGATACTATAGACCATAATCTATAGTGCCCTACAAATATCTAAATATTCTTTTTACTGCCATGAGGTGACTTTGTTTAGGCTCTGCTACAAATCTTCCAACTATACCAACTACATTAGAAATATCAGGTCTAGTTTGAGTAAGATATATGAGTTTACCAATCATAGACTTGTGTAATGTTGTATCTACTACTGGAGAATCATCTTCTTTTGTAAGCTTACATCCTATTATCATAGGTGTACCTACTAACTTGCAATCATCCATCTTGAATGTCTTCAAGATCTCTTTCACATTTTTGGTCTGATTTATGAATATACCTTTGTCTGTTTGTTGCACATTCAATCCCAAAAAATATTTAATAGGTCCAATCATGCTCATCTCAAACTCACTCTGCATCTCCTTTGCAAATTATGCACTAAGTTTGTCATTACCCCCAAAGATAATGTCATCAACAAATATAGCTACAAGTAGTAGACCTTCAGATGTTTCTCTTATGAATAAATTACAATCTGTTGCTCCTTTTTTTAATCCATTTTTTATCAAATATCCATCAAGTCTCTCATACCATGCTCTAGGAGCTTGCTTAAGTCCATAGATGGATTTCTTTAGTCTGCATACCATATTAGGTTTATCTGATAAGGTGAATCATTTTGGCTGCTCAATGTACACTTCTTCCTTTAGCTCTCCACTCAAGAATGCTGACTTAACATCCATTTGATAAACTTTGAAGTTTTTGAATGTTGCAAAAGCTAGAAACAACTTAATGGCTTCTAACCTGCTCACTAGTGCAAATGTGTCTGAATAATCAATGCCTTCTCTTTGTGCATATCCCTTACACTCTAATATTTCTTTATTTCTTAATATTGTGCCATCTTCATTCATCTTGTTTCTAAATATCCACTTTGTTCCAATCACATTCTTATCACTAGGTCTTGGGACCAATTCCCAAGTGTCATTCTTAATAATCTGATCTAGTTCTTCTTTCATAGCATCATGCCAATCTGAATCATTACATGCATCTTCAACACTTAGAGGTTCAATCTGAGATAGTAAACATACCACTTCATTGCTTGCTGAGTTCTTTGCTTTTGATCTTGATGCAAGGGAATCAAAGGTTAAGGCAAGGGCATTCTATGTCCTCGATAAAACTGCATTGAGTGTTTGTGTTCTAGCCAGTTTTACTTAGTTGCAGCCTTGACCAATGTTCTTAGTCATTGAAGGAAGCTCGGTCACTAAAGGAACTCATTAGTCTCTGGTGCTTAGTGGAATTATTGCTCAGCCATGCCTACGGTGCTTGGTCAACACTAGTGCTTGGTGATGCCTGGCGTCCTCAGTAATTTTACTATCACTCGATAGTTTTGACTTACTAATTAGAGTTCTATGTGATTTTTTGAGCCAACTTGGTGAATTAATTATTGGTAGCCATTGTCTTGGGCCGACATGCAGAATTAAATGTTTGTATACATTTGTAAGATGACTTGTATGTCATTTAATTATTGTTTTGGGGAGTTAAGGGTTTAATCTAGCTGACTTGTGGCTAATGATTAGTATTTAAGGAGGGCTTGGGTAGATGTTTAGGGATAGATTCGGGAGATCAGAACTTGGAGAACTTAGCAGATCTGGAATGTAGATGCGAAGCTGAAGTTGGCTTTGAAGTTTTGGAAAAGTTCTTGATGTTCTTGTAGATCAGATTGTAATCTGATAGTCCTTTATAGCAGAGCTAGGAGTTTGCATGCTTGGAGACAAGGAGATTTATTGGAGGCTTGCGAGCTCAAGTTTATATCTACCTTAGGGTTATCAGCTACTAATTGTCTTTAGAGCTAAACTAGCTAAGATTGTATTGGATCTGGTTGTGGATCTTGTAGAATTGTTTTCTGATTGTAATTGTCCCTAACCCAAAATGCCTTACAGCCAAACATGTTAATGAAAACCAATGTTAAAAAATTAATTTATGTTGCATTGTTGAGTAATTTTCTATGTAATTCTATTGGATGCAAGGTTTGGATGGTCCTTCATTGGATCCACCATCCTTGACTGCATAAGGTGGTATCAAAGTGAAGTTTGTTCCTGTTGGAGTGAAGGTTGATCTTGTTGAAGAAGAAGCTTGACCTAGCAAAGCTAATCTTGCAAAGTTAATCTTATTGGAGCAAAGATTGTGCACAATTTGGATTGTGGATCCAAAGCACTAAACTTGTGAAATTGTGACCTAGTTTTTTACAAGATTACAGGTTGAGATCTCACTTGTTACAATTTGGAAATTGTCACAAAGTGGTCAATGAGGGTTTGCTGCAGAGGGTTTCTCTTATCTTTAAGGATGCCTCTGAGAAAATTGGACCCTTGTCTTATTTTAGATCTTTGTGATAATGTTGAATCCTGGATCACAGAGAAGGTGAAATCAATTTTCAAATTTGAGATTGAATTGATGAAGAATGATATAGTCACCAAGATCATGAGAACTGTTGCTAGCATACCTCAAAATGTTGGTACTGGGGATGGCTATGAAGAAGCTACTAAATAATTTGAAACTATTGGATCTAGTCATGATGACCAGAGGAATAGATTTGGTGAAGACAAAACTACTCAGTTGCCTAAACATGTTGCTCGGTTTAGTAATTACCAAATGGAAGTTTCTAGTTTCTCTGGTACTTTGAAGCCCAACAATCTAATTGATTGGATTGGTGAACTTGAAGATTTCTTTGAGTTGGAAGAAATTGATCCTCTTCAGGTGAGATTAGCACAGACAAAGTTGAAAGGACATGCTGCTCTTTGGTGGAAGGAACTACAAAGAGACCGAGAAGATGAAGGTGAAACAAAGATCAATCAGTGGAGATTGATGGTGACTAAGTTGAAAGCTAAGTTCATACCTGCTGACTATGAGCTTGACTTGTTTAAGAAGTTGTAGAATTTGAAATAGAAGGATTTGTTTGTTGAAGATTATACCGAGGAGTTCTACAAACTTACTATTCGGTCTGGACATTGAGAACTTAGTAAGGAAAAGGTAGCTTGGTATGTGAATGGTTTGAGATTCAATATTCAGGATGAGCTTGGTATGCTGAAGATTGACTCTATTGAAGATGCTTATCAGTATGCTCTGAAGGTAGAAGATAAGTTGAAGATGAAACATCCTAGCAACTCCTCAGGGAAAGAAAAGATTGATCACTCGGTGAAGGATAAACTGATTGATGCAGAAGATGAACAAAAACCTGTGGAACCAAAGAAGAAGATAGGTAGAGTTATCTTTAAGGGTACTTGCTATAACTGTGGAGAGGAAGGACAACATTATTTTGAGTGCACATAGAAGAAGGTTGATCGATGAACTGCTATGATGAATGAGAACATTTAGAATGAACCTAAATTAGAGAACTTGCTACTTCGACAAACATTGCTCAATACAAAGGATGAACCTTGTTAGAGGAGTAACTTGTTTAGGACCCAATGCAAAAATAAAGGTAAACTTTGTGATGTTATTATTGATAGTGGTAGTACTGATAACCTTGTTGCTAAGGACTTGGTTCAAAAACTTGGTTTGAGTAGAATGAACATCCTTGTCCTTATAGGCTTGGCTGGTTACAAGATGTTCATGCTTTGGAAGTTAGAGAACAATGCTTCATTGATGTTTAGATTTGCCAGTACAAGGATCTTGTGCTTTGTGACATTGTGAAGATGAATAGTTGTGATATATTGCTCGGTCGACCTTGGCAATATTATTGCAGAGCTATTTATGACTATGTAAGAAATGTGTTTGTTGTTGAGAAGAATGACAGGAAGTTTTCACTAATGCAATTGATGGATGCAACACTCAGTAGGAGAAGCCTAAGTATGTGTAGTTGAGTTGAGATTTTGGATCTAGAGAAAATGAATGATCAGTATGGAGAACCAACTTGTACCTTGTCAAGAAAAGACTTGAAGAGATAGAGGAAATTGAAGTGGAAGACTTTGCAAGCAGAAAAGGTGGAAGACTTGTATGTGAAGAACCAGTTTGGGATTTATGTGCTGAATCCTAAAAGATTTTATCTTCACATATGAACATCTTTTGGAGCTTGGGGTGTCTGATGTAGGGGCATCCAAGGTTAAAGCAGGGGCATTCTGTGTCCTTGGTAAAACTGCATGGAGTGTTTGTGTTCTGGCCGGTTTTACTCAGTTGCAGCCTTGACCGATGGTCTCGATCATTGAAGGAAGCTCGGTCACTAAAGGAACTCAGTAGTCTCTGGTGCTTGGTGGAATTGTTGCTCGGTCATGCCTATAGTTCTCAGTCGACACTAGTGCTCGACGATGCTTGGCATGCTCGGTAATTTTACTATCGCTCAGTAGTTCTGACTTACCGACTAGAGTTCTGTGTATTTTTTGAGCTAACTTGGTGAATTAATTGTTGGTAGCCATTGTCTTGGACCAACATGTAGAATTAAATGTTTGTATACATTTGTAAGCTAACTTGTATGGAATTTAATTATTATTTTGGGGAGTTAAGGGTTTCATCCAGTCGACTTGTGGTTCATGATTAGTATTTAAGGAGAGCTTGGGTAGATGTTTAGGGACAGATTTGGGAGATCAAAACTTGGAGAACTTAGCAGATTTGGAATGTAGATGTGAAGCTAAAGTTGGCAAAGTTGTGGAAAAGTTCTTGATGTTCTTGCAGATCATATTGTAATCTAATAGTCCTTTGTAGTAGAGCTAGGAGTTTTCATACTTGGAGACAAGGAGATTGCTTGGAGGCTTGCGAGCTCAAGTTTAGATCTGCCTTAGGGTTTCCATCAACTTATGATTGTCTTCAAAGCTGAACTAGCTAAGATTGTATTAGATCTGGTTGTGGATCTTGTAGAATTTTTTTCTGATTGTAATTGTCCCTAACCCAGAAGGCCTTACAACCAGGCATGTTAATGAAAATCAGTGTTAAACAATTACTTTATGTTGCATTGTTGAGTAATCCACTGTGTAATTTTGTTGGCTGCAAGGTTTGGACTATCCTTCATTGGATCCACCATCCTTGACTGCATAAGATCTTGTTGTGACTTTGCTGCTCTAATCTCCAATGATGTCATCCTTAGAGTGATATCTAGATGTATACTTTGGAAGTTAAGGTGATACTGACTCATCTTCCTTCTGAGTTTCTTCTTCGCTTGTTTCAAGGTCATTGAACAATACATCAATACTATCAAACATCTCTTCAACAACTATCTCACTAGTGGAAGGTTTGGGTTCTTCTCCAATCATAGGTGAGTAATCATGATATCTTTCTTGAACCATAAATTTTTCATCAATCTTAACATGAGCACTTTCAATGATCATCTTCAATCTCAAGTTAAAACATATATAAGCTTTATTTTTCTTAGAGTAACCAAGAAAAATACCTTCATCACTTCTTGCATCAAACTTTCCTATTGCTTCATCCCTCTTGATGTAGCACTTTCTTCCAAAGATTTTGAAGTACTTCACTGTGGTCTAACATTACCAATCCATAGCTCATAATGTGTCTTCTCCCCACCAGGCCTCAATTGTATTCTATTGGTAGTATAGACTATTGTATTGACTGCATCTCTCCAATAGGTGTGTGCAACTTTTCCTTCAATCATGATGGTGCACACTGTATCAAGGATGATCCTATTGCTTCTTTCTACAATCTCATTCTACTGAGGGGTTCTAGGTGCACTCAACTATCTCTTTATGCCATGTTCTTCGCAGTACTCATAGAATCTATCAAAGGTGAATTCTCCTCCTCTATCCGACCTTAGACATTTTATCTTTAGTCTAGATTCATTTTCAACCTTAACTTTGAATATTTTGAACTTCTCAAATGCTTCTGACTTATCTTTCAAGAACGTAACCCACATCATTCTAGAATAATCATCTACAAACAAAATGAAATACCTTTCACCATAGTGTGATCTTGTTTGAGTTGGTCTACATAGGTCTATTGAATTAGATCCAACTTGTGCTCTACTAAATTATACTTGCTTCTAAATGAATTTCTCACATGCTTTCCCATCACACATTCCCTGCAAATAGTATCAACCGGATTTGCTATGCTAGGTAGGTCTCTTACTGCCTTAACATTACTAATCTTTACAATGTTATCAAAATTGATATGACATAGTATTTTATGCCATAGACAACTGTCATCAAATTTAGAAACAAAACAACTTGCTTCTGGATTAAGCTAAAAAACATTACCTTTAGTCTTTGATCCTGATGCAATCATTTCTCCTTCCTTGTTGTTAATGATGCACTTGTTTCCATTGAACTCCAATGTGTAACCTTTTTCAATAAACTTCCCAACACTTAGTAGGTTATGTTTCAAACCATCAACATAAAGAACATCATTAGTGCTATTCTTTCCATCCAAGGTGATGGCTCCTCTACCAATGATAGGTTTAGGAGTGTTATCTCCAAATCTAACCATGCCTCCTTTGTATATGTCCAAATGAACAAATATATCTTTGTCTCCTATCATGTAATGTGAACAACCACTATCAATGACCCAATCTGTCCTGATGTCATCTTGTGAAATCAGTGCTAACTCTTGTGAATTCTTTTCATCTTCAAGAGAAATGAATCCAATTTCTTCTTCTGTTGATTCTTCATCTAATACTAAATCTCCAGTATAGTAGCATTCCTTTGTATACTTAGGCTTGTAGTTATTCTTGAACTTTTTAACTCTTGTAGGACACTTAGATGCAAAGTGACCAATCTTGTTACATGAAAAGCATTTGAATGGTAATTGACCTTCATATTTTCCTTTTCCTTTCTTTTCTCTTTTTGCAATCATAGAAATGAAATCATCTAGAGCTTTTTCTTCATCATCATCATCAAAATTACTAGAGGTGTTCAAGGATTTCTTACCATGGACTAAAGCTTTGAAGGCTATCTCACTTTTAGGCTCTGTCTTCAGACTTGATATCTCAAATGTAGCAATCTTGCTGATTAAAGTTTCTCTTTTAAAGTTTTCTAAAAATTGCATAGTCTCATCAAGGATGTTTATTTTGCTCTCATATTCTGGTGTCAATGTAGTCATCAATTTATCCATGATGTCTTCTTCTAAAATTTCTCCACCATTATTTCTAATTCTAGAAACTACTTCATTAATCCTTTGATTGTAGGCTCTTATGTTCTCTTCAGGTAGCATCTCCAATGTATTGTATTTTTTCTTCCATGTCTTTCTGTGCGCATTCTTTTCTTGTTTATATCCTTCAAACATGTCTTCTAAGTGCTTCTATATCATGTAGGCTATGTTTACTTTCTTTATCTCTGAAAACTCACTATCAGATAGGGCGTTGATAAGGGCTTCTTTTGCTATTGCATTCTAATGGAACAAATCCTTCTACTTACTAGTAGCATCATCCTTTGCAAGATCTGCTAGAGAGGGGATCTAAACTTCTTTGATAGCCACTTCAAAAAATTCAAAAGCAATGCACTGCAAATGTGTTATCATCTTGTTCTTCCAATCAAGATAATTCTCTCCATCAAACTTAGGACTGTATTTCCTAAAGAATGTCATCTGATCAACCTCAAGCTATTAAAATTTCTATCTGAGGAACTTGGCTCTGATACCAATTGTTAGGAATAGTCCCAAGAGATAAATGAGAGGGGAGGGGGGGTGAATCAGTTATCTACAAGTTTCAATTATTTATCCAATTAAGTATACTTAAACATAAATCATAAACACAATGAAAGAAAACTTGAACACAACATCAATATTTGGTTACGGGGAATCTCAAATAGGTAAAAGCCCCGATGGGAATTGACAACCACTAATAATTTGCACTAGTATATTATGATCCTTTTTAGAAGATCCTTAACCCTATTAGGAGTTGTCTTTAAAATTTATTTAGTACAGTGACCTGGTCAAGAGTCAGACCCTGTTAGGAGTCTTTTACAATTAACCCAGTTAGGGGTGAGGACACACTATCCGAGAGCACACTGATCAAAGGGGTGAAGGCTACAACCTTCTGAATAACAAATGCATACTATATCTAGATCTTTGTGAACTATTCTTTGACCTGCTATCTAGATCAGTTCCAATGTATAGCACAAACTTTTTACTTGGTCACATAGACCATCTGTTGATGGCTCAACACTTCGTACACTCTACTCTACACTTCACAATCAACTCTAAACCATACATTAGCAATCACAAATGATTTCCTATAAATATCTTTTCTCCAAATGATATAATCAAGTCAGCCTATTAGAACCACCTTGAAATCACATTAGAGAAACCATAACAAATTCTAATAATAATTTTGTCGGCTCTAATAAGCACGCAACACAATCTGGGACCTGTCCAATATTAATAAATGTAGACACACACTACACACTATCGGCTCTACCAAATTAATTGAAGCTTTCTCCTTAAGCTGAATTACATCATGCACTCTTAGCCAAACCTTCTTGACTCTTCTCTAATCACTAATCCAAGGGCGCATACTGATATGATAGGCGCAACTCCTGTACCAATAAAATCTATGTCAGCACTTCTGATTAAACATAGGAAACTACTACTGGTGAATAGAGACTACATAAATTCACTTCTACTAATCATCAGACTTTGTGTTCATGAATGTAACATCACTAGCATGTCTTCATCACATATCCAATGGTGCAAGGCTCCATGATGACTGTATGGACAAACACTCATAGAACACTGCCTGTAACTCTATTAGGAACACTGCTAACACAAGATGCTATATAATTGTCTGTACTATCAATTAACCTTTGCATCCATGATATCATGCTGATAACATGTCCATGCTACATATACTCAAAGCTTAGTACATAAGTCTTCCATGCTTTCTACTTACCATATGTTGACATCAATGACAAACATACAGATAGTACTGGATTGCTGGAAAATCTCCAACAGTAAGTCTTTAAACATTATTGCTCACCCACTTTCTATACTATGATTTATATATCTTTATATAGATAATATAAGTTTGGGCAGACATTACAAAAAAACTCCAAGAGATGAAGCCAAACCCTAAATTAGACTAGGTCGACAAACATTTTTTTTACCAGAGTTCCTAATCTTGCCTAGATACAACAAAGTATGACACCCAAATACTGCCAAACATATAAAAACATAGCTGATCTCTATAATTGTATTAAAATCTTACACTAATTATAACAGAAGATTACAAACATGAGTTAACAAAATAAGCAACCTTATTGTTGCAAATGTATCCTCTACCAAGCCCCTCTTGAGATCTCCTAACCAAAAAACTAAGAGAAATTGCTTACTATATGGAGTCCATTGTTGCACATATTTCCTCTTAAGATGATAGACAAGAGGACCAAAATATCTCATCACACATATATGCATCAAAATTTAGGATCTAGATAGCACAAAAACCATTGATTCAGCCTGAAACACGAGAGGTCTCTCCCACCTCTAGTTCTGAAGAAAAAATGCTTTAGCCACCAAGGAGGAATAGCGGACCTACAAAAGGTTATTTGTTGAAATCAATCGAGAATGTCATCCATCAGCTGCAATGCCATGGGATTTTGTTCACTCCCATAAAAAATGGGATAATATTCCAAGTCCAACTTTTTCACCTCAAATTCGTAAAATGGGTCATCTTGCATAAACAATCCTGATAAAGATGACCCATTTTACGAATTTGAGGTGAAGAATTTGGACTTGGAACATTATCCATTTTTTTATGGGAGTGAACAAAATCCCATAGCATTGGCACCTACAGTAGACATTCTCAACTGATTTCAACTATGAGGTCCTGTCCTGACCCATCCTAGTTCAACTTTCATTTTGACATTGGATTCATCAAGATGATACCTTGAGTATAGACATTTGATCTATTTTGGTTTATTTATGCTATCATTTGGACCTTATGAGTTGTTTGTTATAGATTTTTATGATGATCGGTATTTGTACTCTTTATATATGCTCATTTTGATATCATGATTATCTATGATATATGGACTCTGCAATTGTTATGTTATCTTTCAGTATTATGATCATTGATGGAATCATGGTTCTATGATAAGTTTTAGGGGTACATGCTTATGTGGAATATGTAATGTTTATGATGCAGATATTTATGTATTTGTCTAGGTTAGATGCTATTACTTTATTTTTGAAATGATTATTGATGCAAGATTTTATAATGTACTGACATCAAGTTTGAGCATGCAGGGACATGGCCATGGTTGTAAGTTGGGGAAACAAGATAGGATCAAAGTGCAATCAATTGAAAGCCAACGTCAACTCTAGAAGAGTACGACCTCGTTGTATCGTGATTTCTTTCGTAAACGTGATGACTGTGTGTATATGGTTGACAATGTTTGAAATATATGTTGTAAGTAAATTTTTATCTTTGTGAAAATGTTTAAATGTCTTTGCACACAAGGCATGCCACATGTGTTTGTGATGTGTATTATTGTGATGTGTCACTTGACACCTTAGTGATGTAGTGGCATTTTGAGTGGATTTTGGACCCCACCTTCTCCTTAGTTAGCCTTGAGCATTCCCAAGCTAGGTAGCTGGTTTAGAGGACCTAGAATTGTTGAAAACAAAACTCTATTTTCGGATGCATTATTAATTGGGTTTTTGGAGAGGTTTTGTGGAGTCCTAAGTTGAGGTTTAGATTGGATTTTAGTGCCCCAAGGTTAGGACTTGGGTTGGGGGGCTCAATTCTTCTATTTTCTTCTTCCTAGGCCACTTATATGTCTCTCCAATTGTTCCATTTTTTATATGCACGAAAATGGAAATGTTCCCTAAGTTGTCTCTTATTTTCATATGTGGAAATTCATCCTAAACATTAGAGAGGGGCAAGTGTCATTTTTGTCTTAGATTTAGAAACCTAATAGTATTGGGAAGGGATTTGAAAGAAGAATGTTTTTAGGGAGAAAGACTTAGAAGTATCAAGTTAGTTCATTCTTGTTCATGCTTGTGGGAGAGGAAATTAGAGGAGTTCTTGAGAGTCTTTGCTTAGTAGATTTGTGGATAGCAAGCTTGGTGCCAAGGGAAGCTCATCTTCAACTCTCAATTCAGCCTTGTCTTTGAAGGAGGTTGGTGGACTTCAAAATCTTGTTGTTTATTTGAACATGCTTGGAAGGAATGTGTTATTTGAAGAATTGTAATCTGTTTACTATGTGTGAATCTTTTTATTGTTGATTTCATTTTGAGCTATTGTTTTCAATCTTGTTGTTTTTCTTGTAATTGTTCATTTCATGGGTGTGCAAGTTCACTCCTCATCCTTGGGTGGATTAGAGGAGAACTTGGGGTGAAGGGTTTGAATTGGGATTTCCTATTTGTAAGAGTGCATGGTTGTATGGGCAACCATGATAACCTTTTTATGCTGTTTGGGGGCCATAAGGATGATTGGGGGCCATAAGGGTTTGTTGTTTGCTCATGGATTTGAGCTGTATGGGTTGGAAGGGCCTTGAGAGGGCTGGTATTTCATGTTTCATATGTTGTTATTATAAGCTTGGTGACTCCATTAGGAAGATTCCACCTTCACCCATTGTATGGATTCTATGTAAGAATCCTTTGTGCAAACTTGGGAAGGGAGTTTATTGTGAAAATCTGTGTTTCCTATTTTATGATAAATGTATATGTTTTATGTTGCTTGAGTGTACCCTATCCTATTCTTGTTTCCCCAAGCTTGGGGGTGGCCATGTAATGGCCTTGGCTAGGAGGTGAGCCTCCATGGCCATGTGAAGAAGATCTTATGTTTTGTAGGTCTTGGTTCATGGCTTATAGAAGCAGTCCTAATCTGAAGGCTAAAGACTAAGTTGAAAGTTTCCAAAGATGGTTTTAAGATGTCTCTGGTTGAGAGAGCTTGTTCTTTATAATTGTTTAATTTCTGCATAAAGATCTTGTAATATTATTAAAGTTGGAACTTTAGACTAGTTGGTTAGTAGTTTTATGTAGTGAGTCAAATTATTGTTATATTAAAGAAGCCCTAAAACTATATCTATAATTTAGAAATTCAAATTCAATTCTCTATTGAATAGTTAAGTGGATTAGTTATAAATTTGGAAGTTTTAATTTGTTATTTATTCAGAAAGTTATGAAGTTCATGTAGTAGAGAATAGTTAGTAAGTTCCTGTAGTAGAGAATCTGTTGTTATAATTGTGTTTCTAGAACTACTATGATTTTCAAAAAATTATGAAGTCCGTGTAGCAGAGAATTTGTTGTTATATTTGTGTTTCCAGTACTACTGTGATTTTTAGAAAATGATGAAGTTTCCTGTGGTAGTGAATTAAATATTAAATTGGTATTTCCAGTATGTTTACACAGTTTAGATTTGAAGGTCATATTTTTTTGGAACTATTCACTTATTATCTCTATCAAAATTGCAAATAAGGGAACCTATAGATGATTGCAAGAAAAGACAAATCAATGTTGTATTGATATTTAGAAGAACATTTTTAAACATGTAGTATGATATACTAAAATTTAAATGTTACAGGAAGATGTTAAGTAAACAGTAGCATATTTTAGCTGTAAGTTTGCATTATGGAATGAAAAGAAAACAATTTTAGCCACTCTAAATCTGTTGTAAATAATGAACTGTTAGTTCAATTTTCTTTTGTATTTAGAAATGAATAAACATATATATATATATATATATATATATATATATATATATATATATATATATATATATATATATATATATATATATATATATATATATATATATATATATATATATATATATATATATATATATATATATATTGTATAATAATATATTTTATAGATAATATACCTATAATTGTAGATAATCACTTAACATCTTCAGATTTTGTTTTTATTCCTGTGCCTACAAATTTGTGATCTTCTTATTTGTAAATATATATATTGTTTATATATTATGCTATACATAAAAAAATTGTATAACATAATATAAATAAACATTTATTGAACAACTTAAAAAAAAAGAGAGCCTTATTTAATAATACCTGTCGCTATTACATAGACCTGTGCCTTTCCTCTTTTTTTTATCAAAACAGTAATATTAAGAAATATAATAATATATATAAAATATTATGCAATAGATATTGTATAATACTTAATATATATTAATATATTTGAGCAGTTATTACCTAATATAAAAGTAATTTAATATTATATAATATATACTATACATTAAACATTGTATAGAATATATTATAAAATATTATAATATAAATTATTAATATATTATCAAAGTTTATAAAAAAAAATTTATAACATAAAATTTCGGGGCCAAAACCCTTACGGCCGAAGCCGACTATCTCCATGCGCAGGCGCGGTAGTTCACTACCGTGACTCTAAGTCACGGCAATGCAGGGCACTGTCGTGGCTTAGGGCCATGGCAGTGACCCTGCCTAGATCACTGTCGCAACAACAAAGAAACAAAAAAAAATGCAGCCAAGGGTTTTTTTTTTTAAATTCGTACAGTGCCATATTTGGTACTGATTCAAAAAGAATATATTATTATCACATTCTAGCATATGTTAAACAAAGAGTTTTTTTTTAACAAACCTAAACACATATGCGAAATCGAAGGGCCAAACCAGTAAACGGGAGACTGGTATTAATACCAGTAGCTAAGCCATGTCAGCCATAAATAAAAATAAAATAAAATTTGTAAATAGCACATCTAATACAGGTGCATTGCTAAATGAGATTTTCATTACTTTTGATCAGAGGAACAGATCTGAATAGATAGAATGGAGGGATGTACCCAGATCGTGTAGAAAATGGTAACATCATAAATAGTATTAATAGAGTTCCCTTATGAGGTTAAGAGATCTGTTCCTGCACCATACCCTCTTGCCTATTGTAGTGCACCTATACCAAAAGACTTCTTTCCATCTTCCTCAGACCTGCAAGACAAAAATGATGTAGATTAGGGTTTGGTTATGTTCTTTTAGACACCCCCAAACCCTAATTTTGAATTAGGGTTTTGGGGAGTCACTTTTTATAATAAAATATGCTTCATGTTATTATTTTTAGTTGCCCCTTCGAAATGGAAAATTTAGGATTATTTAGTCTAAATTTAGTTTGTAATAGAGTGCTATTAAAAATCTCTTTCTTTCTATTGTCTTGTAAATTTTATCTAATTATATATATTTGATGTGGTGCGATAAAATAGATCTTTAGGAAATTTTATTTATTAGCATCTTTGACGTCAAAATACATTAGTTAGATTACGAGATTTAGATTTTGATAATCATGTCATTTGAATTATTCATTACTTTAGTTTAGTTATATATTAGAATTCTAGTGGGTTTTATTTAAGTTAAAATTATATTGAATTTATGTAATTATTTTATTGGAAAATTAAATCTCTTATGCCTAGATATTTAGTTAAGTAAATTTTAAATATATAATTTGTTTTATTTTGAATTTCATTTTAATGTATAACCAAATTGTTTTAGGCACTGTATGTTGTTTTATGAATGTTATGGTTTACTGAGTTATTATAATTGTTTATGGGGATAAACCTACCATATTATGATAATTGATTATTAATTTTATTAATGAATTTCCTAAATTTTTCACCTGATAAATGTCAAAAAAATTATTAGGGAATAAGGTTATCAATGTCTCGCCAAGATTTTCTTTTATTATTTATCTTCTAGAAATCATTTTTAATCTTTTATTACAAACATTATATTACACTCCTTGAAACTCTTTTAGGGTTAGGCCATGTTATTCTTATACAAACTCGATATGTAAGGGGAAGTTTAATTTCCCTTATATTCTTACTATTTCCTTGTCGCCTAATGACTTCCATTGTGTAAGGGACAAAGGCACGCCTGCGCCTGCCTTATGATCTCTTAAGTGTCATTGGGTGACCCACCCAAGCGAGCTTATGATTTCAAAGCTTCGCGTCGAAGGACTTTGTGCAACCTTGTCATCTTAGGTGTATGTCATAGTTTGTTTCAAAAAAAAAAAAAAAAATTAGTTGTGTTTTTGCCTGATTATTTTTGGGCATTACATCAACTAACAACTTTTTGCAAGAGGGTAGTGCCCCCTCCGCACCTATTCTTTCATATCGATTCACATTTCCACTACCACCACAGGGCCACTGCAATGCCATTCCTGTCCAACTTTTGACACCGCCTCCATGGAGAGTGAAATCGTCGAAGTAGAGGAGCAAGAAAGAACGGGTGGGGAGGACTTTCACCTGCCCATGGTTGAAGGGGGTATCCTCACCATATCAAAGGGTTGTTTCTTTTTAAATGCTTCCATCTTAAAAGAATCTACAGTCATTTGATATGGTCACGATATCCCTTCACCATGGGCAATCGAAAGTCCTCCCCACCTGTTCTTTCTTTCCTTTACATTTACTTTCTTCTCCTCTGCTCCGACTATTTCACTCTCCATGGAGGCAGTGTTAAAAGCTGGACAGGAATGGCATTGTGGTGGTAGTGGAAATGTGATTCAATATGAAAGAATCGGTGAGTCTTTTACAACAAGTTTTCTTTGTACTTATTAACTAGAAACTTTTTCTTTGACATGAAATGTATCTAGGCACCTTGTACATGCAATAGCTTTATATATAAAAAGTAGGGTAGTGTGAATTGTACATATTGTGCAGTATTAGAGCTCTCCCTTCTTTCCACCTTCAAATAGAATGAAATTTTTTAATTAGTAAGAAATGGCCAGCACATTGTACTAAAATACTTAGGCACATGCATTAACACTTATTGATGCGGGTTCCAATACATTTTTCTGAAGAGTTAAAAATTAATTATATAATATAAATTGTTATCTCTTTGAGAGAAATGACCATCCAATTGGAACCCATATAATGCAAATAATATAATATTGTATTCTTCATCAACAAAGTATTAACGACAGATTAGCACTTAATGAAATAGAACTCCCGCATAAATTAGAACTTTAACGGTAAAAACTCTTGCATAAATTAGCACTTAACGCCCAAAACTAACTTAGAGAAAACTAGGTAATGTTGGCATTAAGCAGAATTGCCACTAGTGACAACACTTATTTGCATTCTGGGTGCAAACCGAGCAGACAGTACAAACCGAGCAAACAGTGCAAACCGAGCAAACAGTGCAAACCGAGCAGACAGTACAAACCGAGCAGACAGTGCAAACCAAGCAGACAGTGCAAACCGAGCAAACAGTGCAAACCGAGAAGACAGTGCAAACCGAGCAGACAGTACAAATCGAGCAGACAGTACAAACCGAGCAAACAGTGCAAACCGAGCAGACAGTACAAACTGAGAAAGTTAGTACAAACCGAACAGGACAGTGTAAACCGAGTAACATCATGTCTACCAAGTCACCAGTATTTACCGAGTTCAAAACCTACTGAGTGATCAATATGAACCGTGCCTTCACTTCTACCGAGTGCATGACGATGCCGAGTAATACAGTGGACGCCGAGTATCAGAAAGTCACCGAGTCAGTTTGCAGGAACCGTGTAACCATACTTGGGCCGACTTAGTAGCACTTATGTTTATTTGTCAAGCTGACTTTGTAATTGTAATTGTAATTAATTGTTTAAGACTTGTATATAAACAATGTTGTAAAAATGTCAAGATGTATGAAAAAAGAATATATGTGAAAGAGAAAGAAAGGCAGAGATAAGCGAATTACAGAAGGCTTCAGCAGTATAAGGAACAACAAAGACAAATTCATCACAGAAGGTGATCAGTACATCAGCGAATCTCAATCAGCAATCCAGTTGCAAAGCAAGAGATCTACTGTCTCATCCTAACAGGTGAATCAGTACTAAATCCTTTAACCGGGTAGACTTAACAGTCTTTTGTAAAATCTCTTTACCGAGTGCATACTTCATTGTATGTTTTGTAAATCCTTTAACAGGGTGGATTTAGCAATCCTTATTGCTCCTAACAGGGCAGATCATCAGAAGTGATCAAATTGTAAGCCTTAACCGGCCAACTTTATTCTGCAGTATTAAAGCTTTGTGGGTTTCATCCCCACCCCAGTTTTACTTTCTTTTGGAAGGTTTCTGGGTAACCAAATCTGTGTGTCATTATTGTGAATGCTTTTAAGTTTCATGCTTTCTGTATGCAAAGGTTAAAATGAATTACATGTTAATACATCTGTAATTGTAAGAAAATTTGGAGTTACTGATTCACCCCTCCCCTCTCAGTAACTCGGTTAATTCCTGAATATTTCCAACAGGTAACTTAGGGCCCATTTAGGTGTTGGAATATGAATGCCAATTCCAGTCGATTCTGGAATATACAAATCTTGAAAATGATTTCCAGAATATGGGCTAACCCGTTTGGTTCACCCGGAAGATGACTAAGAAGATGCATAAGGAATTTTAATTCTTTATTTTAATTTCTTTAAATATAGTGTGTATATGTTTGTATATATACACACACATACATGTGTGTATATATACACATATGCAGACATGTGTATATATACACATACACACATGTATATACATATACACACATACATACATACACACATGTGTGTACATGTGTGTGTATACACACACATACACACATATACATATACACACATGTGTGTGTATATACACACATGTATATATATAGATACATGTGTATACATACACACATGTGTATACATACACATACATGTGTATATATACATACATATGTACATGTATATATACACACATGTGTCTATATATACACGCATACACATATATATACACATGTATACACATATAAACACATGTGTATATATATACACAAATATACACATGTGTGTGTATATACATATATCCATATTTATGTATATATACACACATATACACATGTGTGTGTATATATACACACATATATGTATATACATACATGTATATATATATACATCCTTATAGAAATATAATATACATCCTTATAGTCATGGATCCCACAAAATATTAAATTTGGTTTTATAAAAATTAGAATTGGATTTCAAAATTCCAATTCCACCTATTTGAGTGGAAGATGAAATGCCCATTTTGGGGGCAAAATTGGAATTTCAAAATTCCAATTCCAATTTTTTGGATGGACACAAACATGGAATTGACATTATTCAGAAATCTAATTCTGGAATATCCAGTCTAATTCTAGCACCCAAACGAGCAGAGAATATAAAAAACATAGCACTTGAAAAAGAATACTTTCCTCGGCAATGTCGACATCATTCTAGTTTTCATTATACTCAAAATTTACTAAAGCATAATGTATATGAAAATTTAAAATATATTTGAATTCTTTTGACATAATAAATGGCTGGGTTAATTAAACAAACAATTGATTAAAATGGTTGTTTTGATTATTGAAACAAAAGAGAATAGACTTAATACAAATGCATGAATTTTAAAAATTTAATCTATCTTTTATTATGTGATTGATATAATTTAATTTGTAAGAGATAAAAATATAGTTTTAATTTTGTAAAGGTTGTTAAGTGCATGTTTTACCCTTTTGTTCCAAGGGTTTCCTGGCAATGCATTACATATCATAGAGAATAGAAGTGCAAAATATTTAAAATAATTTTTGAAATAGGAATGTTGATGGAAGATCTATTAATAGATTGAGATATGTGGGATATTGTTGATGAGAACATGACACTTACATATCCAAATGAGGATCTACTAGATATGTTATTGCAGACTGTAATGCCAAGAGTTCAATCAATTTTGGGTTATGTGGTAGTAAAATATGAATCAATCAGATGCCGCTTAGCATCCCTCCCTTAGCTGGCTATGATGTTGACTCAAATATTGACTCACATGTGAGAGATTTTGGTGAATATCTACTCCACCTCCCCCCACTATAGATAGGCTTATAATAGGTTAAGAGTAAATAGACGCAGCCCAATTTAGGCCTATATATATATATATATATCTTGAGGGTATGATAGGAGAAACAGAAAGTGAACTCTGTGAATTGTACATTGTGCAATGTGTATTATATCAAAGTTGAGAGGTCATGGGCTCTCCTACCATCCCATCCATTTTCCTATAAAATGAATGCTTCTTTCCACCTTCAAATCGAATGAAGTTTTTAAATTAATAAGAAATGGTGAGGACATTGTACTCGAATACTTACACCTAGATTGCACCCAAATAAATAAACCTACTGATGGGCTCCTAAACAGCCATCTTTTTCACTACTTTTTATCCTCTTTCTAGAACAAGTTGATTGCACATAGACATGAATTTATGGTTTTAAGCATATGAACTTATGGTTTCTATGTATATGTTATATATGTGTGTGTGAACATAAGATGGAAATATGGATACTTCTAAAGACATAATATCTACTTAAATTCATGGAAAGGAATGGTGAATATAATATTTATACATTTTAATGGATGTATTCTCTCCTAAGCTATGTTTTGGGTAGTTACCTCTTGTAGCCATAGGATTTGCAAGAGTGATAATTAAGACTTACACCTTTTCCTAATATTGATGATGTGGATATAAATGTATATGGTTGGATATGTGCGCATTGATTATTTTGCAAGAGTTGACCTTGGATATTCAAAGACCAGCATACTAGCGTGGGAGTCATCAAAGCTAATCGTAGATTGTAGAATCTTCGCAAGCAAGTCAATACTTTCTGTTGCATGCAATGCGTAGATTTCTTGTGCGCTATGTTCCGGGATTGTTTATAGTCAATAATGTTTATGTTATGAAACTTTATGAGTTGTAACCGATCCTTAATTATGAAGTGATCGTAGATTTAAGAGTTAGTTGTAGCTTCCTTTTAAATAATCAACTATTGTGACTCTTTTGGAGTTAGTCAAACAAACTGGTTTTTAATAGAACTTTTGCATATTGTTTCAATCAAGTGTAATCATTTTATAGATGAATAGAATGTTCAGTTCAAGTTTGCAACTTTCATCTTGATTGTACTTCTCATTCACTCATTCAAGGGGGCCCACTTGATGAGTGAATTGTTTTGTTAGTGTAGAGTTCATTTTCCCGTTCATTTATATCTTTTAGAACTCTTCTATTCCTACAACTACTGATATTAGAATCAGTAGCCTGTTCTTGTAGCATAGTCAGTTGGCGTAGTTCCTAACTATGATTTCTTGCTTTGATTAGAATACATTTGCTTACTAGTTTTAGTATAGTTTTCCTGAAGCATAAGCATTTGAATTCCTTAGATAGGCTTAGAAGAGGAGGTTTGAAGCATATACTTTGAAGATACCATTCCAAGTTTACGTCCCCAGTCGATAATTAAATGAGACCAAATAATGCATTTAGGAATCATTTTGGGTGTCCAATCCTGAAATAGGTAGTCCATTGCTCTAGGTTTCTAATACTATTGTTTGGCCAAGCATTTTTAGCACCGCTGCTGAGGATGGTTTTAATTCAAACTAATCCTTGTAGTTGCAGTCTTGGTTTTAATTTAGTACTTAAGTAAGCATTTTTATGCATAGAAGGAGAGATCACCTTGGGAGATTTCTTCCCTGTAACTACCAAGGAGAGCTATTTGATTTATTTAATCCTCAAGTTGAAGAACCACAAAGTGAGAATGAAGAAGAAGAACCCTTTGAAAATCCATTTGTTGATGCTCAGGAATACATATCCTCTTCATCATTTGAGGAATCACTGCATTTGAATGACTTATTTGTTGAACCTGAATACCAAGATAATCCACTTGCTCTTATTATATATTAGCCACCACCACCAAGTCCTCCTCCCAGAATGGCTACTCAGGTTCCCTTTCCTTTTCCTATACCTCAACAACAAGGAAACCAAAATTTGAAAAATATACCTACTGCTGCACTTCCCAAATTTTATGGCCTCCTTACAAAGGACCCTGAAACCTTCCTCTTTGAATTTGATATTCTTTGTCGGAGTTATGACTATACCACTAATGCCCACAAGCTAAAGTTGTTTCCATCAACTCTAAAAGAAGCTACTTTGAGATGGTTCATGGGGTTAGGTG
This sequence comes from Chamaecyparis obtusa, assembly GCA_027943335.1. Lineage (NCBI taxonomy): Eukaryota > Viridiplantae > Streptophyta > Pinopsida > Cupressales > Cupressaceae > Chamaecyparis > Chamaecyparis obtusa. The sequence goes on along the minus strand of BSBK01002720.1, from coordinate 370,316 downwards.
CCAATGTTGTAGTAGATTGGAATGCCATGCGCATAATGTTTCTTACGAAGTACAAAGAATATTGTAGAGGTCAGATTTGAAAGGTGATGACATTTTTAAAATGTCTCAAAAGGAGGACAAAACACTAGAGGATTATGTATCCAGATTTATGTTCAACTTGCAGCATAATACACAAAACCGACTAAATGAGGCATCTCAGAAACACCTCTTCCTAAAAGGTGTGAATGATGGAAGTATTGAGTCTCTAGACCTAATGGCAGGAGGAGATATCACACAAAAAGGTTGGGTTGACATAAAGAATATATGTCAAAATTATTCAAAGGCCACTTTGAAGAAGGGTAGGGGACTTAGAGACCTACCATATAAGTCCAATGGTGGTTCAGGAGTATCCAAAGTGGAGTTGTCTAATTTTCTATCTGACTTCAAGAAAGACATCATTAATGATGTCACCACTCAACTAGATAGTATGCAAGCAAGGAGGAAGAAGGAAGAGGTAGACGTTGTGCTTGCTGAGTTCTGCTCTCATTGCAGAGAGAAGAAGAGAAACTACAAATGTAAGACTGTTGCATCTGTGGACAATAACTCAATGCCCACCGAGTTCAAAGCCATAGATGAGGAGAATGGAGAAGTTTTCTATGTTTCTCAAAGGTGTCCATGGGCTTAGAGACAAGGTATGCCTCCGAACCCATTGAATAATTTTGGTTATAATAATAATAGCTATTGGCCAAACCAAAACCCGCAAAATTTTGCTCCTCAGGGTTAGAATTGGAATCACAACTAGTCCAATCAGCAGTCATATTATAACCAAGCCTATCTATAGCAACCACCATTTAACCCATACCAACAATAGTATAACTCTTATCAGCAACCATAGCAGAATAGCCAATGGCCAGCTCATGGTAGCTGGCAACCACAACCTTAGTGGGGACCCAATCAGCCTAATCAGCAACAAGCACTAATGCCTCCACCTCAGTAGCAAGTTATTATGCCACTGCCTCCTGTAGAAAATAGCAATCCTCAAAAGCCAACTCAACTTCTAGCTCAGCCCACTCCAAATCATAATAATAAGAAACAAGCTTATTCCTTTCACGTGAATGATATCCATCTTAGATCAGGAACTACACTGCCTGCACCCAAGGAGCTAATAATCAGTGAAGTTTTTGATGTTGAAGACATACCCATGAACAAGCCTATTGATGTTCCACATGTTTCTCAAACTACACCAATGCCTAAGAATCCTCTTTATCCACAAAGATTGTCTCAGGTCATTCCTCCAAAAGAAAATCCTGTAGCCACTGATTTGATTGATTAGCTCAAGAAAATGATAGTTTATACCAAAGCAATTAAAGAAGCCTATATCAAACAACCTAGAAGGAAAAAGAAAGACCCTGATACTATCCATGTCTTAGGCCAGCTCTTTGATCTCATGCTAAGCAAAGTTTTCATGCCCAAGTATTCAGATCCAAGAAGTCCAGTGGTAACCATCTTCATTAACGGTACCCAAATTCAGAATGTTCTCATTGACTTGGGAGCATCAATTAATGTTATGACTAGGGAAGTTCTATTGAAACTTAGTATCATTGGATTGTGGGACACACCAACAATATTGCAATTAGTTGATAATTCCATAGTTAAGCCCGATGGTATGGTGGAGGATATTGTTGTTACTTTGGATTCTTTAGATTACCGTTCTAATTTTATAGTCCTATCACCCAAAGCCACCCTAGGAGGATATCCATTAATCCTAGGATGGCCTTGGTTAGCTATGGCTGATGCTTGCATTGCATGTCATTCAGGGAAGATGACCATATTAGATGGAATAAATACCAAGAAGTTAACTCTATATTCTCCTGCAAAACCCCAAAGTGAACTTGATCAAATTGTCTGGCTAGACTTAGGAGATGCTGCCCTTGAAGTAAGCTCTATGAAAAAACTCATGGTCATTGACAGAAATCCATTCATGGTATCACAAGAAGAAGATGATATACTAGCAACAATCCTTACCAATCAATATGGTTCTGAGGAATCATCTTCTGATGATCCAAATTATTCCCTTTAAACAATACTACCCAAGAAACCCACATCTCAGCTTTCTGTAGCACCTAATTATCTCCACACCTTGCTACCCCATGAGATAAAGTTTCCATCTATAGCAGAAATTTAGATGTTAGAAATAGTTAAGAAAGTTGAAATTGCTTCAGGAAAGGAGCTTAATGTTAATAAAAACCTCATTGAATCCTTGATGTCTAGTCTTCTCAAGCTTTTACAGGATAGTCAACAAGCCTTTGCATGGGATTACACTAACATGAAAGGGCTGGATCCCAAACTCTGTACTCATAGAATATATATAAGCCCATAATACAAGCCAATGAGACAAGCTCAAAGAAGAATTAACCCTACTTTAAGAGATATAGTTAAGACCGAGTTGCAGAAGCTTCTTAGTGCAGGTTTCATTTATCCTATTTCTAACAGTCAGTGGGTTTCTCCTCTTGTAATTATTCCAAAGAAAGGAGGAAAGTGGAGAGTTTGTGTTGACTACAAAGAACTTAATAAAGCCACTAAGAAGGATCACTTTCCAGTACCTTTCATTGACCAAGTACTTAATAATCTTGTGGGTAAAAAGTACTTTTCATTTCTAGATGGCTTTAGTGGGTATAATCAAATACAAATATCACCAGAAGACCAGGACAAAACAACATTTACCTATCCTTGGGGAACCTTTTCTTATTCAGTCTTTCCATTTGGATTATGTAATGCTCCTGCTACTTTCCAGAGAGCAGTGCTAGGTATTTTCTCTGACATAGCTGTTGATTGTGTTGAAATCTATATGGATGACTTTACAACTCATGGCACCACATTTGAAGAAGCATAAGAAAACTTGGAAAAGGTTCTTAAGAGATGTCAAGATTACAATCTCTCTCTTAATAGTGAGAAGTGCTACATGATGATGGAGGAAGGAGTAGTCCTAGGACGCTACCTTTCATCTTTTGGAATTCAAGTTGACCCTGCAAAAATTGTAGTTATCAACACACTCCCCACACCAGTTAAGCAGAAGGATGTCAGAAGTTTCCTTGGCCATGCTGGTTACTACATAAGGTTCATAAAAGACTTTAGCCAACTTGCAACACAATTATATAATTTGTTGAAGAAAGAAGCTGAATTTGCATGGACAGAGGAATGTGAAGCATCATTCCAGAAGTTGAAAGATGTTCTAACAACAACACCTATTCTTAGAGGACCTGATTGGAAGCTTCCATTCCATATCCACATAAATGCATCTGACTATGCTATTGGAGCATTTATGGGACAAAAGGAAGGTATTATTGAACATGCAATTTACTACATTAGTAAAAATTTGCGAGTAGAATTGAATTATACTATTATTGAAAAAGAGTTGTTAGCAACTATTTATGTACTAAATAAATTTAGGCACTACATCACAAGCTATGAATTATTTGTTTATACTGATCATTTAGCTATCAAGTACTTAATGAATAAACCTGCCATTAATGGTAGACTAGCACGCTGGTTACTACTCATGTAGGAGTTTGATGTAAAGATCATAGACAAACCAGGAAAGGCTAATGTAGTGGCTGATTTCTTGTCACGACTACAAGTGCCAGATGATCCTGCAGCAATTGATGATAGTTTCCCTGATGAGAACTTTTTTTCTATTGATTCTTTTAATCCATGGTATGTAGACTTAGCCAACTACCTTGCTATAGGGAGAATGCCACCTCACTTTTCTCCTAAATAGCATCATGTGTTAGTTGAAAAAAGATTTAACTTCTCTTGGATTTCAAGCTCCATGTTTTATATAGGACCAGACCAAGTCACAAGGTGATGCATTCGAGAGGATGAAACTTATGACATCCTTCGGGCATGCCATGATGAGCCTTGCGGAGGACACTTTGCCACAAAGAGGACAACCTACAAGATTTTGACAACTAGGTATTACTGGCCTACATTGCATAAGGATGCAACAAAACATACTCGACATTGTGACAGGTACCAACATATGGGATGACCTACAAAGACTGATGAAATGCCCCTGTAGCCATAGGTAGTTGTCACACCCTTTGACAAATGGGGTATTGACTTCATTGGACCTATTGAGCACTCTTCTCATGGGAAGTCTTACATCTTAGTATGTACTGATTATGCAACAAAATGGGTTGAAGCCAAAGCTATGAGACATGCCAGAGATCACAAAGTTGTTGAGTTTCTTTATGAATGCATATTCACTAGATTTGGAGTACCAAGGGAAATTGTCACAGATCAAGGGGCACAATTCACGTCTAATCTTATCATAGAGTTGATGCAGGAATACATGGTGTGTCATGGAAAATCTTCACCCTACCATCCTCGGGCCAATGGCTAGACAGAAATCACAAACTGGGAGATCGAATCCATTCTCACAAAAATAGCAGATATGCATAAAAAGGATTGGGCTACCTATCTTCCTGAAGCCATATGGGCTTACCACGCCACATGGAAAACCACTATAGGGTTTACTCCTTTTGAGTTGGTATATGGAAAATCTACCTCTATGAGGATTGAATTCCAGTATAAAACACTTTGTACTACTTTAGAACTGGATATAGATATCACCAAAGCACAACAAGATAGGTTACTACAATTAAATGGACTGGATGAATATAGGAAGTCTGCTCTCCACAATATAGAGTTGATACAACAGCAAAGGAAAAAATGGCATGACAAGTTCATTCATGATAAAAAAATTTCTGTCAGAGATTGGGCACTGTTATATGATTCTAGATACCAGCACACACCTAGGAAATTTCATATTAGATGGCTTGGGCCTTATGAGATCATATCAGTATTTGACAATGGAGCAGTACAACTTTCAACCATTGATCCTGTTTAATTTAAATTACTTGTCAATGGGCATCATCTAAACTTTACCACAAACCTATTAGTCATGATGAGTTCCTAAAGCAGTTCCAAAGCACAATTGAAGTAAGCAATCCTATAGCCGAAGAATCTGGGTCTTCCACCTAGGATTCTGCCAATTCTTGATTCCATTCAAGAACACCATAATAAATATTTCACATTTTGTGGAATACTTTCTCCATAATAATTTTTCATCTCACCTTCTCTCTTTTTCCACCCATACGCCCCATCCCATCACTTCATATGCAGGTGTAGTTTTTTTAACAACTCTTCTCAGAGCACTTCCAGATTCGTGCCACATATATTCGTACATATATTATTTTTATTCATTAATTTTTAGGATTTTGTGTCATTTTAATTTTTCACTCTTGCTTAACCTAGCTTGGTGGGACCCATGCCATTACTTAGTTGGGGGGGGGATTTATTCTATTTTGAAATCTCAAATTAGCATGTAAAATTAAAGATCATGTCTTTGAATTATGTCTGCGACATGACTTGATGATCTGTCCTTTTGTGATTGCATCATCACACTTAAAGTGAATTAAAGATATTAAAATATGATCTTGATTTCTAATGATTTGTTGTGATGTGTTCAGGGTGGTAGCCTTGGCATGCACGAGATTTTATGAGATGTTATGCAAAACTCATATCATTAGATTTTGTGCAAAAAAATCTTTAATTTTATGAATCAAGTTGCAGTTTGTACGTTGTCTTTTCTTCTGAAACATTTTGTTCAGTAATGCATTGAGGTCTATGACTTGCCATTGTTGAACTCTATGAGAATTGTAGTTCTGCATATTCAAAAATTGTTTGAGAGTAGTAATGGGAGGTGACCTTAAAAGGCATGAACCAGTGGACCACAGGGTTTTATTAAATGATGCACCCACCTATGAAATGTTTAGAAGGAGAGGATGGTTGGATTATTGTTTAAGCCTTAAAGGGTTTAACAAGGAAGTTGCTCTGTAATTTATGTCCACCTTGAAGGATGGGTTTGCAAAAGTCAAAGGCTTGAAAATTGAGTTCACAGAAGATGTAGTAGTTGAAGTGACTGGTTTACCTCGGGGAGGTGAACAATGGGTGAAAGATTTCAACCTGCATTCAGTGAGAGCACAGTTCACTTTGCATGGTGATCCTGAGTTACATGTCGACAGGAAGTAAGGAACTTGGTGATTATCTTTTCCCCTGGATTTCATCTAGCCAGCTGCATTTGTTATTTAGTACTTCACCTATGAGGGACACTACAAATACCTACATGCTTTGCACTTCAAAATTCTTAGTCATCTCCGGAATGATAACAGACTGGTAAATCTTCCCAGCTTCTTATTTAACATTGTGAAAAAACAAGCTTTATTAGTCTAGTTAGGAAGCAACCAGTCTATTTCACATCATTGCTTAATAAAATTAATTGTAGAAAGGGAGTTGAATAGAAAAAAGGTTGGGACATGGGAGGAATTTTTGCAAATGAATGAGGTTGAACCTAGTGTAGTCGGCCCTAGAGGTCATGGTGTTGGTCGGAGAGAGAAAACATCTTCTGGGGTTTGTAAAATTGTTCAAAGAATTGAGAATGATCCTGAAGCCTCTCCTTTCATTTCTAGGTCACCTAGAAAAAGAATTTTCAATGCTGGAGCCTCTACTTCTCAGAGGAAGAAAAATAAAAGTGCAGAAGCTCCTAATATTCCTGAATCTTCACCATCCATAAGGACAAGGTTTGCATCTAGGAAGGGCAAGGGTAAAATAATGGAACCAGAAGAGGAAATATTAGAACCTCAGCTTGGTGATAATACTGATAATATGGAAGAAACCCTACATTCCCCTAGGGAAGAGAATCATGAATTCCCTCCTGAAGAGAATTTTGAGAACCCTAGGGAAGAGAATTTTGAGAACCCTCCTGAAGAGAATTTTGAAAACCCTCCTGAAGTAGAAGAAGAGGAGGTAGTCACTAAGATAAAGAAACAAAAGAGTCCTCTGAGCTCATCCATACTCCCTAAGAGAAGAAGTAGAAGGATTTCTGAGAAAGATGCTGAAGATTTTGTTCCTATTATTAACGTTGAGTCTTCTGAATCTGTAGAAAATGAGTCTTTGGAAAACTCCTCTTTTGAGGAATTTTTTCATCAACCTACAGCTAGTGACACTATATTAAGAGAGTAGAGTCCAGAAGTAGAGGTTAATCCTAGAGTTGGAGTTAACTACATTCCGATTGATAGTGACAAGGACTCTGAGGGCATAGAGGAATTTGAAGATAATTCTATCGAGTAGGACACTAGTATGAATTCAGAAGAAATTCCTAACTTTGGAACTGAAATTATTGAAGTACCCCAGTAGAGCAGTCAGGATAAGTTAGAAATGCTGGCTAAACTGGCAGTTGATGTTAGTGAGGAAACCAATGTAGTAAAGGCAATTGTTTTGTGGAAAGGGAAGTCCTCTACACCAAAGAAAACAATTAAAACTCCTCAATTTTCATCCGGATGGGTGGACATACTCAATCAAGAACCTTTACCCCCACCAAATTTATCTACACCCCTTGCTGTAGGGATCAATTTATACCAGCAGTTGTTATGGGAAAAGACACAATGAAATTTAGAAAAGGAAAAATTGAAATGAGTCATTAGTGAGCAGAATTCTCAGTTGGAGGAGAAATTAGATGAGATTGAGATATTGAAATGGAGGATTGATCAGATTATAGGGTTAATTCTAGAGCTGATGGAATGCAGATCACCCTCACCGGTGTATGCAATATTCCTTCAAAAGCAACTTGTTAATTTAAAATTAACAAGAATTTTAGAAGGCCTCAATCCATCCATATCAACTCCCCATGAATTTTACTATGCCTTTCAGTCTGCCCCAATGACTCTGAAAAACCTATTGTGTGAATTGTACTTGCATAACCTAGCAGTACCTAATGACATAGAGTGGAATTCACTCCTCTATGTAGGGGATTTACAGTTAAGAGCAGTTATGTCATGGATGTAGAACAAGATGAGTAGAGAACACCAGGCTGTGCCATACAGAGATAAAGAAATGTCAGCTCCTTTGATGATGAGGCCTGAAGTTCAACACTCTAGGTAGACATATTTTGACTGGCTTTCTATCACAGCAAACACTAGTGGAGCCAATAAGATCTATCCAGTGTGAGAACAAGCTTTTGCAGACTGGGACCAGCATTCCTCACGAGATGTTGCTACAACAATTAATGCCTCTAGGAAGAGGTGGATAAGGATGTCACAGGATCTAAAGAAAATGGAACCTCACTCACCACAGAATCTAACCCTTGCTACAAGAAGAGCTCCATGGTACATTATGTTGGGAAGGACACTCCTTAACCGTTGGTTTCCATTAAGGTTTCAACCTCCACTCTTCCTACAACCATTGCTGGCAATGAACAACAGTGCAATGGATTATGACATGGCCTCTGAAGTTCCATGTTGGGAAAAATTCAAGGAGACTCATGGATACTTTGATTATGTTCATGATGAGTCTGGGAAGAGAACAGCTAGTGATTTGAGGGTTCATGCCAGCATTCAGAACTTCATTATTTCTAGGGAAAAGCAATAGTTCAGTTGGGGGGAATGATGGGCTCCTAAATAGCCATCTTTTTCACTACTTTTTATCCTCTTTCTATAACAAGTTGATTGCACATAGACATGAATTTATGGTTTTAAGCATATGAACTTATGGTTTCTATGTATATGTTATATATGTGTGTGTGAACATAAGATGGAAATATGGATACTTCTAAAGACATAATGTCTTCTTAAATTCATGGACAGGAATGGTGAATATAATAGCTATACATGTTAATGGATGTTTTCTCTCCTAAGTTATGTTTTGGGTAGTTACCTCCTGTATCCATAGGATTTGCAAGAGTGATAATTAAGACTTACACCTTTTCCTAATATTGATGATGTGGATATATATGTATATGGTTGGATATTGCACATTGATTATTTTTTAGGATTTGACCGTGGATATTCAAAGACCAACATATTGGCATGGGAGTCACCAAATCCAACCGTAGATTGCAAAATCTTTGCAAGCAAGTCAATACTTTCTGTTGCATGCAATGAGTAGATTTAGTGTGCATTATATTCTAGGATTGTTTATAGTCAATAATGTTTCTATTATGAAACTTTGTGAGTTGTAACTGATCATCAATTATGAAGTGATCGTAGATTTAGGAGTTAGTTGTAGCTTCCTTTTAAATAATCAACTGTTGTGACTCTTTTGGAGTTAGTCGAACAAACTAGTTTTTAATAGAACTTTTGGATACTGTTTCAATCAAGTGTAATCATTTTATGGATGAATAGAATATTTAGTTCAAGTTTGCAACTTTCATCTTGATTGTACTTCTCATTCACTCATTCAAGGGGGCCCACTTGATGAGTGAATTGTTTTGTTAGTGTAGAGTTCATTTTCCTATTCATTTATATGTTTTAGAACTCTGTTGTTCCTACAGCTACTGATATCAGAATCAGTAGCCTATTCCTGCAGCATAGTCATTTGGAGTAGTTCCTAACTGTGATTTCCTACTTTGATTAGAATACATTTGCTTACTAGTTTTAGTATAGTTTTCCTGAAGCATAAGCATTTGAATTCCTTAGATAAGCTTAGAAGAGGAGGTTTGAAGCATATACTTTACAGATACCATTCCAAGTTTACATCCCTGGTCGATAATTAAATGAGACCAAATAATGCATTTAGGAATCATTTGGGGTATCCAATCTTGAAATAGGCAGTCCATTGCTCTAGGTTTCTGATACTATTAATTGGCCAAGCACCTACATGATGAACTAAAACTAATTGAGAACCTAATTGAAGAACTACAAGTGATTAGAGATCACTGAGCACTCAACTGCTATGTAAGATAATTGAATCAGTTTTATGTTTTCATTAATGTCAACTAGTTTTAACAGTACTTATCATGGAGTTACAAACATCTACACATCTCTAAAGAAGAGAAGAGAAAGATGAAGAACCAAGATATCTACATGGAGGAAGATGGATATGACAGATGAGGATAAGGAATACTCTTGGTAACTTATTGATGAGTCTATGACTTCATTTTGTTGACTTGATTATGTTGCATTAATCTATTATGAAGTTGGGAGAAAAATGTTACAAAGTAGTGTGGTCACTTAATGAAGTATTCTAGTATACACCGAGTAGTGTAGTGTATACCAAGCATAGTATAAACTAAGCTTGTGTTCACTGACGCATTTCTTTGTTAATCAAGTATGAATAAAAGAACTAAATGATTAGTTTAGCCGCCAGAAGTTGATGAGCTATCAAGTGTATGATCACAAACTGAAAAGATAAAGTTTGTTATAAGATCAATTTCTAGAAAAATTCAAGGAAGATCAAAAGGATAGAATTGAAATGTGTTATTGACACATTAGTCGAGGAAGGTTTAAGTGGAAAAATTAATGAAGGAGATGAAGCGATAAAATCTAATGGATGAGAAGATACTTGTCTATTTAAGAGACTAGGTTTTCATTATGAAACTTATGTCATAGGAAAGAATACTGCAGATATATCATGTGAAAAAGCTTCAAGCATCCCTGATCAAACTGGTTAAGGAAAATCAAATTACAGAGATTACCGAGAGATAGTAAGTTACTGAATATTGTTGAACAAAATTGATATACTGATCAGATTATTTGAATGAGCATAATATAGGTCTGTACATCTTCAATCAAGTTGTATTGTATTCAGATCACCTATTGTTACAGTTTAACCATTGTAAATAGATAAATCTCTTAACCGAGTAGACTAGAAAGTCTTGTAATGTCATTCCTAGAATGTAAATTTGTTATCCTATCAACCCCATAGTGAATGCTAGTTGGATGATAATGGTTAGTGTTAAATCCTCTAACAAGGTCACACCTTACAGTGTGTTTTGTAACCTTTAACAGGGTTGGCTCTTCACCAAGCTCACTTCAAAAGAGTGAACAATTTTTGGGTTACCGATCCTAGGTGGTTTTTCCCTTTACAGGGTTTCCACGTTAAATCTCTTGTGTTATGTGTTGATTGTGATGATTTTTGGTTATCATACTTTACATGTTGCATATTTGATTTGATTGGTAGTTACTATAAGTTATTAACTGGTAATCGGTAAAATAATAGATAGTTTACTATTCTATGTTACCGAGCTGCAAAAATTTATTTAAATTGTTTTTGGATATATATTTTGTATTTTGGACTGTGGATAACTAATTCACCCCCATCTCAATTATTCTAAAAATTGGTATCAGATCATATTGGTTGCTTGGTATAGAGTTTTAAGGACTTCATCATAAAGATCACAAAATGTATAAGAGGGATGTGCCAAAGTTGAACAAGGACAACTTTACAATATGGTAAAGCCAAATGAAACTGCATATATCTAGAATTGGGAATTCTTCCCTCACACTATTAGAGAATGGCTACATTGCACTGCCTATTTTTTGCTATGAAGGATGATTCTGAGGAAGAAGAAAGGTATGTAGAAACAACACTAATTTCTAAGGTTAATAAAAATGATACATGGATCATAGATAGTGGTTGTACACATCACATGACTGGTGATGAAGAAAAATTTGATCATCTTGAGCAATATAATGGAGGATTTGTAAAAATGGGTAATGATAAACCTTGTATGGTTAGAGGAAAGGGACCCTTACTAATAAATGATATAATCTAATGTGATAATGCTTATTGGGTAAAAGGACTAAACTATAATTTTCTAAGTGTGGCATAGCTGAACAATTCAGGTCACCGAGTAGCTTTTGAGAGTAAGAAAGTAAAAATATTTGATGATGGAGGAAGACTTGTTGGAACAGGAGCACAATCGAAAGGTAACTTGTTTTATCTTGATAACGTAGAGTCTTCTTGTTAAATGATGAAAAATGAGGATGCTTGGTTATGGCATAAAAGGTTATGTCATGTAAACTTTGATAACATGATTAAGATTAGTAAAAAGAAAAAGATTAGAGGTTTGCCTAACTTATCAAAGCCTAATCATGTTATGTGTCATGAATGTTAGAAAGGTAAAATGAAAAAATATAGTTTTAAAAGAAAAGATTATTCAACAAAGAAAATACTTGAGTTGGTTCACACCGACCTGTGTGGTCCCATGAGAACATAGAGTTATTATGGAGATAGATATTTCATTCTTTTTGTTGACGATTACACTAGATTGATGATTGGCATGTTCTTGAAAGAAAAATTAGAGGCATTTAAAATGTTCAAGTGGTTTAAAGAAAAATTAGAGAAAGACACTGGTAAAGAATTGAAATGCTTAAGATCTAACAAAGGAGGTGAATTTATTTCTGATGAATTTACTAACTATTGTAATGAGCATGGTATAAAAAGACAAGTCTCTACACAAAGAACACCTCAGCAGAATGGAATTGCTGAAAGGAGGAATAGGTCAATTGTTGATTGTGGAAGGACACTGATGTGTTGGCAAATAGATTGTCCTTCTTCTTATCCTCCTTTTATTTGCCCAATTTTATAATGAAGAACAACTTTACACAACAGTTGGGAAACTATTTCTGAGAATATCTAGTTTCCCTCTGAATTGAGGTACAACTCCCTATCCGAAAAATATTCAATGAATTATGTTTTATCCCTAATTCCTAATGTAGGGTATGTTCTTAACTAGAGAAAAATAGAGGAAAACCAAGTTCCACCCAGGCAAGTGAAATCTCAGGCAGGGTCTAAATGCAGAGATGTTATGTTGATGATCTCCACAATCTTATGAATTTCACAACACAACAATATGAAAATGCAAACTATGAAATGCAATTGAAGAATGATCATAAAAATTATGAAATGAAAATGAAGTAGCTGATGCAATTCCACAACCACTTATAATTCTCTGATTATCCTACTGATTGGCTAACTTGAAAACAACAAAACAAAACTCTGTTTATTTCCCCATCTTCAATTCAACACAATGAAACCAACATCAGATACAGATAATGAAAGTGGATAGTAAAATAATGGCACTAAACTTGATTGACTCTGCAACCAGCTTCACACCAAAAAAATTTTGACCCTTTATCAACTTCTTTCAAAGAATTTATAGAGTTTTCAATGTATCATGCTCGTAGGGACTGATGACCTTTCAATTTTCATGAATACAAAAAGATTGGGAACAAGAAACTTTGAAAATACAATGAAGAGGAAACAATTTGACTCTGTCCCTTCACCTTCCCTCACTAATATTAATCTCTTCCAATACATCATCTTGATCAATGAAAACTTCATCACCTTGAAAAATCGTGTGCCCATGATCCCTGTTGAGAGGTCTGACATAACACTTCCACCGTATCTAATTATTTCTCTATTCTGAATCCTTCCTGATTTGTCCTTTATATTAAGTTGATCCTCATAAAACATATTACAGAATAGCACTGATGAAGAATGTTTTTAAATTGCCCATTGTAGGTCTACTTGCTGCTGGAATTCTATTAGTAATTTTGTTGAAACTAGCAACAAAATCTCTCATGCTCATAGAAGGTAATTTCTTCACTGATGTCAATTGAGCCAACAAAGCATGCTCATCTTTAGTGGTTTTAAAATGGTCATAAAAAGAAGCTCTCATAGTATTCCAACTTGTTATAGATCCATCAGCCAAGTGATAAAACCAATCTGCAACAGCTTCAGTAAGAGTTTCAACAAATAATCTACCTGCAACATCTTCATGATTAACTCCTAAAATATTTATAGCTATGAAAAATGCTTTTATATGTTCATCTATAGTAATCTTCCCATCTCCTGCAAACTTGGGTATATTCTTCTAGGAACCAGAAGGAAGAGGATGGTAAGCTACAAAATTGAGTGGCCCAGTAGCAGCTACCCAAGGTGTAGCCATATTATGTTGATTTTGCAGAGGATGCTATAGAAAATTGATAACTTGTGGAGGAACAACCCCATGCAAAGTCAATACTTGGCAAGTTGTAGAAAATGTACTTACTAATTTTGGTGGTGATGAAGGCCTACTTCTAGCTTGACATCCACCTTTCCGATGAGGTACTTCTAACAAGGGAAATCCAAGTACTTCTAAATTTTGGAAAGTTAGGTCCTTTTCACCTTCTTCCCTATCACTCCTTAAGTATCTTGATTGCTCCAAAGTGACTTTTTATATTAGTACTATTTGTAACTCACTCCCTAATCTTCTTTCAAGTTTTGTGTATATTTTCAAATGCTTTCTGATCATGTGACTATTTTTCCTTCCCCAGCAGAGTCGCCAAAAATCTATTGGTAAATAGATTGTCCTTCTTCTTATCCTCCTTTTATTTTCCCAATTTTATAATGAAGAAAAACTTTACACAGAAGTTGGGAAACTATTTCTGAGAATATCTAGTTTCCCTCTGAATTGAGGTACAGCTCCCTATCTGAAAAATATTCAATGAATTATGTTTTATCCCTAATTCCTAATGCAGGGTATGTTCTTAACCAGAGAACAATAGAGGAAAACCGAGTTCCACCCAGGCAAGTGAAATCTCAGGCAGGGTCTAAATGCAGAGATGTTATGTTGATGATCTCCACAATCTTATGAATTTCACAAAACAACAATATGAAAATGCAAACTATGAAATGCAATTGAAGAATGATCATGAAAATTATGAAATGCAAATGAAGTAGCTGATGCAATTCCACAACTAGTTATAATTCTCTGATTGGCTAACTTGAAAACAACAAAACAAAACTCTGTTTATTTCCCCATCTTCAATTCAACACAATGAAACCAACATCAGATACAGATAATGAAAGTGGACAGTAAAATAATGGCACTAAACTTGATTGACTCTGCAACTAGCTTCACACCAAAACTTTGCCAACCCTGTATTTTCTTTTACAACCGAATGTATAGAGATTACAAGCATACACCCTTTCATGGGAATACCAAGTGTTTCAACTTCACAACAAGGAAGAACTGAAAAGACTTTGTCTTTTCATCTAACTCATCTAAAAACTCCTTGCGGAAAATGCACACAGAAGATGTGAAACCTGCGATAGTAGAGTAGCAAGTCTCCCATTTTTTTGCCCGTCAACTTTAGGTGCTTGAATAACTTAAAGCATGTGCTTAATAAACTTTGAAATAAAAATCTTCTCTTTATGCCAAGCTCGGGTGTCAAACCACATGGTGAAATCCCACATGATTGCAAAGCATCTTCCACACCATAGTGATCTTGCGAGGACCGTAGATCTGGAGACCACAACAAAGAACCCGTAACCCCACCATTCCACGTGTTCACATCTCACTTGATCGCATGGTAGTTCTGTTAGTCATGCGATCTTGTGAGGACCGTAGATCTGGAGACTGCAACAAAGAACCCATGACACCACCATTCCATGTGTTCACATCTCGCATGATCCCATGGTAGTTCTATTAGTCATGCGATCTTGCAAGGATCGTAGATCTGGAGACCGCAACAAAGAACCCGTGACCCCACCATTCCACGTGTTCACATCTTGCATGATCGCATGGTAGTTCTATTAGTCATGCGATCTTGTGAGGACCTTAGATCTGGAGACCACAACAAAGAACCCACGACCCCACCATTCCACATGTTCACATCTTGCATGATCGCATGGTAGTTTTGTTAGTCATGTGATCTTGCGAGGACCGTAGATATGGAGACCGCAGGGCTTCCACTGTCTTGTCGCATGATCGCAAGACAATAATTTTATTTATGCGATCATGCGACCACTCCACCATCCTGGACACATGGAAGCATTTCATGTTTTCATAAAAGTAAACTTTGCACAACTTGAATCCTGCAAAAACATGAAAAACGTTGATTCTGCCAGCTGGAAAGTCCTTCTTCAACCTGCACCGTAGATTAAAGGGCACGTGGAAAATATTTAACTTAAGTGATGCTGCTAGATGAATAAAGAGATGTGCACCTTCCTGTCAAAGATGAATCAAAAGGTAATGAAGGATTATAAAACCTGACACAGGCGAAGACTATTGAAACATTTTGAGCTCGGGTAGAAACATTGAAAAGATGCTACGGCCAGCCGAGCTCGGGTGGTGACAAGGTAATAAGATTGAACACATGGCTCTATCACTGCATCTTCTTCCTAATTCTTTGCACACACTTGAAGATCATGTATTTTGAACATCTACCTGCTTGAGAAAAAGAATCAATTGGAGCATCAAGACTTTGCCAGGTTAGGAACTATAACCTACCCAATGATAAAGAGACTTTAGAACCACCCAACTAGCTTGAACTAAGAAGGCAAAGTGAGGGGAACCTGGAAAAATCATCCTACCCTAGGGAAGACTTAGACTTAGACACAGACATGACTGTGACACCAAAATTTTCCACTTGACAGCATAGCCATAGGATGAAAAGTGGGGCAACATGATGACAGAGAAAAATATTGCTTAGACATACTAGAGAGAGGTAGTTAGCACAGTTGTTTATGTTTTGAACCGAGTTCAATTGAAGGACACTAACAAAAAACCCTATGAGTTATGGTTTGGTCACAAACCCACTGTAAGTTATTTCAAAATTTTTGGAAGTAAATGCTTTATTTTGAAAGATGATAGAAATGGAAAGTTTGACTCAAAAGGTGATGAAGGGATATTTCTTGGATATTCCACTAAAAGAAAAGCATACAAGTGTCTAAATAAAGTTTCTAATAAAATGATTGAAAGTGTTAATGTCAAGGTTGATGAGTTTGATGACAAGAATGTAGAAGAAAGCACAAAGAACTGGAAGACTATGGTAGATTCACATACACTTAACAACTATAGTATCTACTAAAGCCACAGATAGTGACAATTGGTCAGTAGGAAAACAACACCGAGGAACAAGAAAGAGAAACTAATGAGCAGGAAGGACCTACTGAGTAAGAAAATGAACTTGAATAGGATGAACAAGAAAGAAGAGATTGGATACTCACAATATTTTTCAGAAGACATCATCTTGAGAACCAAACCATTGGCAATAAGCAAGCTGGCATACAAATGAGAAGTAAGTCAAGACAAGGTACATGCTTAGTTTGTGAATATGAACCAAAAAATGTTAAATTTGCATTGGAGAATGAAGAGTGGATAAATGTAATGAATGAAGAGATTGAACAGATAAACAAAAATAAGACATGGACCTTAGTACCTAGACCTAAGGATAAAAATCTTATAAGTACTAAGTGGATCTTCAAAAACAAGATGAATGAAAATGGAGAGGTTACAAGGAATAAAGCCAGACTAGTTTGCAAGGGGTATGCACAGGAGGAAGGAATTGATTATGGTGAGACCTTTGCACCTATTGATAGACTAGAAAGATTTTGAATGTTACTATCCTATGTAGCACATAAGAAATTTAAAGTTTATCAAATGGACATTAAGTCTGCATTTCTGAATGGGATACTTGAAGAAGAAGTCTACATAGAACAACCAGAAGAGTTTGAAGATCGAGACAAGAAAGACATGGTATTTAGATTACATAAAGCTTTATATGGTTTGGAGCAAGCACTGAGAGCTTGGTATGAAGGGCTACATACTTATTTGTTAAGTATTGGATTTGTTAGAACTAGTGACAACAACAATTTGTATATGAAAGGAGATATTGATGATACTATTCTAATTGCTTAAATATTTGTAGATGATATTATCTTTGGAGGACAAGATCACATATGTAAATCATTTTTTGATGAGATGAGAAAAGAGTTTGAAATGTCTATGTTTGGAGAGATTAAGTTCTTTCTAGAACTACAGGTTATTCAGTAGAATGATGGGACATTCATCACACAATCCAAGTATATAAAGGAGGTACTAAGAAAATTTGGCATGGAAGATGCTAAACCAGTTGGAACACCAATGGTCAAAGGCTACAAATTGACTAAAGAGGATGAAACTACAAAGGTGAACAAGACATTGTACCGATTAATGATTGGAAAGTTGATGTATGTAGTACATAGTAGACCAGATATTGCACATGCTATGGGGATTGTTGCAAGATTTTATGCAAATCCTAGGGAGTCACACATGGTTGCTACAAAGAGAATCTTAAGATACCTGAAGAAAATAGAGGATTATGGATTATGGTATCCTAAGGATGGCAAGTTTGAACTCAAAGTCTACACCGACATTGATTGGGCTGGAAATGTGGATGATAGAAAAAGCACTACTGGAGGAGCATTTTTCTTTGGTGAAAGACTTGTTACCTGGACAAGTAAGAAGCAGTCTTTTATTTCCCATTCTATAGCTAAAGAAGAGTATGTTGCTTCTTCTACAAACTATTCAAATATTGCATATATCAAGCAAGTGTTGGAAGGTATGAATCAGGTAATCACTGATCCAGTGATTATATATTGTGACAACACTAGTGCTCTAAACATTTCAAAGAATCTAGTGATACATTAAAAAAAAAAGCACATATCTATCAAGTATCACTACTTAAGAGAACAAGTACAGGAGAAGCAAGTGAAGCTAGAATTTGTTACATCTAAAGAGAAACTTGCAGACATATTTACCAAGTCTCTACTGAAAGATATATTTGAATACTTGAGGACTAGACTTGGGGTCTGTCCCCTGTCTACCGGTCACTAATGTGATCTAGAGATTGCATCAACCTAATCTTATTAGAAGATCACTCATGTTGATGCAGCATAGTTCACACTTTGGATTTTTGTCTAAGGTTGTGAAAGATTTGAGAAACCAATGGCATAATTAGTATACTGAGATACAATAAATCAACCAAACAACAGAGAGTTACATGGCTACTACAAAGCTGTATGTTTATGTTTTTTCTTTGGCATTGTTGTTAAAGGGAGAGATAAACAATATGATAACTGAGGAGAATACTGTAACATCTATCTAAGGGAGAGACAATCTGAGAAAGTTAGGGAGAGTGTTGGAGATCAGTTTTTGAGAATAGAAGGAATTTGAGAGCTGCAAAGATCATATCTATAGAAGATAGTCTGCACTTGCAATGCTATTATGTAATGTAGTGATTAAACATATTAAGTTGGGGAGAGCTTATCAAGCTACAACATTTGCTTGAGTTGTCATAAATGCCAAAGGGAGATATTGATGAACTACAACTAATTGAGAACCTGATTGAAGAACTACAAGTGATTAGAGATCACCGAGCACTGAACTATTATGTAAGATAATTGAATCAGTTTTATGTTGTCATTGATGTCAACTAGTTTTGATAGTACTTATCATGGAGTTGCAAACATCTACACATATGTAAAGAAGAGAAGAGAAAGATGAAGAGCTGAGATATCTACATGGAGGAAGATGGATATGACAGATGAGGATAAGGAATACTCTTGGTAACTTATTGATGAGTCTATGACTTCATTTTGTTGACTTGATTATGTTGCATTAATATGTTATGAAGTTGGGAGCAAAATGTGACAAAGTAGTGTGGTCGGTTAATGAATTATTCCAGTATACACTGAGTAGTGTAGTGTATACCGAGCACAGTATAAACCAAGCTTGTGTTCACTGACACATTTCTTTGTTAACCAAGTATGAACAAAAGAACTAAATGATTAGTTTAGCTTAGAGAAGTTGATGAGCTGTAAAGTGTATGATCACTGAGTGAAAAGATAAAGTTTGTTATAAGATCAATGACTAGAAAAATTCAAGGAATATCAAAAGGATAGAATTGAAACATGTTACTGACACATCAGCCAAGGAAGGTTTAAGCGGCAAAATCAACGAAGGAGATGAAGCGATAAAATTTGATGGATGAGAAGAAAATGGTTTACTTGTCTATTTAAGAGACTGGGGTTTCATTATGAAACTTATGTCAGAGGAAAGAATACTATAGAGATATCATGTGAATAAGCTTCATGCATGCTTGATCAAATTGGTTAAGGAGAACTGAACTGCAGAGATTACCGAGCATTAGAATGCTATAACCGAGAGATAGTAAGTTACTGAATATTATTGAATAGAATTGATATATTGATCAAAGGATTTGAATGAGCATAATATAGATCTATACATCTACAAATCAAGTTGTGTTGTATTCAGATCACCTATTGTAATAGTTTAACCATTGTAAACAGATAAATCTCTTAACCGAGTAGACTAGAAAGTCTTGTAATGTCATTCATAGAATGTAAATTTGTTATCCTATCAACCCCATAGTGAATGTTGGATGGATGATAACGGTTAGTGTTTATTCCTCTAACAAGGTCACACCTTACAGTGTTTTTTTTACGAAGGGTGCTCCCCTTAATACCACAAACACTTAACAGAAATAGAGAAACAACAACAATAATATGCAAGAATAGAAAATTGGCTTCTTATTATCTCCACAAATGTGGAATTACAAACTTTCAGAATTACAATATGCAAAGCCACATGGGCATTCCCTTACAATATTCTGTAGGACAAAGCCTCGAGTCAATACCCAGATCTACTACCCAGAACTACCCTAGACAACACTACGGGCCTTCTTTATATAGGCAATTTCCACCGCCCGAGAAGGTTCCAAAAATTTAGCCCTAAGGGCCGACCAAACTTAGAATTATTTTATTTTTCAATTTATTACATCAAAGTCGGCTCAAAATAACTTTTGAAACCCGAACAAAAAATTTGAAGGAAAATTATTTTCCGCCATTTCAGGTGGCCTGACTTTCGGAGACCATAAGTCATCGCCTGTTGACCCGATTGGCTATTATAACCCCATTCTAGAAACACCATGAAGTGCTCTATAGGCTTGACCCGTGCAAAGCACCCATCACCCAAATTTTCAACCTCATTAGGGGCCTCTAAAGCCTTCAAAACTGAGTTCAAAGTTTCTGTACCCTGCTGCCAATACCGAAAATCTTCAATATCTTCAAAACTGCACCTGATCTAGCCATGAAACTTTGCTGGCAGGCTAATATGACTGAGATGAACCTCCACATGTAAAATTAGAACATTCCAAGATCGTAAGGCCAACTTACCAAAAATAGCAAGTTTCCATAACTAGCAGCTCTGCACAAGATAGCCCTTATTGAATACAAAAAACAAAAATATTTTTGGGTGATGCAAGATTGCCCTTACACCCAAGATGCTCCTGCATCAGACACCCGGGGTAATTTGAGAAATGACCCTGTCACGACTCAGGTGTGCAGAGGAAAACCAAGATGGTTAACCTCCTCTTTTGTTAGCCATGATGAATCTTCAATAAGTCATCATTTCCATTTGACCAAATACTCTTCATATGTCCTGTTCCTTGTGCTTCTGCCAACATGACTGTCCAGTATGTCTTCAATCTCCTTGATATTTGAACTAGTTGCTGGAATACTCCACTGTGCTACTGCAACCTCATCTTCAACACCTCCTTCATGATACTCTGTCAAATTTGAAATGTTAAACACTGGTGAAATATTTAGCTCAGTAGGCAATTCTACCTCATATGCATTTCTTGAATCATACTTCTTTAGTATCGTACATGGTCCAAACTTCTTCATTTTCAACTTGTTATATGTACCAACTGGAAACCACTCCTTCCGCAAATGAACCATGACTTCATCACCAACCTGAAATTCCTTATGCCTCCTTTTCTCATCTGCCTTAGCCTTATACTGCACATTCATCTTGGTAATATGCTTCCTCACCTCCTCATGGATGTTCTTCAAATGTTTTGCAAAATCCTCAGCTTCAGCACTACTTATTTCTCCTTTATCTATCTTTCTCAACTCAGATGCATTTCTTGGACTACTTCCATATAAAATTTAGAATGGTGATTTACCATTGCTCCTATTGACAGAATTATTGTATGCAAATTCTGCTCATGGTAAAATCAAATCCCATACTGTTGGCTTATCTCCAACCAAACATCTCAGCACATTTCCCAAACTTCTATTCACCACCTCTGTCTGTCCATCAGTCTGTGGATGATGTGATGAACTAAACTTCAAATTTGTCTTCAACTTCTTGCACAATGTCCCCCAGAAATATCCAACAAACTTAGTATCTCAATCTAAAACTATGGTCTTTGGCAAACCATTTAGTCTCACCACTTCTCTGAAAAATAATTCTGCTACATGAATAGCATCATTAGTCTTCTTGCAAGGAATAAAATGTGCCATCTTTGAAAATCTGTCAACTACTACAAAAATTGAATCATGTCCCCGATGTGTCCTCGGTAAACCAAGAACAAAGTTCATACTGATATCCTCCCAAGGCTTCTCTGGTACAAGTAATGGCTGATACAACCCTATATTTTACTTCACTCCTTTCACCATCTGACATACTCTACAACTCTGTACAAACTTCTTCACATCTTGCTGCAATTATGGCCAATAATAATTCTCACCAACCAAAGCAAGGGTTTTATCACGACCAAAATGTCCAGCCAAACCTCCACTATTCTTCTCCTTGATGAGATTCTCCCTCATATAACTTCATGGAATGCACAACTAACTCCCTCTAAATAGCATATCATCTTGGATGATAAAATCCAGCCATTTCATCCTGTCTAGAGCAACAGGTTCTGTACAAGCTTTCCAAGCTTCACCAAAATCAGGATCCTCTAAATACAAATTCTTGAGTTCCTTGAACCCAACCACTTCAATCTACATCTCTGTCAACAATAGTTACCTTCTACTAAGAGCATCCACAACCCTATTAGACTTTCCACTCTTGTGTTTCAAAACAAATGTATAACTCTGCAAAAACTCAACCCATTTCAAATGCCTCTGATTCAACTTTCCTTGACTATTCAAATATTGCAACACTTGATGATCATTATACAAAATAAACTCCTTAAGAAGTAGATAATATCTCCACTTCTTTAATGCCTAAACTATAGCATAAAATTCTTGATCATAGACAGAATATTTTCTCTTGGCATCATTTAACTTTTCACTAAAATAAGCAATAGGTTTACCTTCTTGGCTCATAACAGCTCCTATTACAGTACCACTAGCATCGCAATCTACTTGAAACACCTTATTAAAATTTGGAAGTGCTAAAATAGGTTGTTCTGTAGCTTTTTGTTTCAAAAATTGAAAACTCTTTTCTGCCCCATTAGTCCACTTAAACTCTTTTCTATCCCCTCTCATTGTCTCAGTCAAGGGACCACAAATACTGCTAAAATTTTTGATAAATTTTCTGTAAAAACTAGCTAAACCATGAAAAGATCTTACCTCAGTAGCACTCCTTGGAGTAGGCCATTCAAGGATAGCCTGTACCTTCTCTGAGTCCATTTTTAGACCTTCTGCTAAAACTACAAATCCCAAATACACTAACTCTTTCTTCACAAAACTGCACTTCTTCAAATTAATCAAAAATTTCTCATATCTCAACTTCTCAAACAACATACGAATATGTATCATATGTTCCTCCAATGTCTTGCTAAAAATCAAAATATCATATAGGTAAACAATGACAAACTTATCCAGAAATTCTTTCAGAACCTCGTTCATGAGCCGCATGAAAGTGCTTGGTGCATTGGTTAGCCCAAAAGGCATGACTAACCACTCATACAGTCCTCCTTTGTCTTGAAGGTAGTCTTCCATTCATCTCCTTCTCTGATCTGAATCTGGTGATATCCACTCTTCAGATCTATCTTTGAAAAATACACAGCTCCACTCAAACAATCCATAATATCATCCATTCGTGGCAATGGAAACCTATACTTGATTGTGATCTTGTTTATTGCTCTAGAATCTGTACACATCCTCCACTCTCCATTCTTCTTTGGTGCTAATACCGCTGGTACAGCATAGGGACTTAGACTCTCTCGAATCAACCCCTTCTGCAATAACTCATGTACTTGTCTGTTCAACTCTTCACTTTCTACTGGTGTCATTCTGTGTGCTGCCTTGTTTGGAAAATTGGCTCCTAGAATCAAATCCATCTGATGACTGATCTTCTTTATCAGTGGTAATCCGTCAGGTATATTATCAGATACAATATCCTGAAACTCATTCAACAAATCTGCAACCTCTATAGCTACATCCTCTACTTCTTCTTTACCAAATTTTGGAATTAAAGCAAAACACACATGCTTATGCCTCATACCATCTAAGAATTTTCTTCCATCAACAAATGTTATTCTTGCATTACCACATACCTTTTCTTCAATTTCTTTCAATGGCTTTAGCTTATGTGCACTCCATCCTTTGTTAGGGAATAGGTATTCGCATGACCATCGTGTACAGCACATCTATCAAACTGCCACTGTCTACCCAACAACATATGACATGCATCCATAGATATTATATCACATAGTACCTCATCTTGGTACCTGTCGATCTTGAACTTTACCAGGCACTATTCACTGACCATGACCTTGTGGTCATTCTGCACCCAGGCAATCCGATATGGATGTGGGTGTTTCTATCTTTTGAGCTTTAACTTTGTCACCATCTCTTCTGACACCAAATTGTCAGTGCTTCCACTATCGATAAACACATCACACCATTTACCCTCACACTTGCATCTAGTGCGAAACAGGCTCCTCCTTTGTTCAGGTTCATTCTCACCACTCAACAGGACTCTTTTGTTAATCAGTGTTTCTCCTCTTTCAGCATCTTCAAAATTTGATGATCTAGCATCTTCATCTACATGTGCAACTCTGGCCTAGCCTTCATTTCTCCTGTCTATTCTACCTTGGCGCTGAGGACATTCAAATGCCCTATGACCTTCTTCTCCATAGTGAAAACATGTTCTACAGAAGCCTCCTCTTCCAGATCCTTGTCCTCTTCCTCTTCCTCTCTGATCTCTATTATTCTAATCCTGAAAATGATTGGAATTATTTCCTCTCTGATTCTGACTGCTACTAGCCTCATCCTTCTTTTTTGGATCTTCAATTTGGCCACCATATGACTGTCCACCAGATCTTCCACCACGACCTCTTCCATTTTGTCTACTCTCAAACTTCTTGTTCAGCTTTTCTTCTACTTTTAGGGCAAACTAGTATGCCTCCTCAATACTGTTCATTCAAACTAGATTCAACTCCTCCTAAATGCTTGGCCTTAACCCATTAAGGTATCGGGCAACTTTCTCCTTATCAGCTTCTGCATGGCCTGTTCTGATGAGGAGTCGATAGAACTCTGTATACTCCTGAACAGATCTTCCTACTTGCTTCAAACTTTGCATTTTCTTTAGTAGGTCAAGCTCATAATCAATAGGAATGAACTGTCACTTTAATTTATCCACCATCTGATCCCATCTTGTGATTTTATCTTTCCCTCTTCTATTTCATTCCAACTGAATTTCTTGCCACCAGATCTTCGCATGACCTTTCAATCTGGCCTTCACAAATTTGACCCTATCAGGATCCTCAACATCTTCATACTCAAAATATTCCTCACATTCATTGATCCAGTCAATCAATTCCTCTGGGTTAAGATTTCTAGAAAATGTAGGAACCTCAATCTTAGGTCTTTTCCCAATCTTGGAAATCACCTGAAAAAGTCTTTCTTCCTCCGGGTTCACAATTTCAGCTTCTCCTTCTTGATATTCTTCTTCGGCTTCATCCTCACTTTCATCTCTAACATTAAGATTCATTCCTCTGTGAATCTCTTCTTGCAATGCTCGCACTTGTCTCTGTAGCTCTCTAACCTCAGGTGTCATAGCACCAGCTCTTCCGCCACGTTCTCTTCATGGAAGCATTTTCATGGTGCGCGCTGAAACCCTAACCACGATCCTAGTGCAAACTACCTCATAGTCGGTGATCTATTTGCACACTCAAGAACTCCTGCTCTGATACCACTTGATGAAGGGTGCTCCCCTTAATACCACAAACACTTAACAGAAATAGAGAAACAACAACAATAATATGCAAGAACAGAAAATTGGCTTCTTATTATCTCCACAAATGTGAAATTACAAACTTTCAGAATTACAATATGCAAAGCCACATGGGCATTCCCTTACAATATTCTGTAGGACAAAGCCTCGAGTCAATACCTAGATCTACTACCCAGAACTGCTCTAGACAACACTACGGGCCTTCTTTATAGAGGCAATTTCCACCGCCCAAGAAGGTTCCAGAAATTTAGCCCTAAGGGCCGACCCAATGTAGAATTATTTTATTTTTCAATTTATTACATCAAATTCGGCTCAAAATAACTTTTGAAACCCGGATAGAAATTTTGAAGGAAAATTATTTTCCGCCATTTCAGGTGGCCTGACTTCCGAAGACCATAAGTCATCACCCATTGACCTGATTGGCTATTATAACCCCATTCTGGAAATGCCACAAAGTGCTCTACAAGCTTGACATACGCAAAACACCCATCACCCAAATTTTCAACCTCGTCCGGGGCCTCTAAAGCCTTCAAAACTGAGTTCGAAGTTTCTGTACCCTGCTGCCAATACCGAAAATCTTCAATATCTTCAAAACTGCACCTGATCTAGCCATGAAACTTTGCTGGCAGGCTGATATGACTAAGATGAACCTCCACATGTAAAATCAAAACATTCTGAGATCGTAAGGCCAACTTACCAAAAATAGCAAGTTTCCATAAATAGCAGCTCTGCACAAGATAGCCCTTATTGAATACAAAAATAAAAATATTTTTGGGTGATGCAAGATTTCCCTTACATTCAGGATGCTCCTGCATCAATTTTGTAACCTTTAACAGGGTTGGCTCTTCACTGAGCTCACTTTAGAAGAGTGAACAATTTTTGGGTTACCTGTCCTAGGTGGTTTTTCTCTTTATAGGGTTTCCACGTTAAATCTCTTGTGTTATGTGTTGATTGTGATGATTGTTGGTTATCATACTTTACATGTTGCATATTTGATTTGATAGGTAGTTACTATAAGTTATTAAATGGTAATCAGTAAAATCACAAACAGTTTACTATTCTATGTTACCGAGCTACATAAATTTGTTTAAATTATTTTTGGATATACATTTAGTATTTGGAACTATGGATAACCTATTCACCCCCCTCTCAGTTATTCTAACACTACACTATACTCAACCCAAGGAAAGGAGAGTGAAGAGTGAATGTATGAAAGCTCCTTGGTTGTGTAATTGTATTCGGGGAATCTGGACAGTCAAAAATAGGAGATTGTTGATACATCTAGAGAAGGTTGGCAATGTGTCCATTTTCAACTCCAACGTCAGAAAGGACTTAAGGAGTTAGTAAGAAAATCCATTTCCTGTACTCTCAAGTACATCTCATACAATGATTGATAGATACAATAGGGACTGATTAATAACCGTGAACATCAATTTTGGAGGTTTGTATTCTTCTCTATTCCATTCTACTAATTTTTCCCTATACAAATTAGCTAGATTCTATATATTTTGGTTTATGTTTAACTGTTGATAATTTATGACTGGGTTTGTTTTATTGGATTATATGTATTATTTAAGATTAATATTTTAAAAATAATTATATGAGAAAAATGTATTTTAGAAAAAAAAAATTATTAAAACAAGTATTTTTTTACTTTTCATCTTCGAGAACAAACATATTCTCTTCAAAAATTTGAGCCAAATGATATATCAAATAAATTCATAAAGATACAATATTTCTATTTTTAACATGTTCCTTATTTTTAGTTTGCTTCAATTATGATATTTAATGCATTGAAAAATAAATTCATTTTAAAAATATATAATGTCAAATTTAATTAATCTAAGAATGCTACAAAAATTGTCAAACATTGATATTGCATTTGTATTGGTGGAAAAAGCCACTTGTGGCAAATGCTATAGAGTAATATATATGCATTTATTTCTGTTAGTTTTTACTCCAAATAATATGCTACAAATAATCTTTTCTTGTTTATTAATTTGATAATAAAATTTAATTCTATAGTATCCTAATCCTAGCCCTCAATTATAACCCAATCATTAATCCTAATCCTGATCATAAATATTAAACACTAATTCTAAATGTTGAACCTTGATTTTAATCATGGTTTAAGCTCATATGCTAACTATAATTAGGATTAGGATTAGGATTGGGCTTTGAAAATGATACTGCAAGTGTATGATTAGGTTTTTTGTTTAACATCTATAAAATTAGGGTTTAATATTTACTAATAGGGTTTACAATTTAGGATTATGGTTTTTTTTGCCATTTAAGATTAATGATTTCTTATTTACAACTCAAGAATTTATGATTGGGATTAAAATAAGGTTTTAACATTTACACTTATGGTATATTATCCTTCCTTTATACCACACTCAACATTCATAATTGAGTCGGCCAATCAGGCTTTACCAATTACAAAATATAAAACATTGCACGTTACATAATATTCCCATATTTACACAAAACTGTCAGCTCACAAACTTAATGAATCTTCACATTTGTGAACTCTGACTTTGATAACTTAGCTAGATCACCTCTGTAATGTCTTCAACCTCTATGTAACTCTTCTTTTCCAGATTCTATCCCTGTTAGGAGATATAAATCGATTATCACAAACTACTTCTTAGGAACTCTGTCAGATTGCAATTTCCACTAGACCTCTTATAACTGATGCAAATACTTGAATTTTTTTATGTTCTCTTAACCATGATGTCAGGACACCATAAGAAACATGTCCTCAGCTCCACATAACCTCATCTACAATAATCTATGTGCGCTAAATCAAACTCTATTTGTCACTCTGCTAATCTCTAGTATAATCAATATGTTGGTCACATCAATGACAAACACAGTCATGAATCC
The DNA here is from genome assembly GCA_027943335.1 of Chamaecyparis obtusa. Lineage (NCBI taxonomy): Eukaryota > Viridiplantae > Streptophyta > Pinopsida > Cupressales > Cupressaceae > Chamaecyparis > Chamaecyparis obtusa. Next base: position 341,809 of record BSBK01002720.1, on the reverse strand, counting down.
AACATGCGACTACTCCAGAAGTGCTAGAATACTCTCCCATAAGATATATTCAACATTCATGCTAATAGGAATATCATGTAGGATGAAGTGATATGGAAGATCTTGAAAACATTGACTCCTATATTTAAGCATACAATGTAGATGATTGAGCAAGTTATACCTTGTACTGAGAACTTTACCAAAGAAAATCTTCTTGGAAGACTAGAAGCAATGGAGATAGGATTGAGATAGACAAGTGATCTACCTAGAATGGAGACAACATTTAGCACACTTATTTTTGGCCCTACTTTATAAAGAAGCATTAGTGTAAGTGGAAACTATGTTAGTGGAAGAAGATATAAGATTGAAGAAGATAGGAAGATTGAGGAAGGAGTTACCTTGCTTGTGAAAAGAGAACCAGACGGTAAGAAAATATTTAAATGTTGGACTAGTCAAGAATATGGTCGTTTTGCATCTAAATGTCCTAAAAGAGTAAATAAGTATAAGAAGAACTTTAAACCTAGAAAATCTAAGGAATGTTACTATGCTAATGATGAAGAATTTGAGGCTAGTGTGGAGAAATTTCTAAGTGAAAGTGATGATGAGAATGATGATATAGGATTTGTAGCAATAAAAGAAGAAAATCCTGAAACTGAAGTTAGAGAAGAAAAAGCTTTAGTTTTTCAAGTAGAAAAGAAAACTGATTGGATCATAGATAGTGGTTGTTCACATCATATGACTGGTGACATAAAAAAATTTATAAATTTTAACAACTATGATGGAGGAATTGTTAGAGTTGGAAACAATGCACCTTGTTTGATAAAAGGAATAGGATCTATTACTCTTGATGGAAAGACTAATATTGATGATGTTTATTTTATTCATGGATTGAAACATAATCTTTTGAGTGTTGGATGATTAGTTGATAAGGGATATCAAGTTTGGTTTATTGAGAAAACTTGTGTGATCAAGGATAAAGATAGTAATTGATTGGAACTGGATCAAGAAGAAGAGGTAATCTATTTTAGTTGAACCCTGCAGAGATGACATGTTTGATTTCTAGAATTGATGACAGTTGGTTATGGCACAAAATATTTTGTCACATAAACTTTGATAACATTGTGAAAGTAAGTACTACACTTGCAGTAAGAGATTTTCCTAAGATTATGAAACCTACTAACATGATTTGCAAAGAATGTTTTATGGCTAAGCAGAAGAGAAGTTCATTTCCTAGCAAGAAGTTCACATCAGCAGAGAAGTTGGAAATTGTTCATACATATTTGAGTGGTCCTACAAGGACTAGAGGATTCTATGGTGAAAGGTATTTTATGATTCTTGTTGATGATTTTACAAGAATGATATGGATAGCATTTCTTAAAGAAAATTATGAGGTATTTGATAAGCTTAAGATGATTAAGTACAAAGTTGAGAATGAATCTGGAATGAAGATTAAATGTTTAAGATCAAATAGAGGTGGAGAATTTACTTCAAAATAATTTAACAATTTTTGTGAAGTGAATGGTATTAAGAGACAATTTTCAACCCCTAGAACACCTGAACAAAATGGTATTGTAGAAAGAAAGAATAGATCAGTAACTGAAGCAGCAAGAGCTATGTTATTTGAAAATTATTTGGCAAAGATATTCTGGAGAGAAGTAGCAAATTCAGTAGTATATACAATGAATAGAGTACAAATCAGAGTAGACACAGACAAGACACCTTATGCATTATGGTTTCGACATGCACCATTAGTTAAGTATTTCAGAATTTTTGGAAGCAAATGTTAAAAGAGATGACAACATTGGAAAGTTTGACCCTAGAAGTGATGAAGGTATATTTCTTGGTTATTCATTGAAAAGAAAAGCTTATAGATGTTTCAATAAAATAACTAAAACTATTGTTGAGAGTGAAAATGTTAAAGTTGATGAAAATTTTCAAGTTCAGGAAAGAATGCTTGATTATTAATAAGATGAAGGAACTCATCCTAGAGTTGATCAAGAAAATGTTGAATTATTCTATGAAACTGACAGTGATATGTAGAATGAAAGTCACATTGAGGAAATCAGAGAAGAACCTAGAGCTAAAGCAAGAACTGAGACAGTGACACCTAACATGAATCTAGCAAGAAATCATCTTGTTAAGTAGATTATTGGAAGCATAGAAAAAGGAGTTATGACATGGAATAAGGTACAAGAAGAACTATGTTTAATTTCTCAAATTGAACCTAAATCTACAGATGAAGCTCATAAAGATGAACATTTGATTAAAGCAATGAAGGAAGAACTAGATCAAATTGAAAAGAACAAGACTTGTGAGTTGGTACCTAGACCTAAAGATAAGAATTTTATAGGAACTAAATCAGTATTTAGGAACATGATGAATGAACAAGGAGAATTTGTAAGGAACAAAGAAAGATTGGTACGTAAAGTGATGTAGGGGAATCCTGGGTGTAAGAGCAATCTTGTATCACCCAAAAATATTTCTATTTTTGTATTCAATAAGGGCTATCTTGCGCAGAGCTGCTATTTACAAAAATTTGCTATTTTTAGTAAGTTGGTAATCTAATCTTGAAATGTTCTGATTTCTTCCTTGGAGGTTCATTTTGGTCATATCAGCCTGCTAGTAAAGTTTCATTGATAGATCAAGTCTAGCTTGTAGATATTGAAGATTTTTGGTATTGGCAGTAGGGTACAAAAATTTTGAACTCATTTTTTAAGGCTTTAGAGGCCCCAGATGAGGTCAAAAATTTGGGTGATAGGCGCTTGAGCGAGTCAAGCCTGTAGAGCACTTTGTGGCCTTTCCAGAATGGGGTTATAATAGTCAATCAGCTCAATTGGCAATGACTTATGGTCTTCAGAAGATGGGTAACCTGAAATGGCAAAAAATGATTTTCCTTCAAAATTTATGTTTGGGTTTCAAAAGTTATTTTGAGCAGACTTTGATGTAATAAATTGTAAAATAAAATAATTTTAAGTTTGGTTGGCCTTGTTGCCTAAAATTTTAGAACCTTCCTAGGTGGCGGAAAATTGCCTATATAAGGAAGGCTGTAGTGTTGTCTTAGGCAGTTCAGCACAGTTCTGGGTAGTAGATCTGGGTATTGATTCAAGGCTTTGTCCTACATAATATTGTAAGGAAATGCCCATGTGGCTTTGCATATTGTAATTCTAAAAGGTTGTAATTCCACATTTGTGGAGATAATAAGAAGCCCATTTTCTGTTCTTGCATATTGTTGTTGTTTCTCTATTTTTGTTATGTGTTTTTGGCATTAAGGGGAACACCCTTCATCAAGTGGTATCAGAGCCAGGTTTCCCTTCATCATGTGGTATTAGAGCCAGGTTTCCCTTCATCAAGTGGTATTAGAGTAAGAGTTCTTGAACGCGTAAATAGATCACCAACTGTGAGGCAGTTTGCACTAGGACTGTGGTTAGGGTTTCAGCGCGCATCACAAAAATGCCTCCATGAAGGGAATGTGCTAGAAGAGTTGGTGTTGTAACACCTGAGGTTAAAGTGCTCTAGAGATAAGTGTGAGCATTACAAGAAGAGATTCACAGAGGAATGAATCTTAATGTTAGAGACAAAAGCAAGGATGAAGCTAAAGAAGAAGATCAAGAAGGAGAAGTTGAAGTTGAAGTTGTGAACCAGGAGGAAGAAAGACTTTTTCGGGCCATTTCCAAGATCAAAAAAAGACCTAAGATTGAGGTTCCTACATTTTCAAGAAATCTTAACCTAGAGGAGTTGATCAACTAGATCAATGAATGTGAAGAGTATTTTGAGTATGAAGATATTGAGGATCCTGATAGGGTCAAATTCGTGAAAGCCAGACTGAAAGGTCATGTGAAAATTTGGTGGAAAGAGATTCAATTGGAGTGAAATAGAAGAGGGAAAGATAAAATCATAAGATATGATCGAACGGTGGATAAATTAAAGTGACAGTTCATCCCTATTAATTATGAGCTTGACCTACTGAAGAAAATGCAAAGTTTGAAGCAAGTCAGACGATCTATTCAGGAGCATACAGAGGAGTTCTATCAAATCCTCATCAGAACAGGCCATGTAGAAGCTGATAAGGATAAAATTTCCCATTACCTTAATGGGTTGAGGACAACCATTTAGGAGGAGTTGAATCTGGTTCAAATGAAGAGTATTGAAGAGGCATACCAATTTGCCCTAAAAGTAGAGGAAAAGCTGAACAAGAAGTTCGAGAGAAAAAAAAATGGAAGAGGTCACGGTCGATGATCTGGTGGACGGTCATATGGAGGCCAAAATGAAGATTTAAAAAAGAAGGATGAGGCTAGTAGTAGTCAAAATCAGAGAGGAAATAATTCCAATCATTTCCAAAATTAGAGCAATAGAGATCAGAGAGGAATAGGAAGAAGACAAGGTTCTGGAAGAGGAGGCTTCTGTGGAATATGTTTTCACTGTGGAGAAGGTCATAGGGCATTTGAATGTCCTCAATGCCAAGGAAGGATGGAGAGGAGGAATGAAGGCTAGGCCAAAGTGGCACATGTAGCTGAAGATGCCAAATCCTCAAATTTTGAAGATGCTGAAAGAGGAGAAACATTGATTAACAGAAGAGTCCTACTGAGTGGTGAGAATGAACCTGAACAAAGGAGGAGACTATTTCTCACTAGATGCAAGTGTGAGGGTAAATGATGTGATGTGATTATTTATATTGGAAGCACTAACAACTTTCTATCAGAAGAGATGGTGACAAAGTTGAAGCTCAAGAGATAGAAACACCCACATCCATATCGGATTGCCTGGGTGCAGGATGACCACAAGGTCATGGTCAGTCAACAATGCCTAGTAAAGTTCAAGATTGGTGGGTACCATGATGAGGTACTATGTGATATCATACCTATGGATGCATGTCACATGTTGTTGGGTAGGCCGTGGCAGTTTGACACATGTGTTGTGCACGATGGTCGTGCAAATACCTATTCCCTGACAATGGATGGAGTGCGACATAAGCTAAATCCATTGAAGGAGACCGAAGAAAAGGTATGTGGTAATGCAAGAATAACTTTTGTTGATGGAAGAAAATTCCTAGATGGTATGAGGCATGAGCATGTGTGTTTTTCTTTAATTCCAAAAGCTGGTAAAGAGGAAATAGAGGATGTACCTATAGAGGTTGCAAATTTTTTGAATGAGTTTCAGGATATTGTATCTGATAATGTACCTAATGGATTACCACTGGTAAGGAAGATCAGTCATCAGATGGATTTGATTCCAGGAACCATTTTTCCAAACAAGGCAGCACATAGAATGACACCAGTAGAAAGTGAAGAGTTGAATAGACAAGTACATGAGTTGTTACAGAAGGGATTGATTCGGGAGAGCCTGAGTCCATGTGTTGTACCAACGGTATTAGCACCAAAGAAGAATAGAGAATGGAGGATGTGTATAGATTCTAGAGCAATAAACAAGATCACAATCAAGTACAAGTTTCTATTGCCATGAATGGATGATATTATGGACTGTTTGAGTGAGGCTGTGTATTTCTCAAAGATAGATCTGAAGAGTGGATATCACTAGATTTGGATCAAAGAAGGAGATGAATGGAAGACTACCTTCAAGAAAAAGGAATCACTATATGAGTGGTTAGTCATGCCTTTAGGGCTAACCAATGCATCGAGCACTTTCATGCGGCTCATGAATGAGGTTCTGAAAGAATTTCTGGGTAAGTTTGTCATTGTTTACCTAGATGATATTTTGATCTTTAGTAAGACATTGGAAGAGCATATGATGCATATTCGTATGGTGTTTGAAAAGCTGAGAGATGAGACATTGTTGATTAATTTAAAGAAGTGTAGTTTTGTGAAGAAGGAATTAGTGTATTTGGGATTTGTAGTTTCACTAGAAGGTCTGAAAATAGACCCAGAGAAAGTACAGGCTATCCTTGAATGGCCTTCTCCAATGAGTGCTACTGAGGTAATATTTTTCATGGTTTGGCTAGTTTTTATAGAAAGTTTATCAAAAAATTTAGCAGTATTTGTGGACCCTTTATTGAAACAATGAGAGGGGATAGAAAAGAGTTCAAGTGGACTAATGGGGAAGATAAGAGTTTTAAACTGTTGAAATAGAAAGTTATAGAATAACCTATTTTAGCACTTCTAGATTTTAATAAAGTGTTTCAGGTAGACTGTGATGCTAGTGGTACTACAATAGGAGCTGTTATGAGCCAAGAAGGTAAACCTATTGCTTATTTCAATGAGAAGTTAAATGATGCCAAGAGAAAATATTCTTTTTATGATCAAGAATTTCATGCTATAGTTTAGGCATTGAAGAAGTGGAGACACTATCTGCTTGCTAAGGAGGTTTTTTTGTATACTAATCATCAAGCTTTGCAATATTTGAATAGTCAAGGAAATTTGAATCAAAGACATTTGAAATGGGTTGAGTTTTTGTAGAGTTATACATTTGTTTTGAAGCACGGAAGTGGGAAGTCTAATAGGGTTGCAAACACACTTAGCAGAAGGAAACTATTACTAACAGAGATGCAGATTAAGGTGGTTGGGTTCAAGGAACTCAAGGATTTGTATCCAGAGGATCCTGATTTTGGTGAAGCTTGGAAAGCTTGTAAAGAACCTATTACTCTAGACAGAATGAAGTGGCTAGATTTCATCATTTGGGATGATATGTTATTCAGAGGGAGTTAGTTGTGCATTCCAAGAAGTTCTATGAGGGAGAATCTCATAAATGAGAAGCATAGCGGAGGATTGGCTGGACATTTTGGTCATGATAAAACCCTTTCTTTGGTAAGAGAGAAATACTATTGGCCATAGTTGCAGCAAGATGTCAAGAAGTTTGTAGAGTTGTAGAGTATCTCAGATGGCGAAAGGACTAAAGCAGAATACTAGGTTGTATCAGCCATCACCTGTACCAGAGAAGCCTTGGGAGGATATCAGTATGGACTTTATTCTTGGTTTACCAAGGACACAGTGGGGACATGATTCAATTTGTGTGGTAGTTGACAAATTTTCAAAGATGACACATTTTTACTCCCTACAAAAAGACTAATGATGTTGTTCATGTATCAGAATTATTTTTTAGAGAAGTGGTGAGACTACATGGTTTGCCAAAGAGTATAGTTTTAGATAGGGACACTAAGTTCATTAGATATTTCTAGCATACATTATGGAAGAAGTTGAAAATAGATTTGAAGTTTAGTTCATCACATCATCCATAAACTGATAGACAGATAGAGGTGGTGAATAGGAGTTTGGAAAATTTGCTGAGATGTTTGGTTGGAGATAAGCTAATAGGATGGGATTTGATTTTACCATAGGCAAAATTTGCATACAATAATTTTGTCAACAGGAGCACTAGTAAATCACCATTCCAGATTGTATATGGGAGTAGTCCAAGAAATACATTTGATTTGAGAAAGATAGATAAAAGAGAAATAAGTAGTGTTGAAGCTAAAGATTTTGCAAAAAATTTGAAGAAAATCCATGAGAAGGTGAGGAAGCATATTACCAAGATGAATGGGTAGTATAAGGCTAAGGAAGATGAGAAAAGGAGGCATAATGAGTTTCAGGTTGGAGATGAAGTCATGGTTCATTTGTGGAAGGAGTGATTTCTAGTTGGAGATGAAGTCATGGTTCATTTGCGGAAGGAGCAATTTCTAGTTGGTATATATAACGAGCTGAAAATGAAGAAGTTTGGGCCATATAGGATACTAAAGAAGCATGATTTAGGAAATGCATATGAGGTCAAGTTGCCTACTGAGCTAAATATTTTAGATCTAATAGAGTATCATGAAGGAGGTGTTGAAGATGAGGTTATAGCAGCACAATGGAGTATTCTAGCAACTAGTTCAGATATTAAGGAGATTAAAGACATACTAGATAGTTGTGTTGGCAGAAGCACAAGGAACAAGACATATGAAGATTATTTAGTCAAATGGAAAGGACAACTTGTTGAAGATTCATCATGGCTAACAAAAGAGGAGGTTAACCATCTTGGTTTTCCTCTACACACCTGAGTCATGATAGGGTCACTTCTCAAATTACCCCAGGTGTCTGATGCAGGAGCATCCTGGGTGTAAGAGCATTCTTGCATCACCCAAAAATATTTCTATTTTTGTATTCAATAAGGGCTATCTTGTGTAGAGTTGTTATTTATGGAAACTTGCTATTTTTAGTAAGTTGGTAATCTGATCTCAAAATATTTTTATTTCTTCCTTGGAGATTCATTTTGGTCATATCAGCCTGCCAGTAAAGTTTCATTCATAGATCAAGTCTAGCTTGTAGATATTGAAGATTTTTGGTATTGGCAGCAGGGTACAGAAACTTTGAACTTAGTTTTGAAGGCTTTAGAGGCCCCGAATGAGGTCATAAATTTTGGCGATAAGCGCTTCCATGAGTCAAGCTTGTAGAGCAATTTGTGGCCTTTCTGGAATGGGGTGATAATAGTCAATCGGGTCAACTAGCAATGACTTATGGTCTTCGGAATTTGGGTCACCTGAAATGGCAGAAAATGATTTTCCTTCAAAATTTATCTTTGGGTTTCAAAATTTATTTTGAGCTGACTTTGATGTAATAAATTGTAAAATAAAATAATTCTAAGTTTGGTCAGCTTTGTTGGCTAAAATTACGGAACCTTCCCTAGGTGGTGGAAAATTGCCTATATAAGGAAGGCTATAGTGTTGTCTTAGGCAGTTCGGGACAGTTCTGGGTAGTAGATCTAGGTATTGATTCGAGGCTTTATCCTACATAATATTGTAAGGGAATGCCCATATGGCTTTGCATATTGTAATTCTGAAAGTTTGTAATTCCACATTTGTGAAGATAATAAGAAGCCCATTTTCTGTTCTTGCATATTGTTGTTTCTCTATTTTTGTTATGTGTTTGTGGTATTAAGGGGAGCACCCTTCATCAAGTGGTATCAGAGCTACGTTTCCCTTCATCAAGTGGTATCAGAGTAGGAGTTCCTGAGCGTGTAAATAGATTGCCAACTGTGAGGTGGTTTGCACCAAGACTGTGGTTAGGGTTTCAGTGCGCATCATAAAAATGCCTCCATGAAGGGAACGTGGTGGAAGAGATGGTGTTGTAACACCTGAGGTTAGAGTGCTCTAGAGACAAGTGCAAGCATTCCAAGAAGAGATTCACAGAGGAAAGAATCTTAATGTCAAAGATGAAAGTGAGGATGAAGGCGAAGAAGAAGATCAAGAAAGAGAAGTCAAAGTTGTGAACCAGGAGGAAGAAAGACTTTTTTGGGCCATTTCCAAGATTAGAAAAAAACCTAAGATTGAGGTTCCTACATTTTCAAGAAATCTTAACCTAGAGGAGTTGATCGACTGTATTAATGAATGTGAAGATTATTTTGAGTATAAAGATATTGAGGATCTTGATAGGGTCAAATTCGTGAAGGCCAGACTGAAAGGTCATGTGAAGATCTGGTGGCAAGAGATTCAATTAGAGTGAAATAGAAGAGGGAAAGATAAAATCACAAGATGGGATCAGATGGTGGATAAATTGAAGTGATAGCTCATCCCTGTTGATTATGAGCTTGACCTAATGAAGAAAATGCAAAGTTTGAAGTAAGCAGGACGATCTGTTCAGGAGTATATAGAAGAGTTCTATTGAATCCTCATCAGAACAAGCCATGTAGAAGCTGATAAGGAGAAATTTTCCCATTACCTTAATGGGTTGAGGTCAAGCATTCAAGAGGAGCTGAATCTAGTTCGAATGAATAGTATTGAAGAGGCATACCAATTTGCCCTAAAAGTAGAGGAAAAGTTGAACAAGAAGTTTGAGAGCAGAAAAAATGGAAGACATCGCGGTGGATGATCTGGTGGATGGTCATATGAAAGAAAAAATGAAGATTTGAAAAAGAAGGATGAGGCTAGTAGTAGTCAAAATCAGAGAGGAAACAATTCCAATCGTTTCCAAAACCAGAAAAATAGAGATCAGAGAGGAAGAAGAAAAGGACAAGGTTTTAGAAGAGGAGGCTTCCATGGAACATGTTTTCATTGTGGAGAAGAAGGTCATAGGGCATTTGAATGTCCTCAACACCAAGGAAGGACAGATAGGAGGAATGAAGGCTAGGCCAAAGTGGCACATGTAGATGAAGATGCTAAATCCTAAAATTCTAAAGATGCTGAAAGAGGAGAAACATTGATTAATAGAAGAGTCCTGCTAAGTGGTGAGAATGAACCTGAACAAAGGAGGAGCCTATTTCACACTAGATGCAAGTGTGAGGGTAAATTTTGTGATGTGATTATTGATAGTGGAAGCACTGACAATTTGGTGTTAGAAAAGATGGTGACAAAGTTGAAGCTCAAGAGATAGAAACACCCACATCCATATCAAATTGCCTGGGTGCAGGATGACCACAAGGTCATGGTCAGTCAACAGTACCTAGTAAAGTTCAAGATTGGCGGGTACCATGATGAGGTACTATGTGATATCATACCTATGGATGCATGTCACATGTTGTTGGGTAGTCTGTGGTAGTTTAACAAATATGTTGTGCATGATGGTCGTGTGAATACTTATTCCCTGACAAAGGATGGAGTGCAACATAAGCTAAATCCATTGAAGGAGACCAAAGAAAAGGTATGTGGTAATGCAAGAATAAATTTTGTTGATGGAATAAAATTCTTAGATGGTATGAGGCATGAGCATGTGTGGTTTTCTTTAATTCCAAAAGCTGGTAAAGAGGAAATAGAGGATGTACCTGTAGAGGTTGCAGATTTGTTGAATTAGTTTCAGGATATTGTATTTGATAATGTACCTAATGAATTACCACCAGTAAGGAAGATCATTCATCAGATGGATTTGATTCTAGGAGCCAGTTTTCCAAACAAGGCAGCACACAGAATGACACTAGTAGAAAGTGAAGATTTGAACAGACAAGTACATGAGTTGTTATAGAAGGGATTTATTTGGGAGAGCTTGAGTCCATGTATTGTACTAGAGGTATTAGCACCAAAGAAGAATGGATAATGAAGGATGTTCATAAATTCTAGAGCAATAAACAAGATCATAATCAAGTACAGGTTTCCATTGCCACGAATGGATGATATTATGGACTGTTTGAGTGGGGTTGTGTATTTCTCAAAGATAGATCTGAAGAGTGGATATCACCAGATTTGGATCAAAGAAGGAGATAAATGGAAGACTACCTTCAAGACAAAGGAAGGACTATATGAGTGGCTAGTCCTGCCTTTAGGTCTACCCAATGCACTGAACACTTTCATGCAGCTCATGAACTAGGTTCTAAAAAAATTTCTGGGTAAGTTTGTCATTGTTTACCTAAATGATATTTTGATCTTTAGTAAGACAATGGAAGAGCATATGATGCATATTCGTATGGTGTTTGAGAAGTTGAGAGATGAGAAATTATTGATTAATTTGAAGAAGTGCAGTTTTGTGAAGAAGGAATTAGTGTATTTGGGATTTGTAGTTTCAGCAGAAGGTCTGAAAATGGACCCAGAGAAAGTACAGGCTATCTTTGAATGGCCTACTCCAAGGAGTGCTACTAAGGTAATATTTTTTCATGGTTTGGCTAGTTTTTATAAAAAATTTATTAGAAATTTTAGCAGTATCTATGGACCCTTGATTGAAACAATGAAAGGGGATAGAAAAGAGTTCAAGTGGACTAATGGGGAAGATAATATTTTTAAACTATTGAAATAAAAAGTTACAGAACAACCTATTTTAGCACTCCCAGATTTTAATAAGGTGTTTCAGGTAGACTGTGATGCTAGTGGTACTACAATAGGAGTTGTTATGAGCTAAGAAGGTAAACCTATTTCTTATTTAAGTGAGAAGTTAAATGATGCCAAGAGAAAATATTCTATTTATGATCAAGAATTTTATGCTATAGTTTAGGCATTAAAGAAGTGGAGACACTATCTACTTCCTAAGGATTTTGTTTTGTATACTGATCATCAAGCTTTGCAATATTTGAATAGTCAAGGAAAGTTGAGTCAAAGGCATTTGAAATGGGTTGAGTTTTTGCAGAGTTATACATTTGTTTTGAAACACAGAAGTGGAAAGTCTAACAAGGTTGCAGATGCCCTTAGCAGAAGGCAAGTATTGTTGATAGAGATGCAGATTGAGGTGGTTGGGTTCAAGGAACTCAAGAATTTGTATCCAGAGGATCCTAATTTTGGTGAAGCTTGGAAAGCTTGTAAAGAACATGTTACTCTAGACAAAATGAAGTGGCTGAATTTTATCATTCAGGATGATATGTTATTCAGAAGGAGTCAGTTGTGCATTCCAAGAAGTTCTATGAGGGATAATCTCATCAAGGAGAAGCATAGCAGAGGATTGGCTGGACATTTTGGTCGTGATAAAACCCTTTCTTTGGTTAGTGAGAATTACTATTGGCCACAGTTGCAGCAAGATGTCAAGAAGTTTGTACAAAGTTGCAGAGTATGTCAGATGGTGAAAGGAGTGAAGCAGAATACTGGTTTGTATCAACCATCACCTGCACCAGAGAAGCCTTGGGAGGATATTAGTATGGACTTTGTTCTTGGTTTACCAAGGACACAGCGGGGACATGATTCAATTTTTGTGGTAGTTGACAGATTTTCAAAGATGGCATATTTTATTCTCTACAAGAAGACTAATGATGTTGTCCATGTATTATTTTTTAGAGAAGTGGTGAGACTACATGGTTTTCCAAAGAGTATAGTTTCAGATAGGGACACTAAATTCATTGGATATTTCTTGCATACATTATGGAAGAAGTTGAAAATAGATTTGAAGTTTAGTTCATCACATCATCCACAGACTAAAGGAAAGACAGAGGTGGTGAATAGGAGTTTGGGAAATTTGCTGAGATGTTTGGTTGGGGATAAGCCAACATGATGAGAATTAATTTTACCTCAGGCAGAATTTGCATACAATAATTCTATCAACAGGAGCACTAGTAAATCACCATTCCAGATTGTATATGGGAGTAGTCCAAGAAATGCATCTGAGTTAAGAAAGATAGATAAAGGGGAAATAAGTAGTGTTGAAGATGAGGATTTTGTAGAACATTTGAAGAACATCCATGAGGAGGTGAGGAAGCATATTACCAAGATGAATGCACAGTATAAGGCTAAGGTAGATGAGAAAAGGAGGCATAAGGAGTTTTAGGTTGGAGATGAAGTCATGGTTCATTTGCGGAAGGAGCAATTTCTGGTTGGTACATATAACAAGCTAAAAATGAAGAAGTTTGGGCCATGTAGGATATTGAAGAAGCATGATTCGGAAAATGCATATGAAGTCGAGTTGCCTACTGAGCTGAATATTTCACAAGTAGTTAATGTTTCAGATCTAACAGAGTATCATGAAGGAGGTGTTGAAGATGAGGTTACAGTAGCACAATGGAGTATTCCAACAACCAAATTAGATATCAAGGAGATTGAAGACATACTATATAGTCATGTTGGCAGAAGCACAAGGAATGGGATATATGAAGAGTATTTGGTCAAATGGAAAGGATGACCTATTGAATGTTCATCATGGCTAACAAAGGAGGAGGTTAACCATCTTGGTTTTCCTCTACACACCTAAGTTGTGATAGGGTCACTTCTCAAATTACCCCGGGTGTCTGATGTAGGAGCATCCTGGGTGTAAGAGCAATCTTGCATCACCCAAAAATATTTCTATTTTTGTAATCAATAAGGGCTATCTTGTGCAGAGTTGCTATTTATGAAAACTTTCTATTTTTAGTAAGTTGGTAATATGATCTTGAAATGTTCTGATTTCTTCCTTGGAGGTTCATTTTGGTCATATCAGCCTACCAGTAAAGTTTCATTGACAGATCAAGTCTAGCTTGTAGATATTGAAGATTTTCGGTATTGGCAGTAGGGTATAGAAACTTTGAACTCAGTTTTGAAGGCTTTAGAGGCCCTGGATGAGGTCAAAAATTTGAGTGATAGGCGCTTGCACAAGTCAAGCATGTAGAGCACTTCATGGCCTTTCTGGAATGGGGTTATAATAGTCAATCGGGTCAACTAGCAATGACTTATGGTCTTCGCAAATTGGGTCACCTGAAATGGTGGAAAATGATTTTCCTCCAAAAATTTTGTTTGGGTTTCAAAAGTTTTTTTGAGCTAACTTTGATGTAATAAATTGTAAAATAAAATAATTCTAAGCTTGGTCAGCCTTGTTGGCTAAAATTATGGAACCTTCCCAAGCGGTGGAAAATTGCCTATATCAAGAAGGCTATAGTGTTGTCTTAGGCAGTTCGAGATAGTTCTAGGTAGTAGATCTGGGTATTGATTCGAGGCTTTTTCCTACATAATATTGTAAGGGAATGCCCATGTGGCTTTGCATATTGTAATTCTAAAAGTTTTTAATTCCACATTTGTGGAGATAATAAGAAGCCCATTTTCTATTCTTGCATATTGTTGTTATTTCTTTATTTTTGTTATGTGTTTGTGGTATTAAGGGGAGCACCCTTCATCAAGTGGTATTAGATCTAGGTTTCCCTTCATCAAGTGGTATCAGAACCAGGTTGCTTTTCATCATAAAGGATACTCACAACAAGAAGGAATTGATTATGAAAAAACTTTTGCACCTGTTGCAAGAATTGAAGAAGTGAGAATGTTTTTGGCTTATGCAGCTTATAAGAAATTCAAAGTATATCAGATGGATGTGAAGTTATCATTTCTGAATGGAGAATTAAAAGAAGTCTACATTGAGAATCCTAAAGCTTTTACCTTAACTCATGAAGGAGACATGGTATGTAAAATGAATAAAGCTTTATATGGACTTAAACAAGCACCTAGAACTTGGTATGCAAGACTAGATAAATATTTGATAAAATTGGGATTTGCTAAAGGCATAGCAAATAGCAATTTGTATCCAAAAGAGATTGAGAATGTTTTTTTTATTGTAGTTATCTTTGTTGATGATATTATCTTTGGTGGAGAAGATGAAGCTAGAGATAAATTTGCAGATAAAATGAAGATAGAATTTGAAATGAGCATGATTGGTGAGGTGAAATATTTTTTAGTATTGAAGATAACAAAGAACAAAAATGGTATTTTCTTATGTCAAACAAAGTATCTGAATGACTTATTAAAGAGATTTGGAATGGAAAATTGTAAGTTGGTTGGTACACCTATGATAACTGGTCATAAGTTATCTAGCACAGATGAAACTCCTACAATTGAACAAAAGAGGTGCAAATCTATGATTGGAGGTTTGCAGTATTTAACTCATACAAGACCTGATATATCACATGTGATTGGAATTGTTGCAAGATTTCAAGTTGATCCTAAAGAGTCACATTATGCAGCAATAAAAAGGATATTGAGGTACTTGAAAGGTACAATTGAATATGGATTATGGTATGAAAAATATGACTTTACCTTATGTGCATATATAGATGTAGATTAGGGAGGTACTATTGATGACAAAAAGAGTACAAGTGGAGCATTTTTTGTTGGAGGAAGATTGGTTTCTTGGTTAAGTAAGAAGAATAATTGTATTCCATAGAGTACAACAAAAGCATAATATGTAGCAGCAGCAAACAATTGTAATCAGATAATATGGATAAAATCGATGTTGAAGGATATTGGAATCAAATTTGATGAGCCTGTTGTTATACATTGTGATAACACTAGTACAGTAAGTATGTCTAATAATCCTGTATTTCATTCTAAGACAAAGCATATAGAAATAAAGTATCATATAGTGAGAGAGAAATTTGCAGAGAAAAAATTCATACTTGAGTATATAAGTACAAAAGAGCATATTGCAGATATATTTACAAAGCCTTTACCTAAAGATACATTTGATTATTTGAGAGGTATGCTTGGGGTTATGCCCCAACCTACTTTTGAGAAGTGATGCAAATTGTTGCATTAGCCCAGTGGTATATGAGCTCTATCCTTTTTCTAGATTGGATGTTGGTACTTCCTCTATGGGGGAGTATGTGTTTCTGAGCTGAGTCATGAGGACTCTAGTGAATGTATTTCGCTAAAAAGTGTCTTTTGACATTGAAGTTTTTCTTGACATAGTAATGTATTATTTGTCACTGATGTCAATGGGGGAGAAGGATACATGAAAAATAATCTATTAAAGAGAAAAGAGGGAGAGGGATACAACAATATAAAATGGAAAAACTATAAGAATTGATTGTGAGAAAATGAAGCAAGATTTTATTGATGAAGAGGATTTGAAAACATTTCTGATCAGTATTGTTGCAGTTTGGTATTCATGGAACTTGGATTTTTTTAATCTATGTTGCCATCAATTTCAATGGGGGAGATTGTTAGGAATGAATGCTAAATACATCCTATGGGGGAGTGTTCACATCCATTCTGTAGTAGTTTTTGTTACATTCGTGACTTTGATTGTCATTGATGTCAACACAGTGATCTACTAAAGATTAACAGAGAAGCAAAGAGTCTTTGAATTAGCGCATGTGGGATATTGAAGATCAAGCTATGTAGAGTTGAGGACTTACTCTATATTTTGTCCTATGATCATGGTCAAGAACACATATGGAAATTCAATTATTCATGATAGTTATGTGTAATTCAGTGGAAGTAGTATTCAGACAGTATTCCCAAGAAGCGGCTTTTGGTAACTGGATGATATCTCCTAATCGGGATAGAATCTAGGCATGTGAATTTGTATAGTTGATGAAGACATTATGATAGTGATGTGGACATGACAACAAGGTCAAAGGTCACATGAGTGGAGAATTATTTTTTCTGGAAGCTGACAGTTTTTATGTAATTGTGAATTATTATGTAACATGTGGAAGTTTGTATTTTTTAATTGGTTGGCCGACTCATTTGTAATTATTTGAATGTGGTATAAAGGAAGGATTGTTTTCCTTTTTTGATATGTAGTTTGATATGGAATGGGATTGAATTGGAATGAAGTTGTAATATGATATTGTAAGAGGAAATGTGAATTGCAGAGATATGGTGAAGCAGTTGGTGTGGTTTGGCACAGATAGAGGAGAAGTGATAAGTTTTTGAGATCAGTAATATTTTGGTATTATTTTTTTGGGTAATACAGAGATCAATTAGACAGTGTGTTCAGTGATCTTTCCCTTGAAGTTGTTTGGACAGTGGGTCCTTCTACCTTCCATAACTCCTAACAGGGTTAGAATCTTTTAACATGGATTCAAAGTCTCCTAACAGGGACTCATATGTACTAAATGTATTTCATATGGCTCTTAACAGAGTCCATCCTCCCAGAAGGAATTTTCATATTAGTGCATCTTTTGTGGGCATCATTCGCACTGGGGTTTCCTCTTTGATCAAGAGGTTCCCTAGTCAACATATCTTGTGTTATTGTGTTGTTATGTATGTTTATATTTATATAGTTGTTGCTTACATTGCTTACATGGTTAAAATCTATCAATGGTGATAAAAATTTTATTTATCTAATAACTGATTTACCACCCCCCCTCTCAGTTATCTTGGTGGACTTTACTTTCTAACATGTCTTTTAACTGATCAACTGTCAAAGGTCCAATAGATGGTTGTAAGTAGCCATATTCTAGTAGATGTAGGAAAAAATCTTCAATTCTAGATATGTGAAGCCTCATTTTGCTTTGTCATGTTGTAAAGTTGTCCTTGTTCAACTTAGGTACCTCTCTTTTATACATCTTGTGATCTTTATGCTCAAGTCCTTGAAACTTCCTCCAAGGAACCAAAATTCTCTAATACCAATTATTAGAATAATTGAGAGGGGGGTGAATCAGTTAAGTCAATTATCCCATAGTCCTAAACTACAAGATGTACCAATTCAAAATTTTCTACAACTCGGTAACATACAATAATATATTGTTTGTTCTTTTACTGATTACCAGTTAATATCCAGACTGTGATTACTGATTAAATCAACTATGTAGTATGTAAAGTATGATAAGAAAACAATCATAACAAATAACACATTGACATAATGATTTAACGTGGAAACCCTGCAAAGGGAAAAACCACCTCGGGCCGGTAATCCAAAAATTTCACTCTTCTGAAGTGAGCTCAATTAAGAGTCAACCTTGTTAAAGGTTACAATACACACTATTAGGTGTGACCTTATTAGAGGATTTAACACTAACCATTAACTTATGACTAGCATTCACTATGG
The DNA here is from genome assembly GCA_027943335.1 of Chamaecyparis obtusa. Taxonomy (NCBI): domain Eukaryota; kingdom Viridiplantae; phylum Streptophyta; class Pinopsida; order Cupressales; family Cupressaceae; genus Chamaecyparis; species Chamaecyparis obtusa. The sequence goes on along the minus strand of BSBK01002720.1, from coordinate 323,768 downwards.
GGTCAATAAGATAACAATTTACATTCAATGAATGTCATAGTATAAAATAAGACTGTTAGGTCCACTCGGTTAAGAGATTTTACTGAATCAATGGTTAAACTAATACAATTCTAATCTAATTCAAATACAACTCAAATTACAAATATTTAGATCTATTTGATGCTCATAAACTCATATGATCAATTTTTAATTCACTTTCCTTCAATTCCTTCAACTTAATTTTCTTGATGTATAGTTATTTGTTGCTCAGTTTTGTCTGTAGCTCGGTTTTGTTTGTAACCAGTATAATTAGAAAATGCATGAAAATCTTCATGCAAAAAACTTTTGCAGTATCAACTTCCTCTGGCATCCCTTTCAACAATAAAACAATGTCTCTTAAATAGACAAGTAAACCGTTTTCATATTAGCCATCGGATTTTGCCTCTTAATCATCTTCATCCATTTTGCCTCTTAAACCTTCCTAGGAAGTTGTTTCCATAATACATTTCAATCTCATCCTTTAGATCATCCATGAATTTTTTCAGCCATGGATCTTATAACAAACTTCATCCTTTACCTCGAAATCATCACAATTTCTAGCTCATCAATTCTAGTCGGCTAACCTTAGCATTTAATGTTTTCATCCATGCTCGGTAAAAACTAAATGCATCAGTGATAATTGTCTTAGTTATTACTATCACTTGGTATACACAGGAATGTCTTGGTGTATATAGAAACTCTTCAATTACCAACCACATTACCTTGTTCTATTCAAATCTCTTCCTCATAACAGAATAATGTAAGATGGTCAAGTCAACAATATAAAGCCATAAACTCATCAATAAGTTACTCAATGTATACCTTATCCTTATCTATCATATCCATCTTCTCCTTATATAGATATCTCATTTCTTCATCATTTCTTCCTTCCACAAATAATCAGATGTTTGTAACTATCATGATAAGTGTAGTCAAAAACTAGTTGACATCCATGACAACATATTGATTGATTTAATCATCTTACATATCACTTTAGTAGCTCAGTGATCTCCAATAATTGTTCCTTTTGTTCATCAATATATTTAATCAGTTGTAGTTCAACATCTCTCTCTCTCTCTCTCTCTCTCTCCATTACAATGAGCTTCTTTAACCAATGAATCCACACATTCCCATGTTAATGTGCAACTTGATTGTTGACATCATTGAATCCACACTATCATCCAATCAAGATTATTTGCAATGTAAAAATGCAATGCATCCCATTCTCAACCAACTATAAAAAAACATGAAATTCAAAAATAACGTATAATTAGTTAATTACCATAATATATGACCTTAATTTATAATTGATGTACCTAAAAACCTAACATCCCACTACCAATTATCCTATTATCTTTCGTAAGAAAACCCTAAACTATATGTATCCTATTGGAGCATTCAAAATTTCTTATTCTATGAATCATTTATTGTAGTTTATCACCAAGATTTTGTATCCTGTATACCTTCTCAAATCTTAAAGCCACTGAAGTTTTCTTTTGGAATTCTCTCGCAAGGAGCACCCTAGATAAAATGTTTGTTTCCACTTATTTGAATTTTGTTTTATGTTTTACCATATTCTAGTTGAGAAAGACATTCCTAAGAGTTTCGATGAAAGATATTCCAGTCTTATCAAAATGAAGTTTTGATGAAACCATGAGCATCGAATAAGTTAAGAAATGGTAGTCCATGTAGGATACGGTTCATGCATGAAGTCTAGTCGTTAAATTGATATGAGAATTATTCTCCAAAGTAAGATATTAGGTGGTGGTCATGTACAAGATAAAGAAATTATTTTTGATCAAATTTTGAACATCGAACAAATTGAAGGAAGGTTACATCCATCAACAAAGTCTCATCAATAGGCATCTTCAATGTTGGTTTTTACTCAATAATGGTTTCGATGAAATATGAAGCTTCAATAAAACATAAAAGGGCTATCAACAAGAGAACATGCTTCATCAATGGCAGGCCATGTAGGTTGTGGGTCCCACATGAAGTCTTATCAATGAAATAATTTTTTTTTGTTAACACAAAAAATAACTTTGATAGGTATTTTAGATGCCATCTAAAATAAATCAAAGTAGTGAAAGGTATAAACAACTTCGATAAAATTTACATTTCGATGAGATTAAAAAGTAACTTAATCAATGTATTGTATCTTATTGAAAGGAATTGAATGAGTAAATAACTAAAATAAACTTAGCAGGAGGTTGAAAAGATTTTGATGATAATTTGTTTTTCAATGAGATGAAAGAAGGTTATATCGACCAAAAATGTCTCATCAATAGGTGTCTTCAATGTGTTGGAGCCTCCTAAATTTTGACTTCATCAACCAACTATTAAAGGTCATCACCAAGATCTTGTATTCCAAGTTCCCTCTCAAAGGTTGAAGCTACTAAACTTTTCTATTGGAACTCTCTTAGAAGGAGCACCTTGAATAAAGTACGTGTGCACATATTGGAAGTGTGAATGTTGTGAAGCACAATTACTCAAATCACTCTAAAAGGTCCTCCTTACAATTTGATCAAATCCATATACAACACTACAATATACATTTTTCATGACCCTTCAAGATAAGAATCCATTTCAATGTGTCTCATTATTTTGCAGCTGCCAACAAACAAGGGTTGTGAAATAGTGAGCATTTCTCTATTTCAAAAAGCATAGAACTAAAGGAATGTGATATGGTGAAACAATTGCTATTTCGTAGAGAAAGAAAATATTGACTACAAAAGGCACAGAAAATATACCCCAAGTCATAGAAAACTAATTATTCATGATTCTGACTCTAGTAGTGCTACTGAGTCCCCACCTCCCAAAAAGTAGAAAAAAGAGGAGGTATTCCTATGGTTCCATATGAGGATTTAGAAGGGGAGGGATAAACTAAAAAATCAACATGCACACTAAATGCAATGGGAAATGATGAAGAAGTGATTCATCTTTCCTTCCCATTGATATAAAAAGAAGAAATACATGGTTAAAATGCTCAACTTCCTCACCAAGAGGAACCAATTGACTTCAATGATGAGAGGGAGGCTATTTTTGAAAGGTTTGTTGAAGATGAGAATTTTATTCATACACCATAATTTAAAGATTTTTGGATTCAAATGAGAATGAAAGATTTTGAGGAGTAGAAGAAACTTCGATTAATGGGATTGAATAATCAAAACATGAAGAAATTGTTAATCAGCTCCTTAGAGAAATCAATTTAGATGAAGTAAATTGTACTTTAGATTAAGCTAGAGAAATGTCTCAGAAGAGTGTTATATTATTTGTTCCTGGTTTGTCTCTTAAGAATATTTTCTTACTTGATAAAGCTAGAAAGAAGGCAGACCCTACATTTGTTGTAGAATTTGACACTGAGGAGAAAATTGTTGGGTCAGGGCATAATCCAAAAATAGAAACTTTGGCTACATGGGAAAGTTTCAAGGGGCCCCATAAGCCAAGATTGACTGATATTATTAAGGGAGATGATGGCAATGTATTTTTGCAAACAATGGAAGATGCTTATCCTCTATTAAGTGCTACATGATTGATGCATAGGGAAATGTTTAACAAAGACTAGGTTGAACCTATGCAAAAAACAAAATTGAGTAGGCATGGACTAGAGAGGTGGAGATGAATAAAGTTATAAATGAACTATGTCTTAGTAATGTTTCTTTGGAAAGGGAATTTTAAGCATCCAAAGGTAATAACCAGAGAAAATATATGGTATTGCATAAAGAAGCCCCTTCTGTGCCAGTTGAGGTTATCGTTGACAAAATGTCAAAAGATGAAATTAATAAGATTGTGAAAGAGAAACTTGTGCAAGAAGTTCCTAGTCATGTATTAAATACTTTAGAACAAGTGTCAACATACAAAGTTGATTTGGTGATTAGAAAATGTGATGATTTATATAAATGGTTTCATACTTTGACAAGAATGCTAGAAATATTTGTGAAACATAAGCCACTCTTACATGATCTCTCTAGGAGGTGGAAGCCATCTCATTTTGATTTGATTAAACTTTGAGAAGTAACCCAGAGAGATCCAGATCCACCTGTTATGATTAAGAAGACAAAATAAATGATTGATATTCTCATAAAAGAGATAAGTTATATTGAATAGGAAGAGGGAATGATAGGGAAAAAATTATCTTCTTTTCACATTATCAAGCATTGAGGGTGGGTCATGTGAAGAGTTTGGAAGAATGGAAGTTGGAATATAAGGAAATGGTCCCAAGAATTGTTTCATGTTTTAAAGAAGATAGAGATTTTAATGTTTCTAAATTTAATATATCTTTAGACAGGATAATTATGTTAGAAAATACATTTTTTAAGTTTTTGGTTGAAGAAAGAGCAACTAGAGGGAAAATATGGAAAGATCATCTACTAAATATGCCCAATGTTTTGCATCATCAGTGGCCAATTCATGCACAAATTGCATAATGGGTATAGGAATACTTGAACCTGATCAAGATGCCTTCTCAAAATAAGAAACAAGTACTTGAGGAAGAAGAATAGACTAGAAAAGGAATGCACGAAGAATAAGACCTTGGGGTCAATGTTCCACAAAGTTAATCATGTTGTTTCTTTAATTGTGGCCTAATTACATGTTTCCTTTTATATTTATATTTGTGTCTTGAGAGAGCCTAACTACATCTTTGTTAACTTTTATTATGAAATTTTATCATGTTCCAAAAGACTCATTGAAAGGACAAGAACCTTTATAATTAGGGTACATGTATGTGATGTATTTTGATAATCTTATAATATAGTATTAGAAGATAGAGTTAGATCAGATACGCTTCATTTGATTAAGCTTTTTTCAAACATTGGAAACCTAATATTACATTCATGTATTGATCTTTTTAAAACTATCTTTCATATAAAAAAAGAATTATATGTTAATATGATTTAGAAAAATAGAGAGGGGGGGTGAATCAGTTGTTCTCAGGTCCAGATGTATAATAAAACTTTTAAACACTTCAAAAAATTAGATCTAACAACCAACAGCTACTCAATCATTAATGAATGTATATCAAAAATATATAACAATGCAGTCCACTATCTAATAGTATTTAACTTGCAAAACACAGAAATGTTCAAACCAAAACATTCACAAAACCATTAACACCAAGATTTATAGTGGAAACCCAATTTGGGAAAAACCACTTTGTAACATGTTACTAATATTTTCACTCTTCTTAAGTGAGCTCTGTGAAAAGCCAGCCCTATCAAAGGTTTACAAATACACTGCTAGGTGTGACCCAATTAAAGGATTTCAACCACCCTATTAGGAGTGCACCTTGTTAAAGGACTTAAGTACATTCCATTAGAATGCAACCTTGTTCAAAGGATTTATACAAATGAATGTTAGGTCAACCTTGATTAAATGATTTAAATGGATACAATGGTTAGAGAGTAATAGCAGTGTTTGATCTAAAAATATACAACTCACTTTGCAAATAACAGATCCAATTCTTACATATATATTTTGGCTTACTGACTATGATCCATTTCCATCTCCATCATTGATCTGCTTAGAAATCCATTCAAGCAATCACAATTCCTTCTCCTTTAGCCTTTTCTGCTTATTCAATCAATAACAACAACTCTAGCATCCCTCTTCAACTTCACACTTAGGTTTCCTTAATACCTCTTCGATAGGTCAATCTAACTTTTATCACTTAATCTCCTCCATAGATCTTAGGGTTAGGTCAAATTCATTGAATCCTTCCAACATTATGTTCTTCATCCATCCTTCTAGAAACATCTCTAATATCTTTATGGAATTACAATAAAATAGCTTACAGTACATTAAATACTTCCATACATACAATAGATAAAGTCAACATGATTTACATAATCCAAGAATTCAACTATGTTGGCTGGGAATCTGCATTCTTCCTCAAATGTAAATTACTAATGCTTGGTTAATACTGTGTTCAACTCCTCGGTCATCACTGGGTAGCCCGGTCACCACTAAAACTATTTCCTCAGCTAATACTATCTTCCTCAGTAATAAACTGATGTTTGGTCAACACTGAATTTACTTGGCATATACTAGCTGGGTCAACACTAACATCACTCGGCTTAAACTATATTTCTTCACTTTTTCTCTATTAAGCCTACTTGTTTAGTCTTACTTCTTACTTAGATAAGCAATACATTATCTTATCATTGTGCCACATAATCAAGTACCCATTGAAGTATCAAGATAACTCAACCTTTCCCTAGGTGCTATTGTTATCACCTCTACCCTAATCCTTCTCAACAATCAAATAGATATAGTACTTTCTTAGAAAGCAAAAGTCTTACCAGTTAAGGTTTGACATCAATGACAATACAACAATTGCCTCAATTGCAATTTCCAATAATCTCCCTCTTTGGCATTGATGGAAACACCATATGAATAACACATGAATCACCAACCAATCCAAAACTTGTCTATTCATTAGAAATATTTATAATATCTTTAGCTTCATTATAATTCAAAATAAATTAGCCTTGCTTGCATGACCATCCACACAGTAACTTCCACTTGATCTTTTCTTTGTTCCTTTCCTCTGAATCTCTCCCTCTTGATCTTCCATGAATTATCACCATGTGTTTTCATCTTATTCATCTCCCTCTTTGACAATAATGCCAAAGAAGAAACTAAAACATGCATCTTTCAAATGTAGATGTCATCTTGTTAGTTAAATAACAATATTTCTCCCTCTGTCATCTTTGCTTATGACTGATTATCAGCTTCGTTGTACTTTTCACAACTCTAGGCTACTCCTAAAGTGTGACCTTTCTCTACATCAATTTGTCAGATACTCTTTGCAGCACATTTGATGTAGTTCTCCTAGCTTGACTAGGCAGCCTCAGTGAGGGAAAGAACCCCTAATTTTCCTCATAGATATTCATGAGCTTCTTTAGGTAAGGCTTTAGTGAATATGTCTACTAGTTGTTCCTTTGTATTCACATATTCCATTCTAACCTCTTTATCTTTTACCAATTCCCTTCAAGTAATGATACTTGATGGCGATGTGTTTGGTCTTTGTGTGCATCACTAGGTTCTTAGATATGTTGATAGCACTTGTGTTGTCATAGTAGATGACAACTAGTTCAGTGATCTCTTCTTTCATGCCTATCAACAATTGCTTTATCCATACCAAGTTTGAAAGATTCACTACTGCAGCTACATACTCAGCTTCAACTGTAGATTGAGAGATGCAAAAAAATTTCTTGCTTGTCTAGGAAACTAATCTTTGTCCAAGAAAGAAAGCTCCACCACTAGTACTCTTTTTATCATCCACATTTCCTACCCAATCTGCATCATTATAGACTCTTAGTTCAAATCTTTCATTCTTTTTGTAGTACAGTCCATAATCTGCAAGCCCTTCCAAATATCTCATTATCCTTTTTATAGCCATCATGTGAGTTTCCTTAGGATTGGCAGAGAATCTTTCTACAATCCCAATTGCTAGAGCAATATCTGGTCTTTTGTGAATAGCATACTGCAGTTTTCCAATCATGGACCTATACAAAGTCTGATTTACTTTAGCAGCATCATCATTTTTAGACAATTTTTGTCTACTAGCCATGGGAGTACTTACTGGCCTTGAATCCTCCATACCAGAGGTTTTCAGTATCTCATTAACATATTTAGACTAGGTAATGAAAATACCTTTCTCCATCTAATATACTTGTAAACCAACAAAGAATTGTATCTCCCCAAACATTGACATATCAAATTTAGTTTGCATTTCATTTGAAAATTTCTTACACAGGGCATCTTGTCCACCAAATATGATATCTTAGATACAAAAATCTTAGCTAACAAGATTCCTTTACCTTCTTCATCTTTCATGTACAGATTATTGGTGTCATTTGTCCTTGAGAATCCAATCTGTATCAAGTAATTGTGCAGCTTCTCATACCATGCTTTGGGGGCTTGCTTTAGTCCATACAATGCCTTATTCAGTTTGCAAACCATGTGTCTCTTGTTTGGATCAACAAATCCTTCAGGTTGTTCAATGTACACTTCTTTTAATATACCATTTAAAAATGCAGACTTGACATCCATTTGGTATACCTTGAACTCTTTGTAGGTAGCATATGCAAGTAGAATTCTGACTCCTAATCTTGCTACAAGGGAAAATGTCTCCCCATAGTCTATTCCTTCTTCTTTCTTGTAACCTTTGCATACTAGCTTTGCTTTGTTCCTTGTGATTTGTCCATGTTCATTAAGCTTGTTTCTGAATAACCATTTTTTTCCAATGATATTTTTTTTTTCTAGTCTCGGTACCAGGGTCCATGTATCAATTTTCTCTATTTGGTCTTTCTCCTCATTCATGGCTTGAATCCAGTCTTCATTTTCTAGTGCCTCCCTTGTTGTCTTAGGCTCAAATTCACATAGTAAACATGTAGGGTCTCTTAACTTGCTTATGGTCAGAACTCCAGTTTCTTTATCTCCAATGATTTGTTCAGGCTTGTGATGTCTCCTTACATATGTTCCAAAATAGGTTCTGCTCTCTTTTCTCCTTGCTCTTTAGGTTCACCAATAAGATTGTCAGGTCCAGCTTCTAAATTCTTGACAACCTCTTCCTGATACTCAATAGCATCCTCCTATTTCTCAGCATTTTCTTCTTGTCCCTCAGCATTGTTTCCCTGATGCTCGACATTGCTTACCTGAGACTCTGCATCAGGTGCAAGTTTGTCACTTGCCTCTCCTTCTTCTATATAGACAAAAGATCTATAATCTTTTGGTTCTCTTTTTCTTTCTTGTTCAGTTTTCTCTGCATATTCATCAACCTTGACATTTACACTTTCCACAATTTTGTTAGTGTTAGAGTTCAAACATTTGTAAGCTTTACTCTTTGTGGAATAACCTAGGAATATGCCCTCATCACTTTTAGCATCAAACTTTCCATTCCTATTGTATTTTAGTATATAGCATTTTCTCCCAAAAATTCTAAAGTACTTTACATTAGGTGCATACCCGTGCAATAACTCATAAGTTGTAACATTTGTACCTTTTTTTATGTGTACTTAGTTTAGGGTATAAATAGCTATACTTATAGCTTCTCTCTAATACTTTTGTGCAATGTTCTTCTCGATCATTAGGGTTCTTGCACAATCCATGATAGATATATTCCTCCTCTCTACTATACCATTCTATGGAGGTGTTCTAGGTGCAGACATTTGTCTCTTGATTCCTCTATCATTGCAGAATAGATTGAACTCATTTGATATGAATTCTCCACCTCAGTCAGATCTCAGACACTTTAGGTTCCTACCTGTCTCCTTTTCAACCTTAGCCAAATACCACTTAAAAAATTGAAATGCATCATATTTTTCTTTTAGAAACATTACATTCATCATTCTGGTGTAATCATCAACAAACAAAATAAAATATCTAGCACCACAATAACTTTGTACACCCATAGGTCCACAAAGGTCAGTATGAACCAAATCTAAAGTATTTTTAGAAGTAAAAGTCTTTCTCTTGAAACTAGACTTTATCATCTTACCCAACTGACATTGTTTGCACATTACATTATCAGGTTTCTTCAATCTCGACAGTCCTCTCACTTTCTTCTTTTTACTAATATCTACCAGATTGTCAAAGTTAACATGACATAGCTGCTTATGCCATAACCATATATCATCAAGTTGTGCAATCAAACATGTCTCTTCAGATAGGTCTAGATAGAACAAATTACCTCTTGAATGTTCTCCACTTCCAATCAGTTCACTAGTGGCATCAAATATTTTAGCCTTCCTGTGATGAAATTCCACTCGGTATCCAGTGCTATTAAGTTATGCAACACTTAGCAGATTATAGTTAAGACCTTCAACCCAATAAGAATTTTCACAAGTGATCTTATCAATCAGCTTAATCAATCATTTACCCTTAATAGGACATGGTGCATCATTACCAAATTTAACACTTCTACCTTTGTAATGATCTAGGGTATCAAACTTACTTTTGTCACCAGTCATGTGGTGTGAGCAACCACTATCGATAATCCACTTATCATTTTTTTTCACATAGGATACAAGTGCAATTTTCTCATCCTCATTAGACTTATCTTTTATAGCAACATAGACTACTTCAATTTCAAAATCATCACTATCAGTGTCAGTTTCTTCTTCAGCAATATAGCAAGATTTCTTACCTTTTTCCTTGTAATCCTTGTAGTCCTTGTACCTTTGGTAACCTTTGTCTTCTCTTTTATCTTTGTTCTTGTTATCTCTTTCCTCATCCTTGTCATCCCTATCAGGACATCTTGTAGCTATATGACCAACTTTGTTACATGAAAAACATATGATAGAGATTTTACCTTTATACTTGCCTTTTCCCCTTTTCAATCTTCTAGCCATAAGAGCTTCAAGATCCTCTAGTTCTTCATCAAAAGTGTCACTATCAGTATCACTTTCACTTTCACTGATGCATCTTTCCTTTTCTTTCTTAGACTTATTCAAAACCAATTGTGACTTGAATGTAGATTCAACATTAGCAATAGTGAAGTTATCATAATTAGAAAGCTCAAAACTAGTAAGCTTACCAACAAGACTTTCTGAAGTAAGAGCATTATCAGGGTTACATATATATTCTTGAATTGCTAAAATTTTGATGACATAAATAAGACACAAAGTTCTCAATACTTTTCCAATCACAGTCTCATCATCAATAGTTCCATTAGCTCCTCTAATAGCATTTACAACTTATTTTATCCTACCACAATATTGAGCAATATTCTCACCTTCTTGCATTTTCATTTCATCAAATTTACCTCCCAAGCTTTCAGCTTTAGCCCTTAGTACATTTATGTCACCACCATAAATGTTTGCAAGAGTGTCCCACATTTTCTTTGCATTTGTGCAATCTTTGATGTCTTCAAATTTAGGATAGCTTAAGGCAGATACAATTTCCAACTTTGCTTGATTGTGCTCTTGTTTAGCTCTCATCTCCTCGGTAGACAGAGGTGCAGCAGGTGTAACATAGTTAAATATAATACTTTTTTGAGTCACCAATGCCAGCTAGATGCAGTTTCATCAAACTCTGCCATGCAGGGAAGTTCTCCTTATTTAGCTTTGGTACCTCCTTCTTATACATCCTAATCATTTACTTCAAGTACCTTTAAACTTGTTCTTTGTAAGCACCAACAACTCTAATACCAATTGTTAATATGATTTAGAATAAAAGAGAGGTGGGTTGAATCAATTGTTCTTAGATCCAGATGTATAATAAAAATTTTAAACACTTCAACAACTCAGATCTAACAACCAATAGCTACTTGGTCATTATTGAATACATATCAGAAACATATAATAGTGCAATCCACTATCTAATAGTATTTAACTTGCAAAACACAGAAATGTTCAAACCAAAACATTCACACAAGCATTAACACCAGGATTTATAGTGGAAACCCAATTTGGGAAAAACCACTTTGGAACATGTTACTGATATTTTCACTCTTCTGAAGTGAGCTCTGTGAAAAACCAACCCTGTCAAAGGTTTACAAACACACTGCTAGGTGTGACCCGATTAAAGGATTTCAACCACCCTGTTAGGAGTGCACCTTGTTAAAGGACTCAAGTACATTCCATTAGAATGCAACCTTGTTCAAAAGATTTATACAAATGATTGTTAGGTCAACCTTGATTAAAGTATTTAAATGGATAAAATGGTTAGAGAATAATAGCAGTGTTTGATCTGAAAACATACAACTCACTTTGCAAATAACAGATCCAATTCTTACATATATATGCTGGCTTGCTAACTGTGATCCATTTCCATCTCCATCACTGATATGCTCAGAAATCCCTTCAATAAATCACAACTCCTTCTCCTTCAGCCTTTTCTACTTATTCATTCAATAACAACAACAACTACAGCATCCCTCTTCAACTTCACACTTAGGTTTCATTAATACCTCTTTGATAGGTCGATCTAACTTTTTCCACTTAATCTCCTCCATAGATCTTAGGGTTAGGTCAAATTCATCAAATCCTTCCAACATTATGTTCTTCATCTATCCTTCTAGAAACATCTCTAATCTCTTTGTGGAATTACAATAAAATGGTTTACAATGCATTAAATGCTTCCATACATACAATAAATAAAGTCAACATGATTTACATAATCCAAGAATTCAACTATGTCGGTTGAGAATCTAAATTCTTCCTCAAATATAAATTACTGGTGCTCAGTCAATATTGTGTTCAACTCCTTGGTCATCACTGGGTAGCCCGGTCACCACTGAAACTGTTTCCTTGGCTAATACTGTCTTCCTCGGCAATAAATTGATGTTTGGTCAACACTGAATTTACTCGGCATATACTAGCTCGGTTGACACTAACATCACTCAGCTTAAACTAGATTTCTTCACTTTTGCTCCATTAAGCCTACTTGTTTAGTCTTACTTCTTACTTAGATAAGAAATACATTATCTTATCATTATGCCACATAATCAAGTACCCATTGAAGTATCAAGATAACTCAACCTTTCCCTAAGTGCTATTGTTATCACATCTACCCTAATCCTTCTCAACAATCAAATAGGTATAGTACTTTATTAGATAGCAACAGTCTTACCAGTTAAGGTTTGACATCAATGACAATACAACAATTGCTTCAATTGCAGTTTCCAACATTATGATCATCAATGTTATTCTATTTTGATGCAGTTGCAAAAGAATCTCATTTTCAAGGTTAATAAAAAGGCACTATTCATTCTTTATCATTTTATGCTCTCTATGGATGGATGGATTCATTTATGTATGATGGTTCACTACCACATGAGTGATGCAGAATGTGATATTTATACTATATGATTATGCATGTATTCATTATTGAGATGTTACTAACCTGTGATGTAGGATGTGATGCTTAATCTATATAAGCAATGTTCTATAATTATTTGTGCATGATTTATGGACTTTTATATTCTATGTCTATGCTTATGGTGTAAATGGTGATGTTATATGTGACATGTGACATGTGTTGGTTATGTATACATAAGATATGGATGTATATGATAATGTTATGATGAATGATATGGATGCACTTTATATTTTGTGAATGATAATAATGTGATGTTTAATTATTATGAAACTAAAATGGAAGGATTTTCATAAATGCAATGGAATGAATTAATGTGTCTAGATGTAAAGCTTATAATTATCCTTGTGGTTCTCTTTTGTTATCAAAATTATTAATATATTCCTAATATTATTCCAAGGGTTTTTCCTATACATTTGATTCTAGCCTTACTTGTGTGTGCTTGTGTGGTATGGGTACTCGTGTCTATGTTCTAGCAAAAAGGGGTGGACCTTAGGATTCTACATGGTCAAGTGGTATTGTTTTTTCTTCTTCGTCAAGTTTTTAGAGTTATAATTGTGATCTTCTAAATGGTCTTGCATCTTCATTGTAGCTTCTTGAATTATGTGTTATTATTACTATACATTTGTATTATTATATTTATCACCAAGAAGATGTATTTATGTTGTACTATATACTCCTTGAGGAGATGAATGTACATTGTAAATGTAAAAATGTGGTAGTGGCTATTTGTAATGTAATGTTGGATTAGATAGATGTTGATTTTAATTAACATAATGTGATCATATGTTATCTTATTAGGAACATTTGTATATGAGGTTTAATCGTATACTTTGTCTCATAATTGTTAAATTGTTTTAGTCATGTAATTATTCATTTCTTAATAGAAACATTGGGGAACCTAAGAGGACCTCCTCTAATTTTTATTTCTTTTTTACTTATGTGCAATGAGTGCAATGCGTCACTTGTTAATTTGATAGTATGTATATTTCTTTATCATACAGTAGTAGTTGTTATTGTTGTTTCAAAAAAAATGATTTCAGATTCTTTAGCTTTAGTATGTTTTTCCTTGTGGTTCCCTTGTTGCACATTACATCGGTATAAGTTTCTATTCTGGTAACTCTAGGCCTCGTGTGCTCATTTTGTGTTCTTGATAAGAAGTTTTGGGTTATGTCATTTAGTGTTTGTCTTTCTTTTGTATTTTTCCTAGATGCTTGATTCCATGTTTTATGTTTACACTAAAATATTTTATTTTATTTTTAAGCAAAAGTGGTCAAGCCACCATAAATATATTTATATAAACTAATTCAAAAGACTCCTCTATGGAATAATCAGGAAGAAACCCCGAGATCATTGTCATATACATGCAATATTATAGTAGAGTTCTTTACATTTGGTTTTCAAAAAACCACGAATCCATGGAGGATTGTAGGAAGAAACCCCAAAAACCCACTAGAATGATAATTACAATCATAAGTCAAGTATGAAGAAGTCCCCAAAAAGACCCTTCAAAATCCCACTATTAGGGGTCTGAAAAACACTATGATTAGAACAATTTATCTTAGAAGCTGAATTAAGATCAAATATACCATGAGGATTGCATCACAAAACCACCTGTGGAACCGATACAGTCAGCACAAACCGGTCAATCAAAATCGGCCCTACAGAAGGAATAGTTATAACATGGTGCCAACACCATAGGAGCAGTTGAAGATTAACAAAACTGACATCATGCAAGAGACCTAAGTGTGAACTAGACTGCAGACAAAATTGTGATACCCCACAATATTAACTTATTCCTCCATATCCTCATAATTCCAACATAAAGGGAGACGAGCCTCTTCCCAGCCAGCAGGAGGAACAGAACCTACCAATGAATCCCAACCCTCATTATCAGATTGTCACTGATGTGTTACTTGGAGAAATGTAGCTTCTGGCAGAGACTGAGAGGATGTGGGTTGGATACACACTGATGTAGGATAGTTAAGATCTGGAATAGGGGACACAAATTTCAGAGCCTCTAGTACAATGGCAGGATTTTGCTGAACCCACGGGAGATGGATAGGCAAGTTGGGAGTACCAAGTAGGTCCAATAAAACATTCATTAAGCTTTTGAAGGAGACCTCAGGTTCACGTCCAAGGACTGGAGACACAATTTGCAAAGTATTCTTGAAAATCCTGTAGCTGTGACGTTTAAGGGATTTTTTAGCATAGGTGAGGATCATCATGTTCTCATGACAAGCCAGCAATAGATATCGGGGAAACAAGCCACCCACAAAAGCATCCCCATTCCACAAATCATACTTTTGAATGGCCCTCATGAGATTATTTTTGCCAATAAATTATGGGCAGATAACCTTATTCGCTAATTAGATCCACCGATTGCATCACATCAAGGGAATTGGATCTAGAAATATTGAAGCCAAATGTGACAGAAAGAGAATTTGTGCAAATTTGGGTGAAAGAACATTCTCACCTATTACTCTCTGGATGGCCCTATGGATCACTGAAGAATGACTGATGAAGACTGCATCTAACAGGTTGTCATCAACATATGCAGGTAGAGGATGCTCTGAGACCTTCGATGGAAGGAACACTCTAAAATTCCTCAGAAGTAGGTCTTCATGAATCAAGTTACAGGATATGCACCTCAAGCATTTCGCAAATGAAAAATCCATAATGAAGAAAAATAGGGCAGAAGGCAACAATTGCTGGAGATAAATAAAACTGGCGCTCCATGAAAATAGGGATGATAAATAAATAGAGATTGTGAATCCTCTTACACATGCAAAGACAGATCAAGTTGCACCCCACTGGAGTGATCACACATACTATAAATAAACACAGGGATGAAACGTGTTCATTACCATGCACAAAATGTATGACATGTATTCTGTCATAGATTTGACATGCCAAAATCACGTGGAGTTCAACAAATTGTGATTGGGATGTCCTTCAAAATAGTTACCACAATCATGGGAGTGAAAAATGCGAGCTGCCAAAATCCAAATTATGGGATGTTTTTTGTTGATCTTACACAATAGTGATTAATCTTTGCTAACATAAAGTACTACTCAGCTCATTCTTGATGTCCACAATCTTTTATATCTTCGGCAATCACTTTTTGAAGATCACCATTATTATTAAGAACATGAGTCAGATCAATTTCATTGACAGAGCAGCCATCACAGCCCATATTTGATAGATAACTAGCAAGTGCATTTCCTTCTCATAGGGTGTGTGAGATGATAACTTCTTCAAAGGAGTCTAGGAGTTGCTAGATTTTTTGAAGGATATAAGACAGCCTCCAATTGTGTGACACTCTCTTAATACATGCAGAAATGATAACCATGGAATCACCTTCCACTTGTATAAATCGATAACCACCTTGTTTAGCCAATACAAGACCAAAGAAGAGGGCATAAGCTTCTGCTATGTTGTTTGATCCTGAAGGTAGGGGATTAGTTTATACTAAACTATTGAAAGTATCTTCCTTGAATATTTTCTTTTCAAGATCTATGTTTACCATTTTGACCATGTCTAATCTTTTTTTGTTCTATATCATCTTACTTACCTGTTATAAGTCTATATATAGTGGGGGGAGGTGAAACCAAGATTCACCAACATCTCTCACATGTGAGTCAACATCATAGCTAGCTTCTTTACCACCATCTAGCCATAGTATAGACTTCATAATGTACAACTCACAGTTCATTATTTCTTTCTCTTATTATGTCCTTGATATATATAGGCACTGGCTACCTAGCTAACAAATTCCCCCCACATAGCATGCAATGCCCATCCACATAGCATGTCCATACCCATCTATGTCTTGTCAAAAACCCACCGTGTTTGTCAAACGTAGCAATGTATTTCAAAAAACTTGCAGTATATGTGGCCCCTGCCATTTTTAAAAAAAATAATATAGCCACTAATTTCAAAACCAACAAACATATGTTTATTATTATTTCAAAGATATAGTTTTAGAATGTTTTATGATATGTTATATAATGTAGTATAATTCATTATATATATACTTATATATATATATATATATATATATATATATATATATATATATATATATATATATATATATATATATATATATATATATATATATATATATATATATATATATATTTTATAACATATAGTAAAATTATATAAATTTTTATATTATTTATTTTTATATTATAGATATTTTTTTGTATTGTATTAAAAAATATTTAATATTAAATTGATTATTTTTATTTTATTTAATACTAAAAGTATAAAACAAATAATAATAAATAACTTCTTAATTTAATTTATAATTTCTATATCAAAATAGTTTAATATATTCTATATTTTAATTATACTTTTATTCTATAATACAAACTATATGAATCTTATTTCTCCTATATAGAAATTAATCATATTTAATTTGAATTATACTTCCATTCTCTACTACATACTAACATGAATAATTTATAGTTAATTTAATAGTATTAGGACACATGTACTTAATACATCTATACCAGGAGGTTTTATTATAATCGTTATGATATGATTGATTATTTTCACTTAGTGTCATGTACATTTAATCACAACACTTGGAAATTTTTTTTAAATTACTTTTTGACTTGATGTAGAAATATCTCCTACTTATCAATGTTAAGCAATAAGTTTGTACTCTTCATTTTTAAATAAATATATTTTTCTATTGTAACATTTAATTGCTTTTGAATGATTTTATTGTATAATTCATTAGATAGATCTTTTTAATATGTTTGCATGGACGAATAGTAAAGTAAATTAGTATAATATTAATTTTCTCTTATAGATGAGTAGAAAAATAAACTAATAATTAGACAATAAGACATAAAATTTACTAAAATAATTTCAATTTGATGTAACAATTACAAAATAACTTAAAAAATTAAGCTAACTTATATTATTATTCAATATTTTTATATTACATTAATCAATTTTATTAATTTGTATCTCATATAAATATATAAAATAAAAGGCATGTAATATAAATAACTAGCAATTGCAGGTTAGGCAACTTAGCAAAATATTTATTTATTTTTATGAATAGAGACCTTTACTATTAAAAGAAATACTAAAGTATAGAATTCACAAAAAAAAGGCCGAGGGAAAAGATCACCCCGCAAGTCCACATGGCACTTAGCAAAATATTTGAATTAGCACCAATCTTAATTTTAACCATATAATAACCATATTTCTAAGTCTAATCTCAATCCTAATCTTATTTCAAAACGTGATCAAAATCTTAAGCCTCGCTATAAAAGTAACCATGATCTAACCCCTTCCTCTAACCCTAAACCTATTCACAACCCTAATCCCAACCTCAACTCCAACTTTAACTCTAACCCTAACCCAAATATTAAACCTTAATCTTAAAAAACATATTAACCCCCTAACCTTGAACTCTAACCCTAATCAAAAACCTAACTCTAACCTTGATAACCATTATATATTGTATATGGTTTAATAAATTTACTTATATATCTAATAATAAAACTAACCATTATACTAACCATCATAATTGTATATTTTTAATATTTATTCACTATAATATATATCCAATTTCAAGATTTTAAATCCAATCATTAAATACATTATTCTTTATATATCTTTCTCTTTCTTCTTCATTCTTCATATACCTCCTTTTTCATATTCCCTTATATTTACTATTAATATTAATATTAAATATATTGAATAAATAAAAATTCATATAAATAAAATACAATATAAATTGTATAGAATTTATTACAATATATAGTATATTGATATTTTAAAAATGTAATGTATTTACAATATATTAATTTTTTTTAAAATTACTAATAATACCACAAACTATAAAAATAAAATAATAAACATTAAATTTTGTTAAAAATCAGCTTTCACAATTATTTAACTTTCAGAAGGGGAAATTTGAAAAGAAGAAACTTACCATGGAGAGAAAAAAAGTCATGAAAAAAATGGACCACACTGAAAAAATAAAAGAACGGTGAAAAAGAAAAAGAAAAATAGTGAAAAAGCAAAAGAAAAGATCCATTTCAATGTTGTTTAGTGCGAATGAAATCTACCGAAACTGGTGGGAAGAATGGTGGGGCTTGAAATAACCTCAAAATTGCAATGAATTAAAATGCACGAAAATGAATAGTTCATAGGTAGTTTGGAGGTAAAATATCCTCAAACCCTACGCAAAGAAAAGGCAAGAAATTTTTTTTTTTTAAAATGGACAAAATCAACCGTTGCAGACGTTTCAATCATCTTGCATGCCTCTTAGCAAACATTGACCATTGATTTTACCAAAAAAAATACTTTTAATATAATATAAAATTATATACAATATATTTTAAAAGTAGAGTAACCTTTTTTAATTATTAAATTTCTATGTCTTGTAAAAATATAAATAATTAACATAATTTAAAATATTTTTAATCTAATATAAAATTATGCATCACATAAAAATAAATATTTAAAAAAAGTATACAATATAATATATAAACTTATAATGTATATTGCATAAGTTACATCTTAACTACGTATATTTAATATAAAAAAAAAGACCACACAGAAAAGTTAAAAAATAGTTGTGTAGGCTTCAGGCACGGACACTGCCTAAACTAGGCTGCACCGATCAAATCTTTACCTGTTATAAGAAGATTCACCAACATTTCTTGATATTAGAGTCGATATTTGAGTCAACATCATACATAAGTAGCGTCTAATTGTATGACTATAAATTCTATGAAGGCCCCTACTTTTTCTATATAAAGCAATTGTGTGCCCAGAGGAAAGAGCTTTAATTATGTACTGGTTTACGCAATTCAAGAAAACATAAATCCTAGATACATTTCATGTCAAAGAAAATTTTTATGTTTATAAGAAAATGGACCGCGCTGAAAAAACAAAAGAAAAACGGCTCTTAGCAAACATTGACCATTGATTTTACCAAAAAACATATTTTAGAAATAATATAAAATTATATACAATATATTTAAAAAGTAGAGTAACCTTTTTTAATTATTAAATTTCTATATTTTTCAAAAATATAAATAATTAACATAATTTAAAATATTTTTAATATAATATAAAATTATGTATCACATAAAAATAAATATTAAAAAAATCTATACAATATAATATGTAAATGTATAATATATATTGTAAAAGTTATATCTTAACTAAGTATATTTAATAAAAAACACGCCACACAATAAAGTTAAAAAATAGTTGTGTATTTTCAACTGTCAAAAGTTACATACATTACTCCATCTGACTCGACTTACTCCCTATGACAAATATGGTAGGCTTTAGGCATGGAAATTTGTCAGTTGCATAGCCAGAACTAGGCTACACCGATCAAATGTTTACCTGTTATAAGCAGATTCACAAGCATTTGAGTCGATATTTGAGTCAACATCCTACATAAGCAGTGTCTAATTGAGTGACTATAAATTCTATGAAGGCCCCTACTTTTTTTATATAAAGCAATTGCATGCCCAGAGGAAAGAGCTTTAATTATATACTGGTTTACACAATTCAAGAAAATATAAATCCTAGATACATTGATCAATAAGGAAGAGGATGTTGACATACTTCACAGCCAGATTGAAAGAAATTATATATTTTAGTGTATGTGATAATTAAGATCACTGATTAGAGTGTTGCATTTCTTATGGGACAACATGTCTCACAAGAAATTGAGATGGACGGATATTATCCTCATCAAATCTGTGGGTATGAAATAAATTATGCCAACTTTTTTAAATTGTAAATGAGCTTGTTGAGTGATTAGGAAGGCAGGTTATATAATTTTTCTATCAACTTAAAAATATGTATAAAATTAAGGGATAAAATAATGTAAATAAAACATATTGAAAATCATTAACATTTTATTCTTCAATGTTAGAGTTGCCAAAATACTACCAAAATCACAAACATTGTATTTTTCAAGATGATTTTTGCAATTTTATTTTAATTTTTTTCCCATGGCAATTTTGAGTGAATAACACAACATCATTGACACCTTATCATAAATTATTTTATGATTTTTTATTTTTCAAATTTTAGACAAATTTCCATTTATGATTATAAGAAATTTAGTTTAACTTGTTTTTTCAAAAATCATTTTCAACTATTAACTATAAGAATCTTTTGATTAAAAAATAATCTCAAAATGAGAAAAAAAGAAAAAAAACATATCTTCTTCATTTTCTTACCAAAATTTTCACTCTTAAGTAGTAACCTAATTGACAAATGATAGATTGATAGAGGAGTAGGAGTAGTAGCAGTAGCAACAGTCTGGTGGGGAGGACCTATCCATTGATCCTTCTGGTACCCTCCTCCATCACCCATTCCGCTAACATCATCCCCAAATATAGACTAATAGAGGAGCAGGAGAAGAAGTAGCAGTCTGGTGGGGAGGACTTGTCTATTGATCCTTCTGGTACCTTCCTCCATCACCCATTCTGCTAAAATCATCCACAAATATAGACTAATAGAGGAGGAGGAGGAGCACCAGCATTCTGGTATGGAGGACCTATTCATTGATCATTTTGGTACCCTTCTCCATCACTCATTCTGCTAACATCATCCTCAAATATAGCCTGATAGATGAGCAGGAGAAGCAACAACAATCTAGTGGGGAGGACCTATCCATTGATCCTTCTGGTACCCTCCTCCATCACTCATTCTCCTAACATCATCCTCAAATATAGACTGATAGATGAGCAAGAACGAAAATAGTAGTCTGGTGGGGAGGACATGTCCATTGATCCTTCTAGTACCCTCCTTCATCACCCATTGTGTTAACATCATCCCCAAATATAGATAAGTAGAGGACTAGCAGCAGCAGGAGCAGTCTGGTGGGGATGACCTGTCCATTGATCATTTTGGTACCCTCCTCCATCACCCATTCTACTAACATCATCTCTAAATATAGATTGATAGAAGAGTAGTAGCAGCAATAGTCTAGTGGGGAGGACCTATACATTGATCGTTATGGTACCCTCCTCCATAACCCATTCTACTAACATCATCCTCAAATATAGACTGATAGATGAGCAGGAGCAGCAATAGCAATCTGGTGGGGAGGACCTATCCATTGATCCTTTTGGTACCCTCCTCCATCACCCATTCTGCTAACATCATCTTCAAATATAAACTGATAGAGGAGGAGCAATAGTCTAGTAGGGAGGACATGTCCATTGATCCTTCTGGTACCCTCCTCTATCACACATTCTGCTAACATCATCCTCAAATATAGACTGATAGAGGAGCGGGAGTAGCAACAGCAACAGCAGTCTAGTGGGGAGAACCTATCCATTGATCCTTCTAGTACCCTTCTCAATCACTCATTTTGCTAACATCATCCCCAAATATAGATTGATAGAGGAGCAGAAGCAATAGCAATAGTCTGGTGGGGAGGACTTGTCCATTGATCATTCGGGTACCCTCCTACATCACCTATTATAATAACATCATCCCTAAATCTAGACTGATAGAGGAGCATGAGTAGCAGCAGCACTCCGGTGGGGAGGATCTATCAATTGATCCTTTTGGTACCCTCCTCCATCACTTATTATGCTAACATCATCCCCAAATATAGAATGATAGATGAGCAAGAGCAGTAGTAGCAGTCCGGTGGGGAGGACTTGTTCATTGATCCTTCTGGTACCCTCCTCCATCACTCATTCTACTAATATCATCCCCAAATATAGACTGATAGAGAAGTAGTAGTAGTAATAGTAGTTTGGTGGGGAGAACCTCTCCATTGATCCTTCTAATACCTTCCTACATCACCCATTCTACTAACATCATCCACAAATATAGACTGATAGAGGAGTAGGAGTAGCAGCAATAGTCTAGTGGAAAAGACCTATCCATTGATCCTTACGGTACCCTTCTCCAATTCTGCTAACATCATCCCTTAAAATAGACTAATAGAGGAGCAGGAGTAGCAACAACATTCTAGTGGGGAGGATATGTCTATTTATCCATCTGGTACCCTCTTCTATCACTCATTCTTCTAACATCATCCCCAAATATAGACTGATAAAGGAGCAGGAGTAGCAGTAGCATTCCCATAAAGATGACATGTCCATTGATATTTTTGGTACCCTCTTCCATCACCTATTCTGCTAACATCATCCCCAAATATAGACTGATAGAGGAGTAGCAATAGTAGCAGCAGTCTGGTGGGGAGGACCTATCCATTGATTCTCCTGGTACCTTCTTCCATCACCCATTCTGCTAACATCATTTTCAAATATAGACTAATATATGAGCAACAGTAGTAGCAATAGTCTGTTGGGGAGAATATGTCCATTGATCATTCTGGTACCCTCCTCTATCACCCATTCTACTAACATCATCCCCAAATATAGACTGATAGAGGAGCAAGAGTAGAAATAATATTTTGGTGGGGAGGACCTGTCTATTGATCCTTTTGGTATCCTACTACATCATCTATTCTGCTAACATCATCCCCAAATATAAAATGATAGAGGAGCAGGAGGAGCAGCAACATTTTGGTAGGGAGGACATGTCCATTGATCCTTCTCATACCCTCCATCACCTATTTTGCTAACATCATCTTCAAATCTAGACTGATAGAGGAGTAGGAGCAGCAGCACCTGTCTGGTCAGGAGGACCTGTCCATTGATCATTCTGGTACCCTCCTCCATCACCCATTCTGCTAACATCATCCCCAAATATAGACTGATAAAGGAGTAGGAGTAGCAGCACTAGTCTAGTGGGGAGAACCTGTCAATTGATCCTTCTGATATCCTCCTCCATTACCCATTCTGCCAATATCATCTCCAAATATAGACTGATAAAGGAGAAGGAACAGGAGTAGCATTCTAGTTGGGAGGACATGTCAATTGATCATTCTGGTACCCTCCTCCATCATCTATTCTGCTAACATCATCTTCAAATATAGACTGATAGAGTAGCGGGAGCAGTGGGAGTATTCTGGTGGGGAGGACATGTCCATTGATCCTTTTGGTACCATCCTCCATCACCCATTTTGCTAACATCATCCCCAAATATATACTGATGGAGGAGTAGTAGCGGCAGCAGTCTGGTGGGGAGGACCTATCTATGTTGGAAATTGCAATTGGAACAATTGTTGTATTGTCATTGATGTCAAACCTTAATTGGTAAGACTGTTGCTACTTAGTAAAGTACTATATCTATTTAAGTGTTGCTAAGGGGATAGGCAAGGTTGGTAACAATAGCACCTAGGGAAAGGTTGAGTTATATTGATACTACAAAGTGTACTTGACTATGTTGTACAATGATGGGACAATGTATTGTTTATACTAGTAAGACTGAAGACTAAATTGGTAGGCTTGACCGAGCAAAAATGGAGAAATCATGTTTAAGCCAAGTAATGTTAGTGTCGACCGAGTCAGTGTATGCCAAGAAAAATTTTAGTGTTGACCGAACAACAGTTAATTGTCGAGGAAGACAGTATAAGCCAAGGAAACATTTTTAGTAATGACCAAGCTTTCTACATGAAGACCGAGTAGTTGATCACAATATTGACCGAGCATCAGCATTTTTATATTTGAAGAGAATTTAGTTTTGGAGCCGACATTGTTGAATTCTTGGATTATGTAAAACATGTTGACTTTATTTATTGATTATTTGAAAGCATTAAATGCACTGTAAAAATTTTTATTGTAAATCTTTAAGAGATTTGAGATGATTATAGAAATGAAGCTGAAGAACATGAAGCAGGTAGATTCAATTAATCTGACCTAACCCTAAGATGAGTTAACCTAATTGAGGAGAGTATTAAGGGAACCTGAGCATTAGATATGCATGTGCATGGGTGAAAAAGAGAATGCTAGAAGATCAATAAAGTTTTATTGACTATATAAGTAGAAAAGGCTAAAAGAGAATTGTGGTGGTTGCTTGAAGAAAAGTTCTGAGCAGATCAAAGATGGAGATGGCAAAGTTTCAAAGTCAATAAACTAGCATTAGTGTATGGAATCGGATGTGATATTTGCAAAGTGAGTTGTATGTTTTTCAAATAAATAGTGCTACTACTTTCTAACCATTGTAATAGTCAAAATCCTTTTAACAGAGGTTGACCTAATAGTCATATGTTAAATCCTTTGAACAAGGTTGCATTCTAATGGAGTGTGTGTAAATCCTATAACAAGGCTCACTTTTAACAGGGTGATTGAAATCTTTTAACTGGGTCACACCTAATGGTGTGTATTGTAACCTTTGACAGGGTTGGCTTTTAACTGAGCTCACTTCAGAAGAGTGAAAATAATAGTAGCATGTTACAAAGTGGTTTTTCCCACATTGGGTTTCCACTATAAATCCTCGTGTTAATACTTGTGTGAATGTTTTGGTTTGAACATTTCTGTGTTTTACAAGTTAAGTTATAGCTAGGTAGTGGACTGCATGTTATATGTTTCTATTATTGAATCAGTGATGACCGAGTTTGTTTTGGTTATTGGATCTAATTTAAGGAAAAGTTTTTAAGTTTGTCTTATACATCAGAACCTAAGAACAACTAATTCACCCCCCCTCTCTATTGTTCTAAATCATATTAACAATTGGTATCATAGCTATGTTTCTTATTATTAGTGTTTACAGAAATCAAGTTTAAAGGAACTTGAAGCAAATGATTAGGATGTATAAGGAGGTACCGAAGCTGAATAAGGAAAACTTCCCTACATGGAAAAGCTTGATGAAGCTACATCTGGCCAGTATTGGTGACTCTGCAAAGTACTACATTAAGAATGGTTATTTCTCACCTATCACACCTTTGACTATCGAAGAAATGAGAGCTAAGCAAGAACATAATCAAGCAATGCTAGAAATTGCATCTTCCCTAAGCTATCCAGAATTTGAGGACATTAAGGATTGCACAACTACTAAGGAGATGTGTGACACTCTTGCAAGGATCTATGGTGGTGACTTAAATGTACTGAAAGAAAAGGCTGAGAGTCTTAAAGGTAAGTTTGATGAAATGAGAATGTAAGAAGGTGAAAACATTGCATAATATTGTGGTAGAATAAAAGAAGTTTTGAATGCCATTAGAGGAGCAAATGGGGTTATTGATGATGAAACTATAATTAGGAAAGTACTAAGAACCCTACGTCCTATATATGCTATTAAGATCTCAGCTATTTAGGAATCTAGATGCAACTCTGCTAATGTGCTTACTTTGGAAAGTTTGGTTGGTAAGCTGACTGCTTTTGAACTCTCTAACTATGATAATTTCACTGTTGGAAGCATTGGTAATGTTGAATCTACTTTCAAGTCACAACTAGTTCTAAACAGGCCAAAGAAAGAAAAAGAAAGATGCATCAGTGAAAGTGAAAGTGAAAGTGATAGTGACACCTCTGATGAAGAACTGGAAGATCTAGAAGCTCTTATGGCTAGAAGACTGAGAAGAGGAAAAGGAAAGTATAAAGGTAAACTCCCTATTATATGTTTTGCATGTAATAAAGTTGGTCATATAGCTGCTATATGTCCTGATAGGAAGGATAAAGATGATGAAAGAAAAAGCAAACACAAAGATAGAAAAGATGACAGAAGCTACTGAAGGAACAAGGACTACAAAGGAAAAGGTAAGAAATCTTGTTACATTGCTGAAGAAGAAACTGGCACTGATAGAGATGATTTTGAAATTAAGGTAGTCTATGTTGCAATGAAAGATGAATCTAATGAGGATGAGAAAAATGCATTGATATCCTATGTGAACAAGAATGATAAATGGATTATTGACAGTGGTTATTCACATCACATGATTGGTGACAAAAATAAGTTTGAGACCTTACATCATTACAGAGGTAAAAGTGTAAAATTTGGTAATGATGCACCATGTCTTGTTAGAGGAAAAGGTTTGATTAAACTGACTGATAAGATATCTTGTGAAAATTCATATTGGGTTGAAGGTCTTAATTATAATTTGTTAAGTGTTGCTCAGCTCAACAGAACTGGTTACCGAGTGGAATTTCATCACAAGAAAGCTAAAATATTTGATGCTACTAGAGAACTAATTGGAAGTGGAGATCAGACTAGAGGTAATTTGTTCTATCTTGACCTATCTGAAGAAACATGTATAATTGCACAACTTGATGATATTTGATTATGGCATAAAAGGCTATGTCATGTTAACTTTGACAATCTGGTAGAGATAAGTAAGAAGAAAAAGGTAAGAGGTCTACCTAAATTGAAGAAACCTGAGAATGTGATGTGCAAGGAATGCCAGTTAGGAAAAATGACAAAGTCAAGTTTTAAGAGCAAATCCTTTACTTCTTAAAACATTTTAGATTTGGTTCATACTGACCTTTGTGGACCTATGAGTGTACAAAGTTACTATGGTGCTAGATATTTTATCTTGTTTGTTGATGATCATACTAGGATGATGCATGTAATGTTTCTAAAAGAAAAATTTGAAGCTTTTCAATTCTTTAAGTGGTATTTGGCTAAGGTTGAGAAGGAGACAGGTAGGAACCTAAAATGTCTTAGATCTGACCGAGGTGGAGAATTTACATCAAATGAATTCAATCTATTTTTCAATGATAGAAGAATTAAAAGATGGATGTCTGCACCTAGAACACCTCCACAGAATGGTATAGCAAAAAGGAGAAATAGATCTATCCTGGATTGTGCAAGGACATTGTTAATTGAAAAGAATGTGGCACAGAAATACTAGAAAGAATCTATAAGCACTATTGTCTACACTCTTAACCGAATACAGATCAAGAAAGGTACAAATCTGACACCCTATGAATTATGGCATGGGCATGCACCGAGTGTTAAATACTTTAGAATATTTGGAAGTAAGTGCTATATATTAAAAGACACTAGGAATGGAAAGTTTGATGCTAAGAGTGATGAAGGCATATTCCTATGATATTCCAAAAAAATTAAAGCTTATAAGTTTTTGAACTCTAACACTAACAAAATTGTGGAAAGTGTGAATGTCAAAATTGATGAGTATGCAAAAAGAAATGAAGCTGACAACAAAAGAGAACCAGAAGATTATAGATCTTTTGTGTACATTGAGGAAGAAGAAGAGGCAAGTAATAGACTTGCACCTGATGCCAAGTCTCGGGTAAGCAATTTTGAGTGACAGACAGATGCCACTGAGCATCAGGAAAATAGTGCCGAAAGAGAACAAGAACATGCTGAGCTACAAGAAAATACTGTCGAATATCAAGAAGAGGTTGTCGAGAATTCAGAAGCTGAATCTAACAATCTTGTTGGGGAACCTGATGAAATAGAGGAGAGAAGAGTTGAACCTATTTTGGAAAAATATGTAAGAAGACATCACAAGCCTGATTAGATAATTGGAGTCAAAAATACTAGAATTCAGACCAGAAGTAGGACTAAGGATCCAACATGTCTATTGTGTGAATTTGAACCTAAGTCAACTAGAGAGGCATTAGAGAATGAAGACTGGCTACAAGCAATGAATGAAGAGATTGACGAGATTGAGAAGAATGATACTTGGACTCTGGTGCTGAGACCTGAAAAAAAAATGTTATAGGAACAAAGTGGGTGTTTCAAAATAAGATGAATGAAAATGGTGAAATAACTAGGAACAAAGCTAGGTTGGTATGCAAAGGCTACACACAAGAAGAAGGAATAGATTATGGGGAGACATTTTCCCCTGTAGCTAGATTGGAAGGAGTAAGAACTCTGCTTGCATATGCTTCTTATAAAGATTTCAAGGTATATCAAATGGATGTCAAGTCTGCATTTTTGAATGGTATACTAGAAGAAGAAGTTTATATAGAACAGTCATAAGGTTTTATTGATCCAAATAGAAGACACATGGTGTGCAAACTAAACAAAGCACTCTATGGATTGAAGCAAGTTCCCAAAGCATGGTATGAGAGGTTGCACAACTACTTGATACATATTGAATTTTTAAGAACAAATGACACAAGAAATCTATACATGAAAGATGAAGAAGGTAAAGGTATCCTGTTGGCAAAAAATTTTGTGGATGACATTATTTCTGGTGGACAAGATGCATTGTGTAAAAGATTTTCAAATGAAATGCAAACTGAATTTGAAATGAGCATGTTTGGTGAGATCAAATTCTTTGTTGGTTTATGTTGGTGTAATTAATTATTCCTAATTACACTTTACTTAATCTTACTTACGATAATGCATTTTATAGTAGTTTGTGATTGAGACATCTAGGAGTGTGCACATCTATTAAACACATGGTGTAGGAGAAATTCTACTTTTGGTGTGATAGTTGTCTTCACATACCTCATTGTGTGTGAGATCCACCTTTTGTGCTCTTATCACATTATCATCCTAATCCATTGCACATGCTTTATTGCATAATGGAGGATGATCCACATTTGGTGGACATGTGATTACACCTAGCATAGGTGATCGCTTATCATCTCCTTATCATTCTCTCTTATTGCCTTTCCTATATAAGGAGGCCAATTATGTAATCATTTATATACATGAACATTGATTCATTCATCAATTCAATCAAGGTGAATTCATTGGATCTATTCAATCCATCATTGCATTCATATTTTCTCTCTTGTGCT
This sequence comes from Chamaecyparis obtusa, assembly GCA_027943335.1. Classification (NCBI taxonomy): domain Eukaryota; kingdom Viridiplantae; phylum Streptophyta; class Pinopsida; order Cupressales; family Cupressaceae; genus Chamaecyparis; species Chamaecyparis obtusa. The sequence continues at coordinate 294,351 of BSBK01002720.1, read as the reverse complement.
TTTCTTCAACCTCTAGATCCTTGGTTCAATATTTTTTATTTGAAAATTCTTACAGTTTACAAGTATATCAAATGAAGAAAGGAATTTTCATTACACAGTCTAAGTATGTTAATGAAATACTAAAAAATTTTGGGATGGAAGATGCTAAATGTCATGCCCCGCAAGGGAACCAGGGAAGAGAACAAAGATTCTCTTAACAAAAGAAAACCTAAGTAAAAATTTATGAAAAATTTTGAACTTTAAAAAGAATTATGTAATCAAAACTTAAACTTAGATTCCTTCCAAGGTTCCCTTTTCATTTTAAATGCATGATTCATTCAAATCCATTAAGTAAACTAACAACAAGATTTAATTCTCAAAGCAAACTGCATCATATCTTTAAGAAATACAAAATATTTTCATTTCAGCTTTCCATTTAAAAATCATCTATGAACAATGTAACTTATAAAATTTATCCAACTCATTTGATACATTAAAATATACTACATTTGGTTTTTCAATAGATTCACTTAAACAACAATAATGAAAGCATGTTACATAATTTGGAATGTTACAAAATCCTTTTCCTTTCCAACATACATCTTAAACATAAAGTTCACATTTCCCTTTTCCCTTCTTCCTAAGTCTACCCATTCCAATTACACCATTTTGAAATACATTACTGATTACATTGCATTCAACTCCTCATAAGAGGTAACAAGATTATGCATCATGAAATATAATCACAAGGCCTTCATTCTTCAAATCTGGTACATAAGCAAGCATGAATCTTCAAGCATGTATCTACAAAAGATACCTCGATAAAAATGTTTACCACCCAACCACGTGGATACCTATAAGGCCCACTCCCCCGTGCTAGGAGATAAACACCAAGGTCCACAAAGAAGGAATAGCTAGGCCAAACCTAGAGTTGGGTAATCTTTCCCAAAATAGCAAATGAAAAGAGAGTCAAAGTATAGATCTTTCCCAAAAGGTTCTAAGGCTGGGGTAGAAACTCTAAGCAACAACCTAAGTGAGTTTCATCGCATAGCCCTCACCCCTTGGGTTGTCCTGGTACTAGCCACTCTGGGCCCCGGCCCCCAAGTAGGCACATGCGGGATCGAATGCCTTTCGTACAGACAAGTGCCATTCGATCGTACCTATGCATAGGTACCTTCTCCCACTCCCATCCATAGCCTTTACTAGCACTAATGGCATGGGTGAGGCACATTTAATCTTTTTAATGTTTTAACCCATTCCCATCAGTTTAATTAAATTTTCACTTGTTAAATAACTCTTCAGTCGGTTATCCTGGTTCTAGCCACTTTAGGGCCCCGGCCCCGCACTGAGAGCCACTCACTAGGTGTCATTAGGTTTTCTACCCTCAACCCATACATCACAATTACATCATACACATAGTAAAAGCATATTGCAAACACATTTGAGAACTACTACCAAGAATTGAAAATAATAGGATAGTTATGTATGTTTAGAGAAATTAGGTATGTTAAGAATGTTTAGAATGTCTTGACTCTAAACCCTAAACTGCTCCTTACAAACATTCTATCTCAATAAAGGCATCTAAATGTACTGAAAATAATCTCCACTAAACAAGGAATGAACAATCTTCAGGTTTATACAAAATTTATTTCTAAACCTTAAACCTGGCTAATCCTGAAAATTGACTAAGTCTGATTTAATTAAAAATCTAAAATTTAAAAGTTACAACTTAACTCCTATTTTCCTCGGTTAGCACACTACCGACCTAGCTCGGTTAACACACTACCGACCTAGCTCAGTTGACACATTACCAACCTCACTCGGTTGACACATTACCGACCTAACTCAGTTAACACATTACCGACCTAACTCGGTTCACACATTACCGACCTAACTCGGTTAACACATTACCGACCTAACTCGGTTCACACATTACCGACCTAACTCGGTTAAAACATTACCGACCTAACTCGGTTAACACATTACTGACCTAACTCGGTTCACACATTACCGACCTAACTCGGTTAACACATTACCGACCTAACTCGGTTCACACATTACCGACCTTACTCGGTTAACACACTGAGCCGACTGGAACTGCAGAGAACGACTGTCAACTTTGTCTTGTAGTTAAAACTGGGTGTTATGGGGACTAAGGTTGCCTAATATGAGCACGACCCATTTGAGATATCCTAGTTTCCCTTCAGAAACGGTCCATCAATCCTCCCTACCTATCTAACAAATATATTCTAGATCTGGGAAAAGAAAGGGTGGCACATAGATGGACATGAAACAGTAAGGTTGCAACAAAAGTTCTAAACTCTGGAAGCGTTCATAATTCATCCAATGACAGTAAAATACACTACCCTACCAGATCAAAACCACTTCTACCCTTCCAGGGAGGTTTCACCACAGTGAACATACAAACATTCGTAAAATAATTTTCCACAAACACATAGAAAATAAAACATATATATATATAGTTTTTGATTCTAAACAAAAAGGTAAACAATCATAATCTCATTGAGTAATAGATCATTCATATACACAAGATAATAATACTACAATAATGCATATATATATATTTTTCAACCATAGCACAATATATAGAAACTTTTCCAGAAATCTAGATTTTACATTCATTCTACAAAATAAATCTACTTCTCAGGATGGATTCCAACCTGGAGTCCTGCGAAGACCAGTTGGAGAAGAAGGAAGATCAAAACCTCTCCAATGTTTCCAACACTCCTTTGAATCCCTTTGCTCGCAATCTTCCAGCCTATACCCGTAACAATCCAAATGCCAAACTCACAGGATAAATTTTCTACAACAATAATAATAATAATCCTCTTCTCCCAACTCCTTTTACATAGGAAATCTTTCCTATAAATAGGATGGAGGAGGAGGTTGCACAGGTAATCCAACTGGTGCAACCATCTCAACTATCCATCCGTTAATGAGATGGTTTTTAAAACTCATTCCCGTAAAGGAATAAATAAACTATAATCTGAGTCCCCAAATTTAATGATATTAAAATAAATATTATGATCTTAAAACAATTTATTAAATTATTCAACTATGGTAATAGGATAATCCTATTTACCATACCGCTAATTGATCTAATTATTTATTAATATAATAAATAACTACATGGCACTAATTATATATATAAATATATGTATGCATATGCATATGTGTGCACCCATATGCCTATGTGTACATATATTATTATTATTACAAATATTATTGCAAGCATAATATTATTATTATAAAACATATTATTATTATTTTATTGCTATAGACTCTTTGTCGTTATTAGTATTATAAAATAATACCATAAATAAGGTACATTATTATTAATGTTAAACATTAGAATAACATTATTATAAACTATATTGTTTATTCATACCTTAATCCCCATTCTAAAATATATATGCATATATTAAGTAGCCACTAACATAGGTTAGAATTTTACCACTATTATTATTTAAAACCTCTTATTATTAATATTTCCTTAGACATTAAAATACCATAAAATTAATCCTTATCATGGGTATTAAAACCACATGATTTAATTGCACTCAAAATCGCTCCTAATGAGATACGCTACTAAATCATACCCTCAAATGAACAATAATCTACATCCATGATCTACTAACAGAATTGAACATATCACGAAGGCAAGAACTAGCTACAAGATCCACAATTCCATCAATTACAAAACCTCATAAGACATTCACACAAGGGACTGACTCGACACTTCCCACCTAAGGATAAAAGGATCAAAGGTGAAGTTTCTTCCTGTGGACCTGGTGATACCTCCGTAACAACAACAACGATCAAGGATTTTGAGGGATTGCTCAGACTTGTGAAGCCAGGTGGAGACGACACCCGGTACCTGCAATCCTACATCACCAAGAAGAGATACATATATATACATATGGAGATACAAATCAGATATATGCAAGCAGATGACCAGGATTGATACATCGTGTGGACCTCAACTAAGTGAGTAACTACGACTTCGTCCTGGAGTCATGAAAAACACATCAGACACATCCATGAAACATAAAACATCATGATAGTGGTTAGATTCAAATAATTGGGTTAGATCCATATAAAAATAGATAATTTTCTAATCTCATAAACATGTAATTACTAACCATAAATGAGCATATTCATCATGTCATCATCCACAAAACATAAATGTAAATGTATAGTCTTGACCATAATAATAATAAAATGTCCAAATCAGAAAGGTCTAAGTATCACCATAGGAGAGGTATTACACTAAACCAGTGATTACCCCTATGGTTACTGGACAAAAGTTATCTAAGAATGATGATGCTACAGAAGTGAATCAGACTTTGTACAAATCCATGATTGGAAAATTGTAGTATGTTGTACATAGTAGACCAGATATTGCACTAGTTGTTGGGATTGTGGCAAGATTCTCTGCCAATTCTAAGGAAACACACATGATGGCTATGAAAATAATTATGAGATACTTGAAAGGAACTGCTGACTATGGTCTATATTATAAGAAGGATGACAAATTTGAACTCAGAGTTTATATAGATGCTGATTGGGCAAGAAATGTAGATGACAGAAAGAGTACTAGTGGTGGAGCTTTCTTTCTTGGACAGAGATTAGTCTCTTAGACGAGCAAGAAACAAAATTGCATTTTCCAATCTACTGTCGAGGCCAAGTATGTTGCTACTATAGTAAACTGTTCAAATCTGATATGGATAAAACAATTGTTGATAGGCATGAAAGAAGAAATCACTGAACCTATTGTTATTTTCTGTGACAATACAAGTGCTATCACTATTTCTAAGAATCCAGTGATGCACACTAAGACCAAGCACATAGCAATCAAGTATCATTACTTGAGATAATTAGTACAAGATAAAGAAGTCCGAATGGAATATGTGAATACAAAAGAACAATTAGCATACATATTCAGTAAAGCTTTACCCAGAGAAGCTCATGAGTATTTGAGAAGTCAATTAGGGGTCCTTCCCCTAACTAAGGCTGCCTAGTCAAGCTAGGAGCACTACATCAAATATGCTACAGTAGAATATTTGACAAATTGATGCAGAAGATTGTCACACTTTAGGGCTAGCCTAGAGTTGTGAAAAGGAGCAAAGACAAGGAATCAGTCATAAGCAAGATGACAAAGGGAGAAACACTGAGCTGCACAGATATTATCTACATCTGATGGATGTATGTTTTAGTCATTGCTTTGGCATTTTTGTCAAAGAGGGAGATGAACTGATATGATAACACATGACAATGAAAGGTAAGGGTGATGAACTGAAATGAAGGATCAGGATAGAGGGAGCTCTGAATACTTCTGACAGTCATAGAAGTGAGGCTTATAGGATTTTGAATCAGAATGAAACTAAGAATATTATAAATAATTCTCTGATGAATAGATAAGTTTTTGGATTGGTTGGTAATCCATGTGTTATTCAGGTGATATCATATGGTATTGCCATCAATGCCAAAGAGGGAGATTGTTGGAAACTACAATTGGAACAATTATTGTATTGTCATTGATGTCAAACCTTAATTGGTAAGATTGTTGCTACTTAGGAAAGTACTATATCTATTTGAGTGTTGCTAAGGGAATAGGCAAGGTTGGTAATAATATCACCTAGGGAAAGGTTGAGTTATCTTGTTACTACAAAGTGTACTTGACTAGGTTGTACAATGATGAGACAATATATTATTTATACTACTAAGACTGAAAACTAAACTGGTAGGCTTGACCGAGCAAAAATGGAGAAATCATGTTTAAGCCAAGTAATGTTAGTGTCGACCGAGTCAGTGTATGCCGAGTAAAATTCTAGTGTCGATCGAACAATAGTTAATTGTCGAGGAAGACGGTATAAGCTGAGAAAACATTTTTAGTAATGACTGAGCTTTCTACATGAAGACCGAGTAGTTGATCACAGTATTGACCGAGCATCAGTATTTTTATATTTGAAGAAAATTTAGTTTTGGAGCCGACATTGTTGAATTTTTGGATTATGTAAAATGTGTTGACTTTATTTATTGATTGTTTGAAAGCATTAAATGCACTGTAAAACATTTTATTGTAAATTTTTAAGAGATTTGAGATGATTCTAGAAATGAAGCCGAAGAACATGAAGTGGGTAGATTCAATGAATCTGACCTAACCCTAAGATCTACGAATGAGATTGAGCGGCATAAGATGAGTTAAATTAATTGAGGAGAGTATTAAGGGAACCTAAGCATTAGATATGCATGTGCATGGGTGAAAAAGAGAATGTTAGAAGATCAGTAAAGTTTTATTGACTGTATAAGCAGAAAAGGCTGAAAGAGAATTGTGGTGGTTGCTTGAAGAAAAGTTTCGAGCAGATCAAAGATGGAGATGGAAAAGTTTAAAAGTCAATAAACCAACATTAGTGTACAGAATCAGATCTAATATTTGTAAAGTGAGTTGTATATTTTTCAGATAAATACTACTGCTACTTTCTAACCATTGTAATAGTCAAAATCCTTTCAACAAAGGTTGACCTAACAGTCATATGTTAAATCCTTTGAACAAGGTTGCATTCTAATGGAGTGTGTGTAAGTCCTATAAAAATGCTCATGTTTAACAGGGTGATTGAAATCCTTTAACCAGGTCACACCTAACAGTATGTATTATAACCTTTGACAGGGTTGGCTTTTAACCGAGCTCACTTCAAAAGAGTGAAAATAATAGTAGCATGTTACAAAGTGGTTTTTCCCACATTGGGTTTCCACTATAAATCATGGTGTTAATACTTGTGTGAATATTTTGGTTTGAACATTTCTATGTTTTACAAGTTAAGTTACAGCTAGGTAGTGGACTGCATTGTTATATGTTTCTATTATTGAATCAGTCATGACCGAGTTTGTTTTGGTTATTGGATCTGATTTAAGGAAAAGTTTTTAAGTTTTTCTTATACATCAAGACTTGAGAACAACTGATTCACCCCCCCTCTTTGTTGTTCTAAATCATATTAACAGTCTATTGATCCTTCTGGTACCCTCTTACATCACCTATTTTGCTAACATCATTCTCAAATATACACTGATAGAAGAGCAGGAGCAATAGCAGCAGTCTAGTGGGGAGGACCTATCCATTGATCCTTCTTGTACCCTCATCCATCAATCATTCTACTAACATTATCATTAAATATAGATTGATAGAGGAGCAGCAGCAGTTTAGTGGAGAGTACTTGTCTATTGATCCTTCTGGTACCTTCTTTTATCACCCATTTTGCTAACATCATCCTCAAATATAGACTGATAGATGAGCAAGAGCAGTATCAGCAGTCTACTTTTAATAAACAAGTAGAGGACTTGTACAAATTCCTAGACCTATTACAATAAGAGCCCCCAAGGTGGAACATATCAAACATGGTCTTGAGAAATAACGATCATTAAACTCTCTTGTATATATCTTTCATTTGAAGCAACACCTTTGGTGTACCAATGGAAGAACTCTCTTGTGTCGTGGATCTGAAAATAATTATTAATTATAATCAATCTTTTTATTGGTGAATTGAAAGTGTCTGCAACCAGCTGGTTGCTTTTAAGCTAGTTGTTAAGAGGACGTTGACGTGCTCATAAAAAGAATGATATTTCACAGCCAACTTGAAAGCAACCAACTGGTTGCAGCCACTTTCAATTCACTAATGAAAAGATTGATTACAACTAATAATTATTTGCAAATCTGTGACACAAAAGAGTTCTTGCGTTGATACATCAAAAGGCGTAGCTTCAAATGCAAGATTTATACAAGAGAGTTTAAGGACCGTTATTGCTTGAGACCATGGTTGATCTATTCCACCTTAGGGGCTCTTATTGTAATAGGTCTAGGATTTGTTCAAGTCCTTTGCTTGTTTATCAAATGCAACACGTAATACATTTTTCTGGTTATCATACTCTGTTGTATCTAGGCATGATTAGGAGTGCCTCTCATTAAAGCTTTTGGTTTCATCTCTTTGAGTTTTTTTGTACCTCTACCCGTACCTATAATATTGATATAAAGATCAGGTTTAGGCATTTTATCCTAATAATTTCATAAGTTGGGCTATTTTCGTTGTAAGCTATAAAATTTTTTAAAGTAAGCATCATTCTCAGTAATATGTTTCCTCAGTTATATCAAAAATTTGAATTTATTTACACATAGAAAGGGAGATTAAATCCATGAAAATGAATGGGTGCAAATTTGAGGACCTTCAGGTATGTCATATATCATATTAAAAGGAGATAGTGAAGACAAAGAGGGATGAACATATATTTCGATAGTGTCAATTTAGTTTTTGATCGTCAATGCTTGCAATACATGTGATGCAAATAATGTAACGATCATTTTTAATTTTTGAGAGACAAAACTAGACAGTATATGTTTTAGTGTATCTGATAATTGATATTGATTATTAAAGTGTTGCATTTCTTACGGGACAATGTGTCTCACAAGAAATTGAGATGGACGGATATTATCGTCATCAAATCTGTGGGTATGAAATAAATTATACTGACTTTTTTAAATTGTCAATGAGCTTGTTCAGTGATTAGAAAGGCGGGTTATATAATTTTTTTGTCAATTTAAAAATATGTATAAAATTAAGGGATAAAATAATGTAAATAAAACATATTGAAAATCATTAACATTTTGTTCTTCAATGTTAGAGTTGCCAAAACACTACCAAAATCACTAACATTATATTTTTCAAGATAATTTTTGCAATTTTATTTTAAATTTTTTCCCATGGCAATCTTGAGTGAATAAAACAACAACATTGACACCTACTTATCAAAAATTATTTTGTGATTTTTTATTTTTCAAATTTTAGAGAGATTTCAATTTATGATTATAAAAATTTAGTTTAACTTGTTTTTTCAAAAATCATTTTCAACTATTAACTATAAGTATTTTTTGATTAAAAAATAATCTCAAAATGAGAAAAAAAATATCTTATTCATTTTCTTACCAAATTTTTCACTCTTAAGTAGTAACCTAATTGATAAATGATAGATTGATAAAGGATCAAGACCTGTCCATTGATCCCCAAATATAGACTAATAGATGAGTAGGAGCAACAACAGCAATAGTCTAGTACCCTCCTCCATCACCCATTCTACTAACATCATCCCCAAATATAGACTGATAGAGGAGCACGAGTAGCAGTAGTAGCCTGGTGGGGATAAGCTATCTATTAATCCTTTTGGTACCCTCCATCACCCATTTTGTTAACATCATCCCCAAATATAGACTGAGAGAGGAGCATGAGCACCAGCAGTCTGGTGGGAAGGACCTGTTCATTGATAATTTTGGTACCCTCCTCTATCACCGATTATACTAACATCATCCTCAAATATAGATTGAAAGAAGAGCATGAGCAACAGCAGCAGTCTAATGGGGAGGACTCATCCATTGATCCTTATGATACCCTCCTCCATCACCTATTCTTCTAACATCATCCCCAAATATAAACTAATAGAGGAGCAGCAGCAGCAGCAGTCCGATTGGGAGGACCTGTCAATTGATCCTACTGGTACCCTCTTTCATCACCCATTTTGGTAACATCATCCTCAAATATAGACTGATAGAGCATCAGAAGAAACAGAAGCATTCTAGTGGGGAGGACATGTTCATTGATCCTTCTGGTACCCTCCTCCATCACCCATTCTACTAACATCATCCCAAAATATAGACTGATAGAGGAGCAGCAACAAAAGCAATCTAGTGGGAAGGACCTACCAATTGATCCTTCTAGTACCCTCCTCCATCACCCATTCTACTAACATCATCCCCAAATATAGACTGATAGAGGAGAAGGAGCAACAACAGTAGTCTAGTGGGGAGGACCTATCCATTGATCCTTCTAGTACCCTCCTCCATCACCCATTCTGCTAACATCATCCTTAAAAATAGACTGATAGAAGAGCAAGAGTAACAGTAGCAATTTGGTTGGGAGGACCTATCCATTGATATTTTTGGTAACCTCCTCCATCACCCATTTTGCTAACATCATCCCCAGTTATAAACTTATAAAGGAGCAGCAGCAACAGCAGCAATCTACATTTGATAAACAAGTAGAGGACTTGTACAAATCTTAGACCTATTACAATAAGAGCCCCCAAGGTGGAACATATCAACCATGGTCTCGAGCAATAACAGTCCTTAAACTCTCTTGTATAGATCTTACATTTGAAGCAGCGCCTTTTGGTGTACTGACACAAAAACTCTCTTGTGTCGCAGATCTGTAAATAATTATTAGTTGTAATCAAACCTTTCGTTAGTTAATTGAAAGTGTTTACAACCAGTTGGTTGCTTTCAAGTTGGTTGTGAAGAGGACGTTTACATGCTCATAAAAAGAATAGTACTTCACAGCCAGCTTGAAAGCAACCAACTGGTTGCAGACACTTTCAATTCACTAACGAAAAAATTGATTACAACTAATAATTATTTCCAAATCTGCGACACAAGAGAGTTCTTGCGTCGATACACCAAAGGGCGCTGCTTCAAATGCAAGATCTATACAAGAGATTTTAGGGACCATTATTGCTTGAGACTATGGTTAATATGTTCAACCTTGGGGGCTCTTATTGTAATAGGTCTAGGATTTGTACAAGTCCTTTTCTTGTTTATCAAATGCAACAAGTAATGCATTTTTCTGGTTATCATACTCTATTGTATCTAGGCATGATTAAGAGCACCTCTCGTTAAATGTTTTGGTTTCATCTCTTCAAGTTTTTTTTGTAACCTCTACTCATACTTATAATATTGATATAAAGATCAAGTTTAAGCCTTTTATCCTAATAATTTCTAAAGTTAGGCTATTTTAGTTGTAAGCTATAAATTTGTTTAGAGTAAGCATCATTCTCAGTAATATGTTTCCTCAGTTATATAAAAAATTTGAATTTATTTACACATAGACATGGAGATTAAATCCATGAAAATGAGTGGGTGCAAATTTAAGGACATTTAGGTACATCATATAGCATATTAAAAGGAGATAGTGAAAACAAAGAGGGACGAACATATATTTCAATAGTATCAATTTAGTTTTGGGTCGTCAATGCTTGCAATACATGTGATCCAAATAACATAACGGTCCTTTTTAATTTTTGAGAGACAAAAGAAGACATTATATGTTTTAGTGTATGTGATAATTGATATTGATGGTTAAAGTGTTGCATTTCAACGGGACAATGTGTCTCACAAGAAATTGAGATGGACGGATATTATCATCATCAAATGTGGGTATGAAATAAATTATGCTGACTTTTTTAATTTTAAATGAACTTGTTCAATGATCAGGAAGGCAGGTTATATAATTTTTATCTGCTACTTAAAAAGATGTAAAAGATTAAGGGATCAAATAAAGTAAATAAAATATAACAAAAATCACTAACATTTTATTCTTCAATGTTAGAGTTCGCAAAACACTACTAAAATCACTACAATATATTTTAAAAGTAGAGTAACTTTTTTTAATTATTAAATTTTTGTCTTAAAAAAATATAAATAATTAACATAATTTAAAATATTTTTAATCTAATATAAAATTATGCATCACATAAAAATAAATATTAAAAAAAATTATACAATATAATATTTAAACTTATAATGTATACTGTATAAGTTACATCTTAACTTTGTATATTTAATAAAAAACACAAGACCACACAGAAAAATTAAAAAATAGTTGTGTAGGCTTCAAGCACAGACACTACCTAAACTGAGCTGCACCGATCAAGTCTTTATCTATTATAAAAAGATTCACCAGCATTTTTCAAAATTAGAGTCGATATTTGTGTCAACATCATACATAAACAGCGTGTGATTAAGTGACTAAAAATTCTATGAAGGCCCCTACTTTTTCTATATAAAGCAATTGTGTGTCGAAAGGAAAGAGCTTTAATTCTATACTGGTTTACGCAATTCAAGAAAACATAAATCATAAATACATTTCGTGTCAAAGAAAAAAAATTTGATTATAATAAAATGGACCACGATGAAAAAAAAAAATGGCTCTTAGCAAACATTGACCATTGATTTTACCAAAAAACATATTTTAGAAATAATATAAAATTATATACAAAATATATAAAAAGTAGAGTAACTTTTTTTAATTATTAAAATTCTATATTTTTTAAAAATATAAATAATTAACATAATTTAAAATATTTTTAATATAATATAAAATTATGTATCACATAAAAATAAATATTAAAAAAATATATACAATATAATATGTAAACGTATAATGTATATTGTAAAAGTTATATCTTAACTAAGTATATTTAATAAAAAACACGCCACACAATAAAGTTAAAAAATAGTTGTGTATTTTCAACTATCAAAAGTTACATACATTACTCCATCTGACTCGACTTACTCTCTATGACAAATATGGTATGCTTTAGGCAAGAAAATTTGTCGGCTACATAGCCAAAACTAGGCTGCACTGATCAAATCTTTACCTGTTATAAGCAGATTCACTAGAATTTGAGTTGATATTTGAGTCAACATCCTACATAAGCAACGTCTGATTGAGTGACTATAAATTCTATGAAGGCCCCTACTTTTTCTATATAAAGCAATTGTGTGCCTAGAGAAAAGAGCTTTAATTTTTGTACTAGTTTACGCAATTTAAAAAAATATAAATCCTAGATACATTAATCGATAAGGAAGAGGATGTTGATGTTCACAGCCAGTTTGAAAGCAATTATATGTTTTAGTGTAAGTGATAATTTAGATTGTTGATTAGAGTGTTGCATTTCCTACGGGACAACGTGTCTCACAAAAAATTGAGATGAACAAATATTATCCTCATTAAATCTGTGGGTATGAAATAAATTATGTTAACTTTTTAAAATTGTAAATGAGCTTGTTGAGTGATTGAGATTGACAGATATTATCCTCATCACTAACATTATATTTTTAAAGATGATTTTTGCAATTTTATTTTAATTTTTTTCCATGGCAATCTTGAGTGAATAACACAACAACATTGACACCTGCTTATCAAAAATTGTTTTGTGATTTTTTATTTTTTAAATTTTATACAGATTTTCATTTATGATTATAAGAAATTTAGTTTAACTTATTTTTTCAAAAATTATTTTGAACTATTAACTATAAGAATCTTTTGATTAAAAAATAATCTCGAAATGAGAAAAAAAATATATATATATTTTCTTACCAAAATTTTCACTCTTAAGTAGTAACCTAATTGACAAGTGATAGATTGATAAAAGAGTAGGAATTGTCCATTGATCCCCAAATATAAACTGATAGAGGAGCAGTAGCAGCAGCAACAGTTTGGTGGGGAGGACCTGTCCATTGATCCTTCTGGTACCCTACTCCATCAACCATTTTGTTAACATCATCCTCAAATATAGACTGAAAGAGGAGTAGAGGCAGTAGCAGTTGTCTAGTGGGGAGGACCTATCCATTGATCCTTCAGGTACTCTCCTCCATCACTCATTCTACTAACATCATCCTCAAATATAGACTGATAGAGAAGCAAGAGCAGCAGCAACATTCTGGTGTGGAGAACCTGTCCATTGATCATTCTAGTACCCTCCTCCATCACCTATTTTGCTAACATCATCCCTAAATATATATACTGATAAAGGAGCAGAAGCAGCAGCAATAGTCTGGTGGGGAGGACATGTACATTGATTCTTTTGGTACCTTCCTTCATTACCTATTATGTTAACTTCATCCCCAAATATAAATTGATAAAGGAGCATAAGCAACAACAACAATCTAGTGGGGAGGACATGTCCATTGATTCTTTTAGTACCCTCTTCCATCACCCATTATGCTAATATCATCCCAAATATAGACTAATAGAGGAGCAGGAGTAGCCGCAGTAGTCTGGTGAGGAGGACCTATCACTTGATCTTTCTACTACCCTCCTTCATCACTCATTTTGCTAACATCATCCTTAAATATAGATTGATAGAATAGCAAGAGCAGCAGTAGTAGCCGTCTAGTGGGGAGGACTTGTCATTTGATCTTTCTGGTACCCTCCATCACCCATTCTAGTAACATCATCCCTAAATATAGACTGATAGATGAACAAGAGCAGCAGCAGTAGTGTGGTGGGGAGAATATGTCCATTGATCATTTTGGTACCCTCCTCCATCACCTATTCTGGTAATATCATCTTCAAATATAGAATTATAGAAAAATAGGAGCAGCAGTAGAAGCAATCTAGTGTGAATGACTTGTCCATTGATCCTTCTATTACCCTCCTACATCACCTATTCTATTAACATCATCCCTAAATATAGACTGATAAAGGACTAGGAGTAGTAGAAGCAGTCTAGTGGGGAGGACCTACCATTGATACTTCTAGCACCCTCCTCCATCATTCATTCTGCTAAAATCATCCCCAAATATAGACTGATAGAGTAGCACGAGCTGCAGCAACAGTCTGGTGGGGAGTACCTTTCCATTAATCTTTCTGGTACCCTCCTCCATCACTCATTCTACTAACATCATCCTCAAATATACATTGATAGAGGAGTAGGAGTAACATTAGTAGTCTGGTGGGGAGGACTTGTCCATTGATCCTTCCAGTACCCTCCTTCATCACCTATTTTACTAACATCATCCCCAAATATAGACTAATAGAGGAGTAGCAGCAGCCGCAGTCTAGTGGGGAGGACCTATCCATTGATCCTTCTAGTACCCTCCTCCATCACTCATTCTGCTAACATCATCCCTAAATATAGACTGATAGAGGAGCAGTAGCAGCAGCAATCTAGTAGGGAGGACTTGTCCATTGATTATTTTGGTACTCTCCTCCATCACCCATTCTACTAACATCATTCTTAAATATAAACTGATAGATGAGTAGGAGCAACAACAACAGTCCGGTGGGGAGGACCTGTTTATTGATCTTTTTGATACCCTCCTCCACTCATTTTACTATCATCATCCCCAAATATAGACTAATAAAGGAGTAGGAGTAGCAACAATAGTCCGGTGGGGAGGATCTGTCTATTGATCTTTTTGGTACTCTCCTCCATCACCCATTCTGCTACCATCATCCCTAAATATAAACTAATAGAGAAATATGAGTAGGAGCAACAGTCTGGTGGTGAGGACCTATCCATTGATTCTTCTGGTACCCTCCTCCATCACCCATTCTACTAACATCATCCCCAAATATAGACTAATAGATGAGTAGCAGCAGCAGCAGTCCGGTGAGGAGGACATATTCATTGATCATTCCAGTACCCTCCTCCATCACCCATTCTACTAACTTCATCCCCAAATATAGACTAATAGAGGAGAAAGAGTACCAGCAGCACTCTGGTGGGGAGGACCTGTCCAATTATCCTTATGGTACCCTCCTCCATCACCCATTCTGCTAACTTCATCCTCAAATATAGATTGATAGAAGAGCAGCAGCTCCAGCATTCTGATGGGGAGGACATGTCCATTGATTCTTTTGCTACCCTCCTCCATCACCCATTCTGCTAACATCATCCCCAAACATAGTCTTGTAGAGGAGAAGCAACAGCAATAGCAGTCTAGTGGGGAGGACCTATCAATTGATCCTTCTTGTACCCTCCTTCATTACCCATTCTACTAAGATCATACCCAAATATAGATTGATAAAGGAGCAAGAGAAACAGCAGTAGTCTGATGGGGAGGACTTGTCCATTGATCTTTCTAATACCCTCTTTCATCAACCATTCTACTAACATCATCCCCAAATATAGATTGATAGAGGAGCGGGAGCAACAGCAACAGTTTGGTGGGGAGGACATGTCTATTGATCCTTCTAGTACCATCCTCTATCACTCATTCTACTAACATCATCCCCAAATATAAACTGATAAAGGAGCAAGAGCAGCAATAGCAGTCTAGTAGGGAAGATTTGTCCATTGATCTTTCTGGTACCCTCCTCGATCACCTATTTTGCTAACATCATCCCAAAATATAGACTGATAGATGAGTAGGAGTAGTAGCAGTAGTCTACATTTGATAAACAAGTAGAGGACTTGTACAAATCTTAGAGTTATTAGAATAAGAGCCCCCAAGGTGGAACAGATCAACTATGGTCTCGAGCAATAACATTCTTTAAACTCTCTTCTATAGATCTTGCATTTGGAGTAGCGCCCTTTGGTGTACCAACACAAGAACTCTCTTGTGTCGCAGATCTACAAATAATTATTAGTTGTAATCAATCTTTTCCTTAATGAATTGAAAGTGTCTACAACTAGTTGGTTGCTTTCAAGTTGGCTGTGAAAAGGACATTGGCGTGCTCATAAAAAGAACAGTACTTCACAACTAACACTAAAGATATTTTAAAGGTCTGTGGATATAATCAACTCAATGTTTTACATTTACCATTTTAGGTTCTCGCATTTATATATTGAAGATTATGGTATTGTAAGATAAGTTAACCTCATGTTCCAATGTAATTTCTTATGCACATTTTTTGCTTAAATTTAAGTAGATAAAGTGTTCCCATGAAAATTTTAAATTACGAGGAAATGATAAATTGAATATTTTTCTATTATTGTGAAGCAATGGTTGTTTAAAATATCAAAATAAACTTTGAAAAAAGAGAGGTTGAAATTAAGTAGCAACGAATATTATTCAAATTTTTATTTAAAAAACTAATTTACAATGAGAAAATTTTATTTCTATGTGGCCACCTACTCCACACATTAGTGCTAAAAATATTGAACCACAACTACTAGCTAAAATAAGCTTAGCAGTTGCATAAGGACCTACCCTAAATAGATATCAATTTATTTTCATAGTCAAGACTCTACAAATTGGTGAACATCACATATCTCATTTATCATTCAACTTTTTACGTATTTCTTAGATAATCCTTATTGATGATATTGATGTATATTGTTGGTTATGAACACACTAATCTTCTTCATTTTTAGTTATTACCTATGAAAGGTAACTGTTGCATCCATTAGATATAATTTTTGTTTTAATGGACCAATTAGACTTTAAGATTTTTTAAGCTATTTTTGTTTATTAAAGTTTGATAATTTCAACATATTTTAAATACTCAAATAATACTATTTATTTAAAATTTTATTAGCCATCAGTAAAAAAAGTCATGAAAAAATTTAATTTTTTTAGGTGGTATACTAATAGTGCCAACTCCTATCATCACTATTCAAATATAACAATATGTCGTACATTGTTTGTAAATATATGTCATGTATTAAATTATATAAATATAAATATAAACATAACTATAAATATAATATAATTATAATTATAATAATACTAATAATGTATAAGAAATACATATATTAAATGTATAGGTAAAATTGCATTTATGTTTTATATTTATTTATAAAAATTAATGTAATATAAGTATAATGTAATTTAATATAAAGATAATCACAAGCTTATTGCTAATCATATCCTCAACCTTTATATGTAATTCACAATTTGAAAATGGGCTAAATTTCAAATACCAAACACTAATTGTTGCTTCTAGGTAAAGAACTCTTATGGGAAGCCAAGATTTTAGAAGCCGGATCTTCTTTAAACCTAAACTACACAGACTATTCCATGAATAAGAATATCAAAACAACCTCTAATCTAGTACACAGATTATTTGCAATAGATTATTTAGAGTACAAACTAACAAAAATAAATGCATATATATTATTCTATAGCATTCTGCACAAGTGACTTTTTTTCACTAATAAAAATGCAATATCAATGTTTGACAATTTTTGTAACATTATTAAATTGATTAAATTTTACATTATATACATTTTCAATGAGTTTATTTTTTAAGTGAAAATGTTTGTTCTATAAGATGATTTGAGTAAAACAAATCTTTATTTTAAAAATAATTTTTTAAAATACATCTTTCTCATATAATTTATTCTAAAATATTAATCTTAATTAATACATATATAATCATTCTTATATTTTAACTTGATGGTACAGAAAATGTACAAAATAATAATAAAAAATCTTATAAAAAAAATTATCAACAGTTTAACATAAACAATATAATCAATTGATGTTGAAAGTTAATTGAAAGTGAAACCAAAACTTATAAAATCTAGCAAATTTGTATAGGGAATAATTAGTAGAATAGAATAGAGGAATACAAACTTCCAAAATTGATGCTTATAGTCACTATTCAGTCCATGTTGTATCTATCAATCGTTGTATGAGATGTACTCGAGAGTATGGAAAATACTCTCCTCATGTCCTTCTCAAGCTTATCACCTCATATTGTGTGCTGCAGTTGAAAATAGACATGTTGCCAACTTAATCAACCTTCTCTAGATTTTGTGTACACGAAAAAAATAAGGGTGGGTGTCTACCATTATAAAAACCTCCGAGCATAAGTTATAACTAGTGTCAGAGGAAAATCAGTAGAAACCACCCTTCCCAGCAAGTGGTTTCTAACTCATATATTATCCTCGTACATTGAAGTAGCATGTCTTTGTATGAATGCTTACTAACTTCAAGCAGTAAAAAATTTATAGGGATAGCAAGCTCAAAAAAATTCACGGAAAAGAATGGCTCACAGGAAATATCTTATTTCAAAATAAGGAAAATATAGTTTTTCGGGTTATTTTTGTTTAACATTTCTTTTGGGCATATCATTTTGTAGTATACATGTATCTACATTTTAAACGTACGAATTAAATTTTATTTCCTTCAAAAAAATCATTCTTAGACTTAGTTTCCTTTTAGGGAATAAAAGCATAAATACTTTAGAATTTTTAATTAAAAGCTTAAGCTGAAACTTTCCACTTATTCTTTGTTTGTCGCATTTTTTTGTTACCAATCTCATCAAAAAATACTCCCACGTATTAATTCAATATAGTATTAATTTTAATATAGTTTTTTTTAATGATGAAAATGAATAGTTACAATTATTTATACATGTTCAAACTTCACATATAAACATGATTAGTTTTTTTACCTATGAGGTAGAGAAATAACTTAGTTATTGTGGGATTAATAAATTTTTTAGTCCTTGGCTTTAAGCGAGAGACTTATGTTTTCATCATGTATTTTAGCATTAATCTCTTCTCTGGGAAACCTGCAATCTCCGCTAACCTAAAGTCTTCAAAAATATTTTTATTAAAGTGAAATTTTGAATTTTTATTTCTATTTTCTAATTTATTGAGCAGGAGCAGAAGCAATAGTCTAGTGGGGAGGGCTTGTCCATTGATCCTTCTAGTACCCTCCTCCATCACCCATTCTACTAATATCATCTTCAAATATAAATTGATAGAGGAGCAGCAGCAACAGCAGTCTGGTGGGGAGGACCTTTCCATTGATCCTTCTAGTACCCTCCTCTATCACTCATTCTGCTAACATCATCCTCAAATATAGATTGATAGAGGAGTGTGAGTAGCAATAGCAATAGCAGTCTGATGGGGAGAACTTATCTATTGATCCTTCTGGTACACTCCTTAATCACTCATTTTACTAACATCATCCCCAAATATATAATGATAGAAGAGAAGGAGTAGCAGTAGCAGTCCGGTGGGGAGGACATGTTCATTGATCCTTTTGGCACCCTCCTCCATCACTCATTCTGCTAATATCATCCTCAAATATAGACCTATAGAGAAGTAGGAGTAGCAATAGTAGTCCGGTGGGGAGGACATTTCCATTGATCCTTCAGGTACCTTCCTACATCACCCATTCTGATAACATCATCCACAAATATAGACTGATAGAAGAGTAGGAGTAGCAGCAACAGTCCTGTGAGAAAGACTTGTCCATTAATCTTTATGGTACCCTTCTTCAATTCTGCTAACATCATCTATTAAAATAGACTGATAAAGGAGTAGGAAAAGCAACAACATTCTAGTGGGGAAAATATGTCTATTTATCCTTTCGGTACCCTCTTCTATCACTCATTTTGCTAACATCATCCTCAAATATAGACTGATAGATGAGTAGGAGCGGCAAGAGCATTCCCATAGAGAGGACATGTCCATTGATATTTCTGGTACCCTCCTCCATCACCTATTCTGCTAACATCATCCCCAAATATAGACTGATAGAGCAGCAGCAGTAGCAACAACAATAGTCTGGTGGGGAGGACCTGTCCATTGATCATTATGTACCCTCATCTATCACTCATTCTGCTAATATCATCCCAAAATATATACTGATAAAGTATCATGAGCAATAACACTAGTCTTGTGGGGAGGACATGTTCATTGATCCTTTTGGTAACCTCCTCCATCATCCATTCTACTAACATCAACCTCAAGTATAGACTGATAGATAAGTAAGAGCAATAGCAGCAGTTCGGTGGGGAGGATCTGTCTACTGATCCTTTTGATACCCTCCTTCATCACTCATTCTATTAACATCATCCCCAAATTTAGACTCATAGAGTAGTAGGAGTAGCAACAACAGTCCGGTGGGAGGACCTGTCCATTGATCTTTCTTGTAAGCTCCTCCATCACCAATTCTACTAACATCATCCCCAAATATAGACTGATAGAAGAGTAGGAGTAGGAGCAGCAGTCTGGTGGGGAGGACCTATCCATTGATTCTTTTGGTACCCTCCTTCATCATCCATTCTGCTAACATCATCCCCAAATATAGACTAATAGAGGAGCAGGAGCAGCAGTAGTAGTCCGGTGAGGAAGACATATCCATTGATCCTTATAGTACCCTCCTCCATCACTCATTCTGCTAACTTCATCCCCAAATATAGACTGATAGAGGAGCAAGAGTAGCAGCAACACTCTGGTGGGGAGGACCTGTCCAATTATCTTTCTAGTACCCTCCTCCATCACCCATTCTACTAACTTCATCCTCAAATATAGATTGATAGAAGAGCAGCAGCTGCAACATTCTGGTGGGGAGGACATGTCCATTTATTCTTTTGCTACCCTCCTTCATCACCCATTCTACTAACATCATCCCCAAATATAGACTTGTAGAGGACCAGCAGCAACAACAACAGTCTGGTGGGGAGGACCTATCAATTGATCCTTCTGGTACCCTCCTCCATTACCCATTCTGCTAACATCATACCCAAATATAGATTGATAAAAGAGCAAGAGCAATAGTAGTAGTCTGATGGGGAGGACATATCCATTGATCCTTCTAATACCCTCCTCCATCACTCATTCTGCTAACATCATCCCCAAATATAGACTGATAGAGGAGCAAGAGCAGCAACAACAGTCTAGTGGGGAAGACATGTCCATTGATCCTTATAGTACCATCATCTATCACCCATTCTACTAACATAATCTTCAAATATAGACTGATAGAGGAGCAGCAGTCTGGTGGGAAGGATCTGTCCATTAATCTTTCTGGTACCCTAGTCTATCACCCATTCTGCTAACATCATCCCCAAATATAGACTGATAGAGGAGTAGAAGCACTAGCAACAGTCTATATTTGATAAACAAGCAGAGCACTTGTACAAATCTTAGACTTATTAAAATAAGAACTTGCAAGGTGGAACATATCAACCATGGTCTCGAGCAATAAAGGTCTTTAAACTCTCTTCTATAGATCTTGCATTTCAAGTAGCGCCCTTTGGTGTACCAACGCAAGAACTCTCTTATGTCGCGGATATGCAAATAATTATTAGTTGTAATCAATATTTTCGTTAGTGAATTGAACGTGTCTGCAACCAATTAGTTTCTTTCAAGCTAATTGTGAATAGGACGTTGACGTGCTCATAAAAAGAATAGTACTTCACAGATAACACTAAATATATTTTAAAGGTCTATGGATATAATCAACTCAATGTTTTACATTTACCATTTTAGGTTCTCACATTTATGTATTGAAGATTATGGTATTACAAGAGAAGTTAACCCCATTTTCCCATGCAATTTTTTATGCACATTTTTTACTTAAATTTAAGTAGATAAAGTGTTCCCATGAAACTTTTAAACTACAAGGAAATTATAAATTGAACATTTTCCTATTATTGTAAAGCAATGGCTACTTAAAATATCAAAATAAACTTTGAAAAAAAAAGGTTGAAATTATGTAGCAACAAATATTATTCAAAATTTCATTTAAAAAACTAATTTACAAAGAGAAAATTTTGTTTCTATGGGGCCACCTACTCCACACATTAGTGCTAAAAACATTGAACCACAACTACTAGCTAAAATAAGCTTAGCAGTTGCATAAGAACCTACCCTAAAAAGATATCAATTTGTTTTCATACTGAAGACTATGCAAATTGGTGAACATCACTTATCTCATTTATCATTCAACTTTTTAGGTACTTCCTAGATAATCCTTATTGATGATATTGATGTATATTGTTGGTTATGAACACACTAATCTTCCTCATTTTTAGTTCTTACTTATGAAAGGTAACTGTTGCATCCATTAGATATAATTTTTGTTTTAATGGACCAATTAGACTTCAAAATTTTTTAAGCTATTTGTGTTTATTAAAGTTTGATAATTTCAACATATTTTAAATACTCAAATAATACTATTTATTTAAAATTCTATTAGCCATCAGTAAAAAAGACCATGAAAAAATTTAATTTTTTTGGGTGGTATACTAATAGTGCCAACTCCTATCATCACTATTCAAATATAGCAATATGTCGTAAATTGTTTGTCAATATAAGTCATGTATTAAATTATATAAATATAAATATAAACATAACTATAAATATAATATAATTATAATTATAATAATACTAATAATGTATAAGAAATACATATATTAAATGTATAGGTAAAATTGTATTTATGTTTTATATTTATATATAAAAATTAATTTTAAAATTAATGTAATATAAGTATAATGTAATATAATATAAAGATAATCACAAGCTTATTGCTAATCATATCCTCAACCTTTATATGTAATTTACACTTTGAAAATGGGCTAAATCCCAAATACCAAACACTAATTGTTGCTTCTAGGTGAAGAACTTTTATGGGAAGCCAAGATTTTAGAAGCCGGATCTTCTTTAAACCTAAACTACACAGACTATTCCATGAATAGGAATATCAAAACAACCTCTAATCTAGTACACAGATTATTTGCAACAGATTATTTAGAGTACAAACTAACAAAAATAAATGCATATATATTATACTATAACATTTTGCACAAGTGACTTTTTTCCACTAATAAAAATGCAATATCAATGTTTGAAAATTTTTGTAACATTATTAAATTGATTAAATTTTACATTATATATATTTTTAATAAGTTTATTTTTGAAGCGAAAATATTTGTTCTATAAGATGATTTAAGTAAAACAAATATTTATTTTAATAATAATTTTTTAAAATACATCTTTCTCATATAATTTATTTTAAAATATTAATCTTAATTAATACATATATGATCATTCTTATATTTTAACTTGATTATACAGAAAATGTACCAAATAATAAAAAAAATCTTATAAAAAAATTATCAACAGTTTAACATAAACAATATAATCAATTGATGTTGAAAGTTAATTGAAAGTGAAACCAAAATTTATAGAATCTAGCAAAGTTGTATAGGGAATAATTAGTAGAATGGAATAGAGGAATACAAACCTCCAAAATTGATGCTCATAGTCACTATTCAGTCTCTGTTGTATCTATCAATCGTTGTATGAGATGTACTTGAGAGTATGGGAAATACTCTCCTCATGGCCTTCCCGAGCTTATCACCTCATATTGTGTGCTACAATTGAAAATAGACACATTGCCAACCTAAACAACCTTCTCTAGATTTTGTGTACACAAAAAAAACTGGGGTGGGTGTCTACCATTCCAAACACCTCTGAGCATAAGTTATAAGTATTGCCAGATGAAAATCAGTAGAAACCACCCTTCCTAGCAGGTGGTTTCTAACTCGTATGTTATCCTCGTACATTGAAGTAGCATGTCTTTGTATGCATGCTTACTACCTTCAAGCCATAAAAAATTTATAGGGATAGGAGGCTCAAAAAAAATCGCGGAAAAGAATGGCTCACAGGAAATATCTTATTTCAAAATAAGGAAAATATGATTTTTTGGATTGTTTTTGTTTAACATTTCTTTTGAGCATATCGTTTTGTAGTATACCTGTATCTACATTTTAAACATACGAATGGAATTTTATTTCTTTCAAAAAAATCATTCTTAGACTTAGTTTCCTTTTAGAGAATAAAAGCATAAATACTTTAGAATTTTTAATTAAAAGCTTAAGCTGGAACTTTCCACTTATTCTTTGTTTGTTTCATTTTTTTGTTACCAATCTCATCAAAAAATACTCATACGTATTAATTCAATATAGTATTAACTTCAATATAATTTTTTTTTAATGATGAAAATGAATAGTTACAATTATTTATACATGTTCAAACTCCACATATAAACATGATTATTTTTTTTACCTATGGGGTAGAGAAATAACTTAGTTATTGTGGGATTAATAAATTTTTTAGTCCCTGGCTTTTTGCGAGAGACTTATGTTTTCACCTTGCATTTTAGCATTAATCTCTTCTCTGGGAAATGTGCAATCTCGGCTAACCTAAAGTCTTCAGAAATATTCTTATTAAAGTGAAATTTTGAATTTTTATTTCTATTTTCTAATTTGTTGAGCAGGAGCAGCAGCAACAGTCTAGTGGGGAGGACCTGTACATTGATCCTTCTGGTACCCTCCTCCATCACCCATTGTACTAATATCATCTTGAAATATAAAATGATAGAGGAACAGTAGCAGTAGCAGCAATCTGGTGGGGAGGACCTTTCTATTGATCCTTCTGGTACCCTCCTCTATCACCCATTCTACTAACATCATCATCAAATATAAACTGATAGAGAAGTGGGAGCAGCAACAGCAACAGTAGTCTGATGGGGAGAACCTATCCATTGATACTTCTGGTACACTCCTCAATCACTCATTTTACTAACATCATCCCCAAATATAGAATGATAAAAGAGTAGGAGCAATAGTAGCAGTCCAGTGGGGAGGACATGTTCATTGATCCTTTTGGCTCCCTCCTCTATCACTCATTCTACTAATATCATCCTCAAATATAGACTGATAGAGAAGTAGGAGCAGCAATAGCAGTCTGGTGGGGAGAACATTTCCATTGATCTTTTTGGTACTTTCCTACATCACTCATTCTTCTAACATCATCTACAAATATAGACTGATAGAAGAGTAGGAGTAGCAGCAACAGTTATGTGAGAAAGACCTGTCCATTAATCCTTACGGTACCCTTCTCCAATTCTACTAACATCATCTATTAAAATAGACTGATAAAGGAGCAGAGTAGCTACAGCATTCCGGTGGGGAAAATATGTCTATTTATCTTTTTGATACCCTCTTCTATCACTCATTTTGCTAACATCATCCTCAAATATAGACTGATAGAAGAGCAGGAGCATCAATAGCATTCCCGTAGAGAGGAGATGTCCATTGATATTTTTAGTACCCTCCTCCATCAGCTATTCTGCTAACATCATCCCCAAATATAGACCGATAGAGGAGCAGCTGCAGTTGCAACAACAGCAGTCTAGTGGGGAGGACCTGTCTAGTGATCATTATGGTACCCTCCTCTATCAACCATTCTACTAACATCATCCCCAAATATCTACTGATAAAGTATCATGAGCAGCAGCACTAGTCTTGTGGGGAGGACATGTTCATTGATCCTTTTAGTAACCTCCTCTATCACTTATTATGCTAACATCAACCTCAAATATAGATTGATAGATGAGTAAGAGCAACAGCAGCAGTCTGGTGGGGAGGATCTATCTACTGATCCTTCTGATACCCTCCTTCATCACTCATTCTGCTAACATCATCTCCAAATTTAGACTCATAGAGGAGTAGGAGTAGGTAGGAAGGACCTGTCCATTGATCTTTTTGGTACACTCCTCCATCACCAATTCTACTAACATCATCCCCTAATATAGACTGATAGAAGAGTAGGAGTAGGAGCAGCAATCTGGTAGGGATGACCAGTCCATTGATTCTTCTGGTACCCTCCTTCATCACCCATTCTGCTAACATCATCCCCAAATATAGACTAATAGAGGAGCAAGAGCAGCAGTAACAGTCCGGTGAGGAGGACATATCCATTGATCCTTACAGTACCCTCCTCCACCCATTCTGCTAACTTCATCCCCAAATATAGACTGATAAAGGAGCAAGAATAGCAGCAGTACTCCGATGGGGAGGACCTGTCCAATTATCCTTCTAGTACCCTCCTCCATCACCCATTCTACTAACTTCATCCTCAAATATAGATTGATAGAAGAGCAGCAGCTACAGCATTCCGATGGGGAGGACATGTCCATTTATTCTTTTGCTACCCTCCTTCATCACCCATTCTACTAACATCATCCCCAAATATAGACTTGTAGAGGACCAACAGCAACAACAACAGTCTGGTGGGGAGGACCTATCAATTGATCCTTCTGGTACCCTCCTCCATTACCCATTCTGCTAACATCATACCCAAATATAGATTGATAAAAGAGCAAGAGCAATAGTAGCAGTCTGGTGGGGAGGACCTATCAATTGATCCTTCTGGTACCCTCCTCCATTACCCATTCTGCTAACATCATACCCAAATATAGATTGATAAAAGAGAAAGAGCAATAGTAGTAGTCTGATGGGGAGGACATATCCATTGATCCTTCTAATACCCTCCTCCATCACTCATTCTGCTAACATCATCCCCAAATATAGACTGATAGAGGAGCAAGAGCAGCAACAACAGTCTAGTGGGGAAGACATGTCCATTGATCCTTATAGTACCATCATCTATCACCCATTCTACTAACATAATCCTCAAATATAGACTGATAGAAGAGTAAGAGCAGCACCAGTAGTCTAGTGGGAAGGATCTGTCCATCAATCTTTCTGGTACCCTACTCTATCACCCATTCTGCTAACATCATTCTCAAATATAGACTGATAGAGGAGTAGGAGCAGCAGCAATAGTCTATATTTGATAAACAAGCCAAGCACTTGTACAAATCTTAGACTTATTAAAATAAGAGCCCGCAAGGTGGAACATATCAACCATGGTCTCAAGCAATAATGGTCCTTAAACTCTCTTGTATAGATCTTGCATTTCAAGTAGTGCCCTTTGGTGTACCAACGCAAGAACTCTCTTATGTCGCGGATATACAAATAATTATTAATTGTAATCAATCTTTTCGTTAGTGAATTGAAAGTATCTGCAACCAGTTGGTTGCTTTCAAGCTGGCTGTGAAGAGGACGTTGACATGCTCATAAAAAAAATAGTACTTCACATATAACACTAAAGATATTTTAAAGGTCTATGGATATAATCAACTCAATGTTTTACATTTACCATTTTAGGTTCTTACATTTATATATTGAAGATTATGGTATTGCAAGAGAAGTTAACCTCATGTTCCCATGCAATTTCTTATGCATATTTTTTGCTTAAATTTAAGTAGATAAAGTGTTCCCATGAAACTTTTAAACTACGAGGAAAGGATAAATTAAACATTTTCTTATTATTGTAAAGCAATTGCTGCTTAAAATATCAAAATAAACTTTGAAAAAAGAGGGGTTGAAATGATGAAGCAACAAATATTATTAAAACTTTCATTTAAAAAACTAATTTACAAAGAGAAACTTTTGTTTCTATGGGGCCACCTACTCCACACATTAGTGCTAAAAATATTGAACTACAACTACTAGCTAAAATAAGCTTAGCAGTTGCATAAGAACCTACCCTAAAAAGATATTAATTTATTTTCATAGTGAAGACTATGCAAATTGGTGAACATCACATATCTCATTTATCATTCAACTTTTTAGGTACTTCCTAGATAATCCTTATTGATGATATTGATGTATATTGTTGGTTATGAACACACTAATCTTCCTCATTTTTAGTTCTTGTCTATGAAAGGTAACTGTTGCATCCATTAGAAATAATTTTTATTTTAATGGACCAATTAGACTTTAAAATTTTTTAGGCTATTTGTGTTTATTAAAGTTTGATAATTTCAACATATTTTAAATATTCAAATAATACTATTTATTTAAAATTCTATTAGCTATCAATAAAAAAGGCTATGAAAAATTTAATTTTTTTAGGTGGTATACTAATAGTGCCAACTCCTATCATCACTATTCAAATATAGCAATATGTCATAAATTGTTTGTAAATATAAGTCATGTATTAAATTATATAAATATAAATATAAACATAACTATAAATATAATATATTTATAATTATTATAATACTAATAATGTATAAGAAATACATATATTAAATGTATAGGTAAAATTGTATTTATGTTTTATATTTATATATAAAAATTAATATTGAAATTAATGTAATAGAAGTATAATGTAATATAATATAAAGATAATTACAATCTTATGGCTAATCATATCCTCCACCTTTATATGTAATTCACGCCCTAAAAATGGGCTAAATCCCAAATGCCAAACTCTAATTGTTGCTTCTAGGTGAAGAACTCTTATGGGAAGCCAAGATTTTAGAAGCTGAATCTTCTTTAAACCTAAACTATAGAGGCTATTCCATGAATAGGAATATCAAGACAACCTCTAATCTAGTACACAAATTATTTGCAATAGATTATTTGGAGTACAAACTAACAAAAATAAATGCATATATATTATTCTATAGCATTTTGCACTAGTGACTTTTTTCCACTAATAAAAATGCAATATCAATGTTTGACAATTTTTGTAACATTATTAAATTGATTAAATTTCACATTATAGATATTTTTAATGAATTTATTTTTAAAGTGAAAATGTTTGTTCTATAAGATGATTTAAGTAAAACAAATGTTTATTTTAATAATAATTTTATAAAATACATCTTTCTCATATAATTTATTTTAAAATATTAATCTTAATTAATACATATATAATCATTCTTATATTTTAACTTGATTGTATAAAAAATGTACTAAATAATAAAATAAATCTTATAAAAAAAATTATCAACAGTTTAACATAAACAATATAATCAATTGATGCTGAAAGTTAATTGAAAGTGAAACCAAAACTTATAGAATCTAGCAAATTTGCATAGGGAATAATTAGTAGAATGGAATAGAGGAATACAAACCTCCAAAATTGATGCTCATAGTCACTATTCAGTCTCTGTTGTATCTATCAATCATTGTATGAGATGTACTCGAGAGTATGGGAAATACTCTCCTCATGTCCTTCCCGAACTTATCACCTCATATTGTGTCCTGCAATTGAAAATGGACATGTTGCCAACCTAATCAACCTTCTCCAGATTTTGTGTACACAAAAAAAATTGGGGTGGGTGTCTACTATTGTAAACACCTTTGAGCATAAGTTATAACTAGTGTAAGAGGAAAATTAGTAGAAACCACCCTTCCTAGCAGGTGGTTTCTAACTCATATGCTATCCTCGTACATTGAAGTAGCATGTCTTCGTATGCGTGCTTACTACCTTCAAGCCATAAAAAAATTAGAGGGAAAGGAGGCTCAAAAAAATTCACGTAAAAGAATGGCTCACAGAAAATATCTTATTTCAAAATAAGGAAAATATGGTTTTTTGGGTTGTTTTTGTTTAACATTTCTTTTGGGCATATCGTTTTGTAGTATACCTATATCTACATTTTAAACGTACAAATGGAATTTTATTTTTTTCAAAAAAAACCATTCTTAGACTTAGTTTCCTTTTAGGGAATAAAAGCATAAACACTTTAGAATTTTTAATTAAAAGCTTAAGCTAGAACTTTCCACTTATTCTTTGTTTGTCGCCTTTTTTTGTTACCAATCTCATCAAAAAATACTTCCACGTATTAATTCAATATAGTATTAACTTCAATATAATTTTTTTTTAATGATGAAAATGAATAGTTACAATTATTTATACATGTTCAAACTTCACATATAAACATGATTATTTTTTTTACCTACGGGGTAGAAAAATATCTTAGTTATTGTGGGATTAATAACTTTTTTAGTCCCTGACTTTAGGTGAGAGACTTATTTTTTCACCGTGCATTTTAGCATTAATCTCTTCTCTGAGAAACGTGCAATCTCCACTAACCTAAAGTCTTCAAAAATATTCTTATTAAAGTGAAATTTTAAATTTTTATTTTTATTTTTTGATTTGTTGAGCAGCAGTAGCAGCAGCAGTTTAGTGGGGAGGACTTGTCCATTGATCCTTCCGGTACTCTCCATCACCCATTCTGCTAACATCATCTTCAAATATAAACTGATAGTGGAGCAATAGCAGCAGTAGTCTGGTGGGGAGGACTTGTCCATTGATCCTTCTAGTACCCTCCTCTATCCCCCATTTTGCTAACATCATCCTGAAATATAGACTAATAGAGGAGCGAGAGCAGCAATAGCAAAAGTAGTCTGGTGGGGAGAACTTGTCCATTGATCTTTCTGGTACCCTCCTCAATCACTTATTTTGCTAACATCATCCCCAAATATAGACTAATAGAAGAGCAGAAGTAGTAGAAATAGTTTGGTGGGGAGGACTTGTCCATTGATCATTCTGGTACCCTCATACATCACCTATTATAATAACATCATCCCTAAATATAGACTATTAGAGGAGCATGAGTAGCAGCAACACTCCGGTGGGGAGGATCTATCAATGGATCCTTCTGGTACCCTCCTCCATCACCCATTATGCTAACATAATCCCCAAATATAGAATGGTAAGGGATCAAGAGTAGCAGCAATAGTCCGATGGGGAGGACCTATTCATTAATCCTTCTGGTACCCTCCTCCATCACTCATTCTACTAATATCATCTCCAAATATAGAATGATAAAGAAGTAAGAGTAGCAGCAACAGTCCGGTGGGGAGGACCTCTCCATTGATCCTTTTGGTACCTTCCTACATCACCCATTCTGCTAACATCATCCACAAATATAGACTGATGGAGGAGTACGAGTAGTAGCAACAATTCGGTGGAAAAGACCTGTCTATTGATCCCTTCTCCAATTCTACTAATGTCATCCCTTAAAATAGACTAATAGAGGATTAGGAGTAGCAACAACATTTCGGTGGGGAGAATATGTCTATTTATCCTCCTGGTACCCTCTTTTATCACTCATTCTGCAAATATCATCCTCAAATATAGACTGATAGAGGAGCAAGAGCAGCAGCAGCATTCCCGTAGAGAGGACATGTCCATTGATATTTCTGGTACCCTCCTCCATCACCTATTCTACTAACATCATTCCCAAATATAGACTAATAGAGGAGTAGTAGCAATAGTAGCAGTCTGGTGGGGAGGACCTATCCATTGATCATTATGGTACCCTCCTCTATCACCCATTATGCTAACATCATCCCCAAATATATACTGATAAAGTATTAGAAGTAGCAGCACTAGTCTTGTGGGGAGGACATGTTCATTGATCCTTTTGGTACCCTCCTCCATCACCCATTCTGCTAACATCATCCTCAAATATAGACGGATAGATGAGCAAGAGCAACAACAACAGCCTGATGGGGAGGACCTGTCCATTGATTCTCCTAGTACCTTCCTCCATCACCCATTTTGCTAACATCATTCTCAAATATAGACTAATATATGAGTAGGAGCAGCAACAACAGTTTGTTGGGGAGAATATGTCTATTGATCATTCTAGTACCCTCCTCCATCACCCATTCTGCTAACATCACCCCAAATATAGACTGATAGAGGAGCAAGAGCAGCAACAATATTCTGGTGGGGAGGACCTATCTATTGATCCTTCTGGTATCCTCCTAAATCATCTATTCTGCTAACATCATCCCCAAATATAAAATGACACAGGATCAGAAGGAGCAGCAACATTTAGGTGGGGAGGACATGTCCGTTGATCTTTCCCGTACCCTCCATCACCCATTCTACTAACATCATCTTCAAATATACACTGATAGAGGAGCAGGAGTAGCAGCACCTATCTGGTCAGGAGGACCTATCCATTGATCCTTATAGTACTCCCCTCTATCACCCATTCTGCTAACATCATCCCCAAATATAGACTGATAGAGGAGTAGGAGTAGCAGCACCAGTCTAGTGGGGAGGACCAGTCAATTTATCCTTTTGATACCCTCCTCCATTACCCATTCTACCAATATCATACCCAAATATAAATTGATAAAGGAGAAGGAATAGGAGCAGCATTCTGGTTGGGAGGACATATCAATTGATCATTCTGGTACCCTCCTCCATCATCTATTCAGCTAACATCATCCTCAAATATAGACTGATAGAGTAGTGGGAGTAGCAGCAACATTCTGGTGGGGAGAACATGTCCATTGATCCTTTTAGTACCATCCTCCATCACCTATTCTACTAACATCATCCCAAATATATACTGATAAAGAAGTAGTAGCAGCAGTAGTCTGGTGGGGAGGACCTATCTATTGATCCTTCCGGTACCCTCTTAAATCATCTATTCTGCTAACATCATTCTCACATATGTTAGAAGAGCAGGAGCAACAACAGCAGTCTAGTGGGGAGAAACTATCTATTGATCATTCTTGTACCCTCATCCATCACTCATTCTATTAACATTATTGTTAAATATAGACTGATAGAGGAGCAGGAGCAGCAGCAGCAATCTAGTGGAAAGTACCTACCTATTGATCTTTTTGGTACCTTCCTTCATCACCCATTCTACTAACATCATCCTCAAATATAGACTGATAGATGAGTAGGAGCAGCAGCAACAATCTACTTTTAATAAACTAGTAGAGGACTTGTACAAATTTCTAGACCTATTACAATAAGAGCCCCCAAGGTGGAACATATCAACCATGGTCTCGAGTAAAAACGATCATTAAACTCTCTTGTATAGATCTTGCATTTGAAGCAGCGCCTTTTGGTGTACCAACGCAAGAACTCTCTTGTGTCGTGGATCTGCAAATAATTATTAGTTGTAATCAATCCTTTCATTGGTGAATTGAAGTGTCTGCAACCAGTTGGTTGCTTTTAAGCTGGTTGTTAAGAGGACGTTGATGTGCTCATAAAAAGAACGGTATTTCATAGCCAATTTGAAAGCAACCAATTGGTTGCAGACACTTTCAATTCACTAATGAAAAGATTGATTATAACTAATAATTATTTGCAGATCCATGACATAAAAGAGTTATTACGTCAATACATCAAAAGGCATTGTTTCAAATGCAAGATCTATACAAGAGAGTTTAAGGACCGTTATTGCTTGAGACCATGGTTGATTTGTTTCACCTTAGGGGCTCTTATTGTAATAGGTATAGGATTTGTTCAAGTCCTTTGCTTGTTTATCAAATGCAACAAGTAATACATTTTTCTGGTTATCATACTCTGTTGTATTTAGGCATGATTAGGAGTGGCTCTCGTTAAAGTTTTTGGTTTCATCTCTTTGAGTTTTTTTTTAACCTTTGCCCATACTTATAATATCGATATAAAGATCAGGTTTAGGCATTTTATCATAATAATTTCTGAAGTTAGGCTATTTAAGTTGTAAGCTATAATTTTTTTAGAGTAAGCATCATTCTCAGTAATATGTTTCCTCGGTTATATCAAAAATTTGAATTTATTTACACATAGACAGGGAGATTAAATCCATGAAAATGAATGGGTGCAAATTTGAGGACATTCAGGTATGTCATATAACATATTAAAAGGAGATAGTGAAGACAAAGAGGGATGAACATATATTTCGATAGTGTCAATTTAGTTTTTGATCGTCAATGCTTGCAATACATGTGATGCAAATAATGTAACGGTCATTTTTAATTTTTGAGAGACAAAACTAGACATTATATGTTTTAGTGTATCTGATAATTGATATTGATTATTAAAGTGTTGCATTCCCTACGGGACAATGTGTCTCACAAGAAATTGAGATGGACAGATATTATCATCATCAAATCTGTGGGTATGAAATAAATTATACTAACTTTTTTAAATTGTCAATGAGCTTGTTCAGTGATTAGGAAGGTAGATTATATGATTTTTCTGTCAACTTAAAAATATGTATAAAATTAAGAGATAAAATAATGTAAATAAAACATATTGAAAATCATTAACATTTTATTCTTCAATGTTAGAGTTGCCAAAACACTACCAAAATCACTAACATTGTATTTTTCAAGATGATTTTTGTAATTTTATTTTAATTTTTTTCCCATGGCAATCTTGAGTGAATAACACAACAACATTGACACCTACTTCTCAAAAATTATTTTGTGATTTTTTATTTTTCAAATTTTAGAGAGATTTCCATTTATGATTATAAGAAATTTAATTTAACTTATTTTTTCAAAAATCATTTTCAACTGTTAACTATAATAATCTTTTGACTAAAAAATAATCTCAAAATGAGAAAAAAGAATATCTTATTCATTTTCTTACCAAATTTTTCACTCTTAAGTAGTAAACTAATTGATAAATGAGAGATTGATAGAGGATTAGGACCTGTCCATTGATCCCCAAATATAAACTAATAGAGGAGTAGGAGCAACAATAGCAATAGTCTGGTACCCTCCTCCATCACCCATTCTGCTAACATCATCCCCAAATATAGACTGATAGAGGAGCACGAGCAGCAATAGCATTTTGGTGGGGATAAGTTATCTATTAATCTTTTTGGTACCCTCCTTCATCACCCATTTTGTTAACATCATCCCCAAATATAGACTAAGAGAGGAGTATGAGCACCAACAGTCTGGCGGGAAGGACCTGTTAATTGATAATTCTAGTACCCTCCTCTATCACCGATTATACTAACATCATCCCCAAATATAGATTGATAGAGGAGCATGAGCAGCAGCAGCAGCAGCAGTCCGATGGGGAGGACTCATCCATTGATCCTTTTGGTACCCTCATCCATCACCTATTCTTTAAACATCATCCCCAAATATAAACTGATAGAGGAGAAAGAGCAGCAGCAACAATCCTCTTACGAGGACCTGTCAATTGATCCTTCTGGTACCCTCCTCCATCACCCATTCTGCTAAGATCATCCTCAAATATAGACTGATAGAGGATCAGAAGCAATAGCAACATTCTAGTGGGGAGGACATGTCCATTGATCCTTCTGGTACCCTCCTACATCACCCATTCTACTAACATCATCCCAAAATATAGACTAATAGAGGAGCAGTAGCAGAAGCAATCTGGTGGGAAGGACCTGTCAATTAATCCTTCTAGTACCCTCCTCCATCACCCATTCTACTAACATAATTTCCAAATATAGACTGATAGAGGAGAAGGAGCAACAACAGCAGTCTAGTGTGGAGGACCTGTCCATTGATCCTTCTAGTACCCTCCTCCATTACCCATTCTGCTAACATCATCTTTAAAAATAGACTGATAAAAGAGAAAGAGTACTAGTAGTAGTTTGTTTTGGAGGACCTATCCATTGATATTTCTGGTAACCTACTCCATCACCCATTTTGCTAACATCATCCCCAGTTATAAACTTATAAAGGACCAAGAGTAGCTGCAACAATCTACATTTGATAAACAAGTAGAGGACTTGTACAAATCTTAGACCTATTACAATAAGAGCCCCCAAGGTGGAACATATCAACCATGGTCTCAAGCAATAACGGTCCTTAAACTCTCTTGTATGGATCTTGCATTTGAAGCAGCGCCCTTTGCTATACCGACGCAACAAATATGTTGTGTCATGGATCTACAAATAATCATTAGTTGTAATCAAACCTTTCGTTAGTGAATTGAAAGTGTTTGCAACCAGTTGGTTGATTTCAAGCTGGTTGTGAAGAGGACGTTTACATGCTCATAAAAAGAATAGTACTTCACAGCCAGCTTGAAAGCAACCAACTAGTTGTAGACAATTTTAATTCACTAATGAAAAGATTGATTACAACTAATAATTATTTCCAGATCTACGACACAAGAGAGTTCTTGCGTTGATACACCAAAAGGCACTGCTTCAAATGCAAGATCTATACAAGAGATTTTAAGGACCATTATTGCTTGAGACCATGGTTGATCTATTCAACCTTGGGGGTGCTTATTGTAATAGGTCTAGGATTTGTACAAGTCCTTTGCTTGTTTATCAAATGCAACAAGTAATGCATTTTTTTGGTTATCATACTCTGTTGTATCTAAGAATGATTAAGAGTGCCTCTCGTTAAAGTTTTTGGTTTCATCTCTTCGAGTTTTTTTTGTAACCTCTTCTCATACTTATAATATTGATATAAAGATCAGGTTTAGGCCTTTTATCCTAATAATTTCTGAAGTTAGGTTATTTTAGTTGTAAGTTATAAATTTGTTTAGAGTAAGCATCATTCTCAGTAATATGTTTCCTCAGTTATATAAAAAAATTGAATTTATTTACACATAGACATGGAGATTAAATCCATGAAAATGAGTGGGTGCAAATTTAAGGACATTTAGGTACATCATATAGCATATTAAAAGGAGATAGTGAAAACAAAGAGGGACAAGCATATATTTCGATAGTATCAATTTAGTTTTGGGTCGTCAATGCTTGCAATACATGTGATCCAAATCACATAACGATCCTTTTTAATTTTTGAGAGACAAAAGAAGACATTATATGTTTTAGTGTATATGATAATTGATATTGATGATTAATGTGTTGCATTTCAACAAGACAATGTGTCTCACAAGAAATTGAGATGGACAGATATTATTGTCATCAAATCTGTGGGTATGAAATAAATTATGCTAACTTTTTAAATTTTAAATGAACTTGTTCAGTGATCAGGAAGGCAGGTTATATAATTTTTATCTGCAACTTAAAAAGATGTAAAAGATTAAGGGATCAAATAAAGTAAATAAAATATAACGAAAATCACTAACATTTTATTCTTCAATGTTAGAGTTTGCAAAACACTACTAAAATCACTACAATATATTTTAAAAGTAGAGTAACCTTTTTTAATTATTAAATTTCTATCTTAAAAAAATATAAATAATTATCATAATTTAAAATATTTTTAATCTAATATAAAATTATGCATTACATAAAAATAAATATTAAAAAAAATTATACAATATAATATTTAAACTTATAATGTATACTCTATAAGTTACATCTTAACTACGTATATTTAATAAAAAACACAAGACCACACTGAAAAATTAAAAAATAGTTGTGTAGGCTTCAAGCACAGACACTGCCTGAACTGGGCTGCACCGATCAAATCTTTACCTATTATAAGAAGATTCACTAGCATTTTTCAAAATTAGAGTCGATAATTGAGTCAAAATCATACATAAATAGCGTGTGATTAAGTGACTAAAAATTCTATGAAGGCCCCTACATTTTCTATATAAAGCAATTGTGTGTCGAGAGGAAAGAGCTTTAATTCTATACTGGTTTACACAATTCAAAAATGTATAAATCGTAGATACATTTCATGTCAAAGAAAAAGTTTCTGATCATAATAAAATGGACTACAATGAAAAAACAAAATAAAAATGGCTCTTAGCAAACATTGACCATTGATTTTACCAAAAAACATATTTTAGAAATTGTAGACACCTAAAAATCCTTTAGAAAATAAAGTATTTTTATTTTCTGAAAAATCTCTGATGACATCATCATTTATTAATTATTTATTTATTTAATTTATTTATTTATTTTTATGCCATTAAATCCCTTTATCTTAATTAAAAATATTTAATTAAGAAATCCCTCCTAAAAATGTTTAAATCTTATTTAAACATTATTCCCCTATTTATTAATTATTTAATTAATAAATTGACCAAAAATCCCAAAATAAATAATTTATTTATTTTTTGCCCAAAACTTGGCCAATTTCCTTAAGACCACTAACCTCTTCCAGAATCTTCTAATCCTTCTTTAATTTTGATTAAAGGCTAATCTCATCATTTCCTAACCCTAATCCCAACTCAAAATATTTAATTAAGATTAAATATTTAATCCTCATGTTTATTAAATTTATTTTAATAAATATTCTCAAAACCTAAACCATGGAAATAAATAAATATTTATCTATTTCTTAAAATCTATGTTTATCCTAAAGAAGTTCTAGACTCTTCTAGAAAGTCTTATCCTTGTCTCCCTAATCCTAATCCTAATCCCAATCCCCTCCCTAACCTTGTCACATTCCCTAACCAAGGTTAGCCAACTCCTAAGCTTAACCCAAATTCAACAAACTTCTAGAAACTTCTCTTATATGCATTAAATGCATTTAAAACCTCTTTATCCCTCTTACATGCATTTATGATGCATTTAAGAAGCCCCTCACCCCTTTCTTACACCCTTTGACCTTAGGAGCATTTTCCAAATTGTGCACATCCCTCCCATCTTTCAACCCAATGCCCTTGTGACACTTGTCACAAGGAGGTGGCCCTGAACTAGCACAATCCATGTGCTCCCCTTTGAATGAATCTTGGCCTCTCTTAAGGATTTTGATCCTGCCACTCATTCCTCCTTCCCAAAAGCCTATAAATACTCTTCATTTCTAAGAGCAAAACACTCATTCACCTTTTATTTCAAGCAATGTTATAATGCTAGAATAGCTCTAAATCATTTAGCTTTCATACTAATTGTTAGTTTTAATCATTTTCAAGTATTTTTAGCTCACATCTTAGCATAGAACTAATGGATTAACTTAGTTTAATTCTTGTTTATGCATCATTCTCACATCTATTTTGGGTTCTAAAATCTACTTAATCATACTAGTTGCTTAAATCTTGAGTTCTTGAAGCCTTAGGGGCAATTTTGGGTGTTCTACCCAATATTATGCCATTTTTGAGATTTTCATGAATCTCAATCTATTTTAGCATGCATTAGAATATGCTCCAAGTGCTTAGAGAGCACACCCACATCCCCTTAAGCAAGAGAAAATCAAACAGTGCTTGGGTGCACCTGTTTAAGCTCTATCTGAGGTGGCTTAGCTTAGATATTTTTGTTTTGAATTGATATAATGTTAGATTAAAACCTAATGTT
The DNA here is from genome assembly GCA_027943335.1 of Chamaecyparis obtusa. Classification (NCBI taxonomy): domain Eukaryota; kingdom Viridiplantae; phylum Streptophyta; class Pinopsida; order Cupressales; family Cupressaceae; genus Chamaecyparis; species Chamaecyparis obtusa. The sequence continues at coordinate 255,455 of BSBK01002720.1, read as the reverse complement.
TTCTTGTCTTAGCCTTTCAAAACAGATACAAATAGCTTTGCTCACATTCTAGCACGCCCGGTGGGACCCACTTCATGGGTTCTTTGCAAACATTCTGATGGGTTTTGGAGTGTTTTCAAATTTTTCAAACTTATAGGTGGACTGATTGCTTTGAATTTTTCTTCCTCTTCTTGTCTTTATTCTTCTTCTATTCCGTCTACTTCTTCTTCTTCTTGCGGGATCTTGGCCATTTTTTCTCAAAAAAAAAACCATAAGAAAACAAAATCATACACACCTTGTTTTAGTGCTTAAAATGAACACCTAAATCATTCTTGAATGTGTTAAGGATTAAAATTTGCAAAATTTGTTCTAACAAACAAGAAAAAAATCAATCAAAATATTTGCTTCCTTGCAACATCAAGGTTTTAGATGCATTCATGCAAAAATTAGGAATATTTCAAGTTTTGGGTACTTAAAGAAAAAAAAAAAAAAAAAAAGGAGAACCTCAAATTTGCATCTTATTTCTAAAAACATTCAAAATCAATCCTAAATGTGCATACAAAAGTTCCTAAAATCAATCCTAAAAAATTTTGTTTTTATTGAAAACTAACTTCATTTTGCAAAAATTGTGAATGCCTTCTTTCTCAAAATTTCACACATCAAACTAAATCTAGGAAACTTTGTTTTGAAGTCTAAAATGGAGCCAACAAATCTTGAATGAAACTAAGGGAAAGAACTTAAGTCCTAAAGCATCATTGTCCATTTGAAAATCAAACTCAATCTTGAATGCATTAAAAGAACAAACATCTCTATTCCCTCCTTTTCAATTCAAGCAAAGCACAAACTCAATCTTGAATGATCTAAGGTTAAAACAAAGCTCTTTTCAAAATTTTAAATCAACACATCAATCTCAATCTTGAATGATCAAAGAAAGAACTTGCAATCGCTCAAATCGCTTACTTTTTGGAGAAGGAACAAATCAAATCTTAAACACTTGTGTCTTCAATTTTAAAGTTCAAAAAATGCTTAATCAATTTGGAAAAAAGAACAACTTGCTTGATGTGCATCTAGGAGCTTTAAAATTTTGTAAATCCTTGTTAAAGTAAGCAACGTAGAACATTTGGACTCAGACAAGTTCACTTGTTCTACTTTTAGCGAGGTCTGCCCAGGGAGAAAAGTGCTTCCTCCTCGGAGAATGACCTCAAACCGGTATCCCCCCAGCTAGTATATAAATAAAGTGAAGGAAAAAAGTACTCACTTATATCTCCTAATCCATGGGCGTTTTGTGCCAAATGCAAATGTCTGGGGATGGTAAATATTCCTCCCCCAGCATTGTTGGCTAGGCTCTTAAGTGAGTCACAGTCGGTCAGCATAACCTGGTATGGAGACTCCACAGAACCATTACAAACCTGATAAAATAGAGGCTACCCTATCTACATCTGAAAGTATCAAAATCCTTGTGCAAGGACCGATCCAAGGGGTTTATCGGATCACCTCAAGATTACTCACCATTTGTATCCCCTTCTAGGGGGTACCAAGATGTGGGCAAGCGATTTTGATACTCACCTTCCTTAGGTAGACTTGCTTGAAGTGCTTGATAGTCAAAAAATTCGTGAAAACATTGTCGGAACATACACTTTTCAAAGCTTTTTTAGATTAAAGGTCAATTATCCTACTCGTATCTCACAAGGTTGCTTTGTCCCTTGTAGAGATTGCTTATCCAAAAATCTTTGTTGAAATCTATCCTTTGCCATTGGAAAAACATCAAACTGATCTACAACTTGGTTCAAGATACTCAGAAAAGCCATGTCAGTCCAAATCCTTCAAAAATCCAAAAAATGTCCAAAACTTTCAGAATCTCAAATCATGGTCTTCTAGTCATATTCAATCCAGTCCTATCATCCTTTCCTCCTATCCTAGGTTAGCAGAGTCATCTTGGTCATCCCCCATCCTCTTGTCTATCTTCCTCTAGATTTAGTCTTCTTCCAATCCTAGTCTGATCCTGTCAGTCATCCCAATCTGAGTCTTAGTCTTCCAATCCATCTTCATCCTTCATTCCTATCCAACTCATCCACAAGTCAGCATGTCTCAAAACTATTATGATGAGTTTGGTTATTATGTCTCTCCCCTCAATCCATCCTATCCCAAAGATGATGAAAGCCTTGTAGATTATGATGCATATTTTGAAAATCTTAGCAAGTTTTCTCCAAACATCCCCCAACATCCAATCATTCCTCCAAAATATACTATCATGCCTTCACACTTATCCACTAGCACTCCCTTTCATGTCCTTGGCAAGGCAAATCCATTATCTTATCCATCCACCCCTTATCCCTATCTTAAACCTACACATCCTCCATAAGCATCCTTCATACCTCCATCTCCTGCTATGGTCATATCCCAATCACCACCATCCCCTCGAAACATCTCACGCTACTTCCCTTATCTAAAACCTCCATCCACTTATCCTCCAAAACCCTTTCAAAACCAAAAACCAAGTCTTCCAATCCTTTTCCCCAATCCTCCATCCTATCTCAATCCACCATCTTCTATTCCAAACCACATTTCCAAAACTCCCCTCCCACAAGCAAAGTGCATTCTTCAAACCGCTTTATATCCCGTACCTTGATCCATCACCTCTACCTCTTTAGCACCATCATCCCCTCAAACAAGTTCACCATCTTCCACCCCATCATTGTGTGAGGACTATCCTAGCTCTCCATCTCCTCCATCTTCTAATTCTTTTTCACCACAAAAGTCTCCAAGGATTTTCACAAGGAAGCCAACAACAAATGCCACTCCTAGAGTTGAAGAGTCAAGCCATCTCAACACTTCATGTGAAGCCATCATTGATGAGGCCCATCCATCGCTCCCATCTATCATCTATCTTTCATACATTGATCCTCTTCCATCTCCTAGCATCATTGAGTCCCTTCCATCTGAAGTTTTCATCCAATCCCCACCAACATCACCTCCTCCTAGCATTATCCAAAGCACATCCAGTGAGCCCCATGAGTTCACCCTTCTTCCTACCATCACAGCTATAGAATCTTCCATCCTTTCATCCATACCATCTGAAAAGTTCACCCATACCATCTGAAAATTTCACCCCTCTTCCTGCCATCACAGCTATAGAATCTCCCATCCTTTCATCCATACCATCTGAAGAGTTCTTCCTTCTTCCAGACATCACAGCTATAGAATCTCCCATCCTTCCATCCACCCCATCTGAAGAGTCCATCCATACATCCCCCAACACTCTATCCACACAAATCCTATCATGTAAAGATCTTGTCCAAAAGCATGTTGAAATACTCGCAGAAGAAAATCAAGATCCAATCCCTTCACTTCCCCAATCACATGTTCTATTACTTCCATTACCCCCAATCCAAAATCCTACAATCCCAATTCCTCCAATCCAAGATCCTATCATCCTAGTTTCTCCATCTGAAGATCCATTACTATCCCCCAATACCAGTCAAGATCCCATCATCCTATCCTATCCTCTTGAGGATCCTCCAAACCAAACTGTCCCACTGCCATCACTCTATCCACTTGGACCACTTACATTTGTCAAAGGTAGCCCACTTGAAGTAGAAGCAATAAGTTCCATATCTTCCATCAGGGAACTAGAAACTAGATGTTTATCTTATTCCCCAAGTCAGAAATATCCTTGTTTGGATAAAATGCTCAAGAAATGGAATTATCAAGGCAAAGGCCTAGGCTCTCGTGAACAAGGAATTTGGAGCCCATTCAAGACAAGAAACATCCAAAATCATGTGGTATTGGTCACACATCAGAAGAAGGCACTTCCTCCAGAAATGTTGGTACAACTAAAGCTAAATTCAAGCATCCTTCCAAACCCACCATCACATCTTCCAAAGCATACAATGCCATTCCTCCTCCTCCATCATTATAACCAAAGACAACCTATCACATTCCCCCTCCATCCTCCAAATCCATTTTGGGTCCCTATGTCCTGAAATCTTCTAGCACATATCCTCTACATACCCAATCCATTTTGGGACCCTACATCCCAAAATATCATCCCCCATCTTATCCTACTCAGTCTTTCATCCAAAATCCAAGCATCCCTAATCAAGATCAACAAAGGCACATTCCCACATATCCTATCTACCAATCTCCTTCCATCTCTCCATCTCTATTTCCTCCATCCCGCACATCTCCTCATATTCACTCTGATGCTCCCCGCAATTTGGATGCCATATCCAATATGAATAAAGGGAAATATCCACAAAAATCCAAAGATTGCCATGTCCAGTCTAAATGGCATGATCAAATAAAGCAAAATCCAATCAAGAAATCCAATGCATCCCAATGGCCACAAAGGCCCAGCAAAGCAAAAGCAAAATCTGATGCATACCAATGACCACAAAGGCCCACCAAAGCTAAAGCAAAAATGATGTGGATCCCAAAGCAAAAAGATGTAATGCATCTAAAAGAAACATCTACAATGGCATCCAAAGTTGCTAATCTCCCAGCTACTCAGTCTTCTTCTCCATCTCCTCAATCTATTTTGGATCCCAAAGATCCAAGATCTCCTAGCACAAATCCTCTACCCTATCTACTTTTATCTTCCAAAACCCATCCACTTCATCCATCTCCCCCACAACATGTGCCAATGTTGATCTTGACAACATCCCCCTATCATGATCACTTTCCATCTTTTCATCCAAACACTTTCTACCACCATATATCCCATCTACCCCATTCAATCTTTGCTTTTGCATAAATCCATCCATCCTAGCGAAGTTGTACCAACATCGAAGCACATCAGAAAGATCAGTAAAGAAAGTCAATGATAAATCAGAGAAATCAGAAGGTCAGCAAAATCAAAAAGTCAGCAACAAATCAGAAAACTAATCAAAATATCAGTGAAAGATCAGCCCAAAGTTAGCAAAAAATCAAAAAAATCCATAAAAATTTGGAAAAATCAAGAGAAAAATATCAAAAAAAGAAAAAGAAAAGAGAAAAATATTTGTCCTATGGTGAAAACTTGGCAATTCAAGCACCTTGGACAAGTACCATGGTGAAAACCTGGCAAACAGGCATCATGCATAGGTTCCCCCCAATTCCTTTTTGTAGTTGGGGGCCATTCCCTTCTATCACCTCTTATCCAACATCTCCTCCATCCCATTTGTCTCTCACCTCCTTCATCCTCCTTTGGATCTTGATGACAAAACAAAGACTACCAGGTATACATGCTTTTGGGCACCTTCTTGGCATCCATCACACCTTTCAGCTACATATCCTCTATCCAATCCATTCATCCTAGCTTCCATCTACCTTCCTCATCCTCTTGTTGGCATATCTTCCATCCAAGCATACCCCATGCCTTTGAAAATACATGAACTATCCTAAACAGGGGGCATCTTATTCCTTGGTAACATATTCCTTGGAGACTATCTTTCATCCAAAATCTTCCATCTCCCAAATCCTTAAGCAAATCCACCATCCAATCCTTGAGCATTCCTCTATCTAGATCCTCCTCCAGCATTCCATCTACGAATCCTCAAGCAAATCCGCCATCCAATCTCCCCAAATCTTCCTCTATCCAATCCTCAAGCATTCTTCCATCCAAATCCAAATCTTCCTCCATCCAAATCTCCTAGCAGTTCCATCATCCTCATCCCTAGCATTTTTCTCCATCTTTCCATCACCTGGTATCTTCCCTTGTCATTGGTATCTAGCTATAGGCTAACCTCATTGCAATCCAATGCCATTCATCCCTATCCAAACATTCCTAGTAGTCTTTTGACATCTTCCAATCCTATCCACATCCTCTAGCTATCCAACATCCAAGATCAAGCCAACCGATCAAATCACATCCTTAGTCTTGTAGCAAGCATTGATCTCAATCCAATCATCATCATTGGGATATGTCCTTCCCAAATCCATGTCATTTCAAGACACATCATCCATCACCAGTCCATCTTGGCCTTCCAGCACAACTGGGGCATCATCTTGCATATCTTTGGAGTTTCAGCTTCACCCCTAGGTTCTTTGTACATCCTAATCCTGAGCTTCTGTACATATCCATTGTAAATATCCTCATGTTTCATTGTACATATCCTTGTTAGTCCTGCAGCAACACTTGTTCAAAACACCTTGTCCTACCCAACCTTGTACTTCAGCAACATCAATTGTCAACTATCCTTGATCATCATGACTATCTTTGAACCACATCATTTTCCAATCAGCAACACAACATTCTCCCCATCAGCATAGGGTCCACACAGATGTATGCTTCTATTTTGTCTGACCTAAGCCTAATCATGGGTCCCCTCAGTTGTATCCTTCCTGTCTGACCCAATCTTCCACCAAGCACACTAGGTCTGTGTCGATGCATCCTTCCACATGTTCAGACCAATCTTCCCACCATCAATCCCATTAGTCACATCAAATCTCTCTCCTTGCCAAAGGATGTCTTTTTGGAGCTCTCATTTTGGTCTTGGATTTTGACCTTTGGATCTTGTTAATATTTTACGGCTTCTCATTCTCCTCTACTCAAAGTTGCCACAATCCTTTATATCATAGTACGCTGTGAATGAGGATAATCTGGGGCAAGGTCTTTTGATCTTTTGCTTCTTCCTGTGAGTCAGTCGTGTGTTTGTGGTTTCTTCCGCATCATTTCCACCATGCCTCCTTCGGGTTTCATGTGTGATGCTGGGGCAACCCTACATGTCTTTTTAGCGTCAGTCCTATGCAACGCTGGTGATAAGGCCTCATGATCCCAATATCCTTGGCAGGTCTCTAGCATTGCTATATTAAACTAGGTTGTGCTCTCAAAAGATCCAAAGCATGGAGCTCCCTAAATCCCCTACATCTTGCATCTCTCATGTAGCTACATTTTTCATTTTGCATTCCATCTCATCTTGCACTCATGCATCTTTGCTCTTGGAAGCTTGGTTATTTATCTCCCCTTCTTCCTAGGTCCTTCCTTCTCTATTTCCTTTCGATAAAATTCCCCAACGTTTACTCCTTGCGTTATTTTCTCAAGGGGGCACAACCCCATCATTCCTCTAAATTCTAGCCTTGGGCATCTTATTTTCTTATCTTTGACGTCATGCCACTTGCGGCATTGCATCAAAGAGGGGCAAAATGTAGACACCTAAAAATCCTTTAGAAAATAAAGTATTTTTATTGTCTGAAAAATCCCTAATGACATCATCATTTATTAATTAATTAATTATTTTATTTATTTATTTATTTTTATGTCATTAAATCCCTTTATCTTAATTAAAAATATTTAAGTAAGAAATCCCTCCCAAAAATGTTTAAATCTTATTTAAACATTATTCCCCTATTTATTAATTATTTAATTAATAAATTGACCAAAAATCCCAAAATAAATAATTTATTTATTTTTTGCCCAAAACTTGGCCAATTTCCTTAAGACCACTAACCTCTTCTAGAATCTTCTAATCCTTCTTTAATTTTGATTAAAGGCTAATCTCATCATTTCCTAACCCTAATCTCAACTCAAAATATTTAATTAAGATTAAATATTTAATCCTCATGTTTATTAAATTTATTTTAATAAATATTCTCAAAACCTAAACCATGGAAATGAATAAATCTTTATCTATTTCCTAAAATCTATGTTTATCCTAAGGAAGTTCTAGACTCTTCTAGAAAGTCTTATCCTTGTCCCCCTAATCCTAATCATAATCTTAATACCCTCCCTAACCTTGTCACATTCCCTAACCAAGGTTAGCCAGCTCCTAAGCTTAACCCAAAGTAAACAAACTTCTAAAAACTTCTCTTACATGCATTAAATGAATTTAAAGCCTCCTTATCTCTCTTACATGCATTTATGATGCATTTAAGAAGCCCCTCACCCCTTTCTTACACGCTTTGACCTTAGGAACATTTTCCAAATTGTGCACATCCCTCCCATCTTTCAACCCAATGCCCTTGTGACACTTGTCACAAGGAGGTGGCCCTGAACTAGCACAATCCATGTGCTCCCCTTTGAATGAATCTTGACCTCTCTTAAGGATTTTGATCTTGGCCACTCATTCCTCCTTCCCAAAAGCTTATAAATACTTCTCATTTCTAAGAGCAAAACACCCATTCACCTTTTATTTCAAGCAATGTCATAATGGTAGAATAGCTCTAAATCATTTAGCTTTCATACTAATTGTTAGTTTTAATCATTTTCAAATATTTTTAGCTCATATCTTAGCATAGAACTAATGGATCAACTTAGTTTAATTCTTGTTTATGCATCATTCTCACATCTATTATGGGTTCTAAAATCTACGTAATCATACTAGTTGCACAAATCTTGAGTTCTTGAAGCCTTAGGGGCAATTTTAGGTGTTTACCCAATATTGTGTTATTTTTGGGGTGTTCATGAATTTCAATCCATCTTAGGATACATTAGAATATGCTCCAATTGCTTAGAGAGCACACCCACATCCCCTTAAGCAAGAGCAAATCAAACAGTGCTTAGGTGCACCTGTTTTAGCTCAATCTGAGATGGCTTAGCTTAGAGTTTCCTTGTTTTGGATTGATTTCATGTTAGATTAAAATCTTAATGTTTGATTAATTTGAACCTTTCAAAACAGATATAGGTATCCTCAAAAGCCTTGTCTACAGAAATAATATAAAATTATATACAATATATTTAAAAAGTAGAGTAACTTTTTTTAATTATTAAAGTTCTATATTTTTTTAAAATATAAATAATTAACATAATTTAAAATATTTTTAGTAAAATATAAAATTATGTATCACATAAAAATAAATATTAAAAAAATATATATAATATAATATAATAACGTATAATGTATATTGTAAAAGTTATATCTTAACTAATTATATTTAATAAAAAAACACGCCACACATTAAAGTTAAAAAATAGTTGTGTATTTTCAACTGTCAAAAGTTACATACATTACTCGATCTGACTTGACTTACTCCCTATGACAAATATGGTAGGCTTTAGGCATGAAAATATAGACTGATAGATGAGTAGGAGCAATAGCAGCAGTCTCGTGGGGAGTGTTAGAATAATTGAGAGGGGGGTGAATCAATTATCCAGTGTCCCAATTCAAAATATATAATCCAAAACAATTTTACTGCTTCTGCAACTTGGTAAACATGAAATACTTTCACTATTTGTATTTTTACCGATTGTCAATCTAAACTTTATAATAGTTACCAATTAAATCTAACATGTAATATGCAAAGTATGATAACAAACAAATATCACAATCAACACATAACACAAGAGATTTAACGTGGAAACCCTGTGAAGGGAAAAACCACCTGGGACCGGCAACCCAAAACTGTTCACTCTTCTGAAGTGAGGTCAGTGAAGACCCAACCCTGTTGAAGGTTACAAACACACTATTAGGTGTGACCTTGTTAGAGGATTTTAGACTAGAAGTAATCATCCAACCAGCAGTCACTCTGGGGTTGACAGGATAACAATGTTCACTCTATGAATGAAACATTAAAAGACTTTCATAGTCCACTCGGTTAAGAGATTTGACTGTGTACAATGGTTAAATATGTAACAGTAGATGATCTGTCTTAAAACAACTTCAGTTTGCAGTTTACAGATCAATGTTCAGCTCATTCAAATATTTCTGATCAATATAACACTTTAGATTCAATACTATATCAACTTACTATCCGTCAGTAATAACTCTCTATAGCTCGGTAAATGTTCTACAGCTTGGTTCTTATTAACCAATATGATTAGAATGCATGAAGACTTCTCCACGTGATAATTCTGCAGTATCTTCTTCTTCCAGCTCTCTTCAATAATGAAATCAATGTCTCTTATATAGACAAGTAAATTGTTTTCTTTTCCTCCATCAGATTTTTCCGCTTTAAGCTCCCTCGGCTGATGTGTTAGTAACACATTTCAATCTGCTCCATTAGATCCTTTTTTATTTATGTTAGCCATCGATCTTCACAACAAACATTATCTATTACCTCGATTTCATACACTTTACAACTCATCACTTTATCAGCTAAACTGATGATTTAATTCCTTTCAGTTTTGCTCAATTAACAAAGAAATGCATCGGTGAACATAAGCTTAGTTAACACTGCGCTCGGTATACATTACACTTCATCGATGTATACTGAAATGCTTTATTTACCGATAGCACTTCTTTGTGTCTTTCAGCTCTATTCTTCATCATAGATGAATGCAACATAATAAAGTCAATTTCATCAAGTCATAGACTCAGCAACAAGTTACTCAGTGTATTCCTTATCCTCATCTGTCATGTACATCTTCCTCATGTAGATATTTCTATTCTTCATCTCTTTCAACTTCCTTCAGATGTGTCAGTATAGTAACTTGCAAGATAAGTATTGTCAAGCTAGTTGACATCAATGACAACATAATACTAATTTAATCATATTGCATATCTAATCATCAACTCCTCAATAATCTTAAATTATAGATTCTTCATTTAGGTTCTAAATCGGTTGTAGTTCATCAATCTCTCCCTTTGGCATTAATGGCAACTAAAGTAATATGAAATGTACCATACACATACCAAACATGTATTCTACAACTTTGTGATCAAATGTTGTGTAGTGTAAGCTCTTCCTAGCTTAATATGTTTAATCACTATGTTACTAAAATAGCATTATAAAATATAGCTTTGTCATTCTGTAGATATAACCTTTTCATTCCTTTCAGATTATCTCTCTCTTAGATAGTTCTCATCGGTGCATATCTCCTTTTCTTTTTCATATTATTTATCTCTCCCTTTGATAACAATGCCAAATATTCAAATATTCAAATGTGTCCTTCGGTAGAGGCTTTGTAAAAATGTCTGCAAGTTGTTCTTTAGATGTAACAAATTCTAACTTTACTTGCTTCTCTTGCACTTGTTCTCTTAAGTAGTGATACTTAATTGATATATTCTTTGTCTTAGAGTGCATCACAAGATTCTTTGAAATATTAATAGCACTTATGTTGTCACAGTATATGATCACTGGGTTAGTGATTACCTCATTCATTCCTTCCAACACTTGCTTGATATATGCAATGTTTGAGCAATTAGTAGTAGAAGCAACATACTCTACTTCAACTGTAGACTGAGAAATACAAGCCTGCTTTTTACTTGTCCAGGTTACAAGTCTTTCACCAAAGAAAAATGCTCCTCCGGCGGTACTTTTTTTGTCATCCACATTTCCAGCCCAATCAACATCAGTATAAACCATCAACTCAAACTTACCTTCCTTAGGATACCATAATCCATAATCCTTTATCTTTTTTAGATATCTTAAGATCCTTTTAGTAGCAATCATGTGTGATTCTCTAGGATTAGCAGAATATCTAGAAAAAATTCTCACAACATGTGCTATATTTGGTCTACTATGAACTACATACATGAGCTTACCAATCATGGATCAGTAAAGTGTCTAGTTTACCTTTGTATTTTCATCTTCCTTTGTCAATTTACTTCCAGTAGTCATCAGTGTATCCATAGGTTTTGCATCTTCCATGCCAAATGTCTTCAAGACTTCCTTTATGTACTTGGACTGCGTGATGAATATCCCATCACTCTACTAAATCACTTGTAATTTGAGAAAGAATTTAATCTCTCTGAACATAGACATTTCAAACTCATTCCTCATGTCATCAACAAAAGATTTACATACATGATCTTGACCTCCAAAAATAATATCATCAACAAAAATTTTAGCAATAATAATAGTGTCATCAGTATCACCTTTCATATACAGATTATTGTTCTCACTAGTTCTTACAAATCCAATACTTAACAAGTAAGTGTGCAGTCTTTCATACCATGCTCTCAGTGCTTGCTTCAAACCATATAAATCTTTGTGTAATCTGCATACCATGTTTCTATTATCTAGATCAACAAATCCTTTAGGTTGTTCTATGTAGACCTCTTCTTCAAGTATACCATTCAGAAATGTTGATTTCACATCCATTCTATAAACCTTAAATTTCTTGTGTGCAGCATATGTAAGTAGCATTCCAACTCCTTCCAATATAGCAATAGGTGCAAATTTTTTACCATAATCAATGCCTTCTTCCTGTGCATATCCCTTGCATACCAATCTCGCTTTATTTCTTGTCACTTCACCATTTTCATTCAGTTTGTTTCTGAATATCCATTTAGTACTGATAACATTCTTATCTCTAGGTTGGGGTACTAAGGACCAAGTTTTGTTTTTATCTATTTTTTCTATTTCCTCCTTCATTGCATTAACCCATTCTTCATTTTCTAATGCAACTTTCATATTCTTTGGTTCAAATTCACAAACTAGACATGTACCTTGTCTTGTTTTGCTTCTTGTCTGCATTCTAACTTGTCTATTTCCAATAATTTATGTCTCAGGATGATGTCTTCTAACAAAACTAGCTAGTACTTAGTTTCTTATTTCTTGTTCATCCTGTTCAGGTTGATTTACTTGCTCGGTAGCACCATCTTGTTCGTCAGTTTCCCTTTCCTATTCCTCAGGTTTATTTTCCTGCTGACTGGTTATCATAGGTTGTGACTTCGATAGATAGTCAGGAAGTTCAATGTAAGTGAATCTACCATAGTCTTCTAGTTCCTTTCTTTCTTCTATGTTTATGTCATCATACTCATCAACATGACTATTAGTACTTTCAATCATCTTATTTGTAACCTTATTGAGACATTTGTGTGCTTTACTCTTAGTAGAATATCCTAAGAATATTTTTTCATCACCTTTAGAATCAAATTTCTCATTTCTCTCATCTTTTAGAATAAAACATTTTCTTCCAAAAATCTTGAAATAACTTACAGTAGGTTTGTGTCCAAACCATAGCTCATAAGGTGTCCAGTTGGTGTCCTTCTTCAGTTGTACTCAGTTAAGCACATATACAACTGTGCTGACAGCTTCCCTCCAATATGTCTGAGCAACATTCTTTTGTAGCATTAGTGTTCTAGCATAGTCAATGATTAACCTATTCCTTCTTTCAGCAATCCCATTCTGTTGAAGTGTTCTCAGTGCAGAGACCTATCTCTTAATACCATTCTCATTATAGAAATTAGTAAATTCATCATAGATAAATTCACCTCCTCTATCAGATCTTAAGCATTTAATTTCTTTTCCAATCTCTTTTTCTACCTTCACCTTATACCATTTAAACAACTTAAAAGCTTCATATTTCTTTTTCAGGAACATAATAGTCATCAGTCTAGTATAGTCATCAACAAAAAGAATAAAGTATCTATCACCATAATAGCTCTGAGTTCTCATAGGACCACATAGGTCGGTATGAACCAGCTCAAGTATCTTCTTTGTTGAGTAGTCTTTGCTTTTAAAACTAGACTTAGTCATCTTACCTTTCTAACATTCATGGCACATAGCATGATCCAGTTTTGACAAGTTAGGCAACCCTCTAACTCTTTTCTTCTTACTAATCTTGATCATGTTGTCAAAATTCACATGACATAACCTCTTATGCCACAACCATGCATCTTTATCTTTCATTAATAAAAAAGAAGACTAATCAATATCAAGATAAAATAGATTACCTCTAGATTGTGTACCGGTTCCGACAAGTCTTCCTCCATCATAGATTCTTACCTTTCTACTCTCAAAAGCAAGTCGGTGTCCTAAGTTGTTCAACTGTGCCAAACTTAACAAATTGTAGTTCAATCCATCTACCCAGTATGCATTCTCACATTTTATTCTATCATTAATCATCAGTGAACCTTTACCTCTCACCATACAAGGTGCATCATTTCCCATTCTAACAGATCCACCATCATATTCATCAATTAGAACAAATTTCTCTATATCACTAGTCATATGATGTGTACAGCCACTATCTATGATCCATGTATCATTTCTACTTACTTTAGAGATTAGTATTGTCTCTTCATGTTTCTCTTCTTCCTCTAAATCATCCTTCATAGCAACAAATACTACTTCTACATCATCATCAGTGTCAGATTCAAATTCAAATTCTTCAACTATGTAACATACCTTTTTCCCTTTGTCATGGCTATCTTGGTTGTCTCTATTATTGTGTTGGTAGCCTCTGTTGACTCTTCTCCCATAGCTTCCTTCGGATCGGTCTTTGGATCTATCATCTTCTTTCTTATTTGGACATCTAGCAGTAATGTGGCCAACTTCTTTACAATTAAAACATGCTAGAGGTAACTTGCCTCTATACCTTCCCTTACCTTTGGGCAATCTTCTGGCCATAAGAGCTTCAAGCTCATCAAGTTCATCATCGGTATTATGGTCACTATCATTATTCTTATCATTCCTGCTACTAGACTTACCAATCTTCAAAGAAGACATGAAAGCGGATTCAACAAAAGGTACAACACTATTTTCAAAGTTATTCAATTCAAAGGTTGTAAGCTTATCAATCAGAGTGTCAAGGGTGAGATTGGATGTAACCCTTGTTTCATGAATTACAGAGATCCTGATCACATAAACTGGCAGCAAAGTTCTGAGAATCTTGCTTATTACTGTTTCATCATCAATAACTCTGTTGGATGCTCTAATAGCATGTACTACCTCTTTTAGTCTATTTTTATATTGCACAATTTTCTCACCTTCTTTCATCTTCATATCATCAAATTGACCTCTTAGGCTTTCTGCTCTAGCTCTCTTGACATTTGCATCTCCACTATAAATTAGAGTCAGCTTGTCCCACATCTTCTTAGTTGTATCACAATCCTTGATGTCATCAAATTCAGCATCGGTACAAGCAGTAGCAAGTTCCATCATAGTAATATTGTGTTCATGCCTATTCTTCAGTTGAGCAAGAGTGAGGGGACCTGGTGTTGGTTCAATGAAGCCATTCTCCATTAGTTCTAGTTTATAATTCTCAATTCCAGACATGTGCAACTTCATTCGACTTTGCCATACTGTGAAGTTATCTTTGTTCAGCTTTGGCACTTCCCTCTTATACATCTTGAGACCTTTTTGTTGCAGTACTTAAAACTCTGTTCTAAGAAACCAATGCTCTGATACCAATTTTTATAATAACTGAGAGGGGGGGTGAATCAGTTATCTAGTGTCCCAATTCAAAATGTATAATCCAAAATAATTTTACTTCTTCTGTAACTCGGTAAACATGAAATATTTTCACTATCTTTGTTTTTACTGATTATCAGTCTAAACTTTATAATAGTTACCAATTAAATCTAACATGTAATATGCAAAGTATGATAACAAACAAATATCACAATCAACACATAACATAAGAGATTTAACATAAAAACCCTATGAAGGGAAAAACCACCTGGGCCCGGCAACCCAAAATTGTTCACTCTTCTGAAGTGAGGTCGGTGAAGACCCAACCCTGTTAAAGGTTGAAAACACACTATTAGGTGTGACCTTGTTAGAGGATTTTAGACCAGAAGTTATCGCCCAACGATCAGTCACTCTAGGGTTGATAGGATAACAATGTTCACTCTATGAATGAAACATCAAAAGACTTTCATAGTCCACTCAGTTAAGAGATTTGACTGTGTACAATGGTTAAATATTTTTGATCAATATAACACTTCAGATTCAATACTATATCAACTTACTATCCATCGGTAATAACTCTCTATAGCTCGATAAATGTTCAACAACTTGGTTCTTATTAACCAGTATGATCAAAATGCATGAAAACTTCTCCATGCGATAATTCTGCAGTATCTTCTTCTTCTAGATCTCTTCAATAATGAAATCAATGTCTCTTATATAGACAAGTAAATCATTTTCTTTTCCTCCATCAGATTTTGCCGCTTAATTATATTCATAGATTTTTCTACTTTAAGCTCCCTCAGCTGATGTGTTAGTAACACATTTCAATCTGCTCCATTAGATCCTTTTTTATTTATGTTAGCCATCAATCTTCACAACAAACATTATCTGTTACCTCGAATTCACACACTCTATAGCTCATCACTTTATCGGCTAAACTAATCATTTAATTCCTTTCTATTTTGCTCAGTTAACAAAGAAATGTGTCCGTGAACACAAGCTCAGTTAACACTGTGCTCAGTATACACTACACTTCATCGGTGTATACTCAAATGCTTTATTTATCTACATCACTGCTTTGTGTCTTTCAGCTCTATTCTTCATCATAGATGAATGCAACATAATAAAGTCAATTTCATCAAGTCATAGACTCATCAATAAGTTACTCAGTGTATTCCTTATCCTCATCTGTCATGTACATCTTCCTCATGTAGATATTTATGTTCTTCATCTCTTTCACCTTCCTTCAAATGTATCGGTATAGCAACTTACAAGATAAGTATTGTCAAGCGAGGTGACATCAATGATAACATAATACTGATTTAAACATCTTGCATATCTAATCATCAACTCCTCAGTAATCTTAAATTATAGATTCTTCATTCAGGTTCTAAATCAGTTGTAGTTCATTAGGGAGGACTTGTCTATTGATCCTTCTGATACCCTCCTCCATCACTCATTCCACTAACATCATCTCCAAATATAGAATAATAGAGGAGTAGGAGTAGCAGCAACAGTCCGGTGGGGAGGACATGTCCATTGATCTTTTCGGTATGCTCCTCCATCACCCATTCTACTAACATCATCACCAAATATAGACTAATAAAGGAGTAGGAGTAGGAATAGCACTCCGGTGGGGAGGACCTATCCATTGATTCTTTCGGTACCCTCCTCCATCACCCATTCTACTAACATCATCCCCAAATATAGAATAATAGAGGAGCAACAGCATTCTAGTGAGGAGGACATATCCATTGATCCTTCCAATACCCTCCTCCATCACCCATTCTACTAACTTCATTCCCAAATATAGACTGATAGACTAATAGGAGTAGCAGCACAACTCCGATGAGGACAACCTATCCAATTATCCTTCTGGTACCCTCCTCCATCACCCATTCTGCTAACTTCATCCTCAAATATAGATTGATAGAAGAGCAGCAGCTACAACATTCTGGTGGGGAGGACATGTCCATTGATTCTTTTTCTACCCTCCTCCATCACTTATTCTGCTAACATCATCCCTAAATATAGACTTGTAGAGGAGTAGCAGCAGCAACAGTAGTTTGATGGAGGAAGCTAAACCTTTAAAATTTATAGGGAAGCAATCTCTGATGCTTACCCAACTATTGATCAATTGTTTATCTTCAGAGGCATAGAATTTTTATTGATTTCATTGTTAGAATAACTGAGAGAGGGGGTGAATCAGTTATCCAGTGTCCCAAAATAAAATGTATAATTTAAAACAACTTCTCCATTTTTTGCTCGTCGGTAAACACTAAATACTTATAACAATTTACCAATCAAATCTAACATGTAACATGTAAAGAATGATAACAAACAAATATCATAATCAACACATAACACAAGAGATTTAACATGGAAACCCTGTAAAGAGAAAAACCACCTGGGACCGGCAACCCAAAATTGTTCACTCTTTTGAAGTGAGGTCAATTAAGACCCAACCCTGTTAAAGGTTACAAACACACTGTCAAGTGTGACTTTGTTAGAGGATTTTAGACTAGAAGTTATCATCCAACTAGCATTCACTATGGGGTTGACAAGATAACAATGTTCATTCTATGAATGATACATCATAAGACTTTCAAAGTCCACTCAATTAAGAGATTTTGAATGTATACAATGGTTAAATATGTAACAGTAAATGACCTACCTTAATACAACTTCAATTGTAGATTATAGATCAATATTCAGTCCATACAAATACTTCTGATCAATATTTCACTTTAGATTCAATACTATATCAACTTACTATCCGTTGGTAATTGCTCTTTGTAGCTCGGTAATTGCTAACCAGTATGATCAGAATGCATGAAAACTTTGTTCACATGATAATCCTGTAGCTTCTTCTTCTCCCAGCATTCTACTAAATAAATTTTATTCTCTTATATAGATGAGTGAAATTTTTTCTTCTCCACCATCAAATTTTTTTGCTTAACCACATTCATAGATTTTTCCGCTTCAAACTTTCTCGGTACTTGTGTCAATAACATGTTTCAATCTTCTCTATTAGATCTTCCCTAAATTTTGTCAGTCGTTGATTTGTGTAACAAACATTATCTGTTACCTCAATGTTATACTCTTTCTAGTTCATCAATCTTATTAGCTAAGCTAATCATTTAGTTCATTCTGTCCCACTCGATTAACAAAAAAATGCGTCGGTGAACAATGCTTGATTAATACTATGATCGGTATACACTACACTTCGTCAGTGTATACTAGAAATGTTTCATTTACCGACAACACTACTTTGTGTCTTTCAGCTTTGTACTTCATTATAGATGAATGCAACATGATAAATTCAATATCATCAAGTCATAGACTCATCAACAAGTTACTCAATGTGTTCCTTATCCTCATCTATCATGTACATCTTTCCTCATGTTGATTTCTCTGTTCTTCACCTTTTTCACCTTTCTTCAGATGTCTCGGTATAGTAGTTTACAAGATAAGTGTTTTAAAACTAGTTGACATCAATGACAACATAATACTAATTTAATCATATTATATATCTAATCAGCAACTTCTCAGTTATCTTTAATCACATATTCTTCAATCAAATTTCAAATTAGTTGTAGTCCAACAATCTCTCCCTTTAGCATTGATGGCAACTCAAGTAATATGAAATGTACCATACACATACCAAATATACATTCTACAACTTTGTGAAAAAAATGTTGTAAGTCAAATAGACTTAATATGTTTAATCACTATGTTACTGAACCAGCATTTAAATAATACAGCTTTACCATTTTTTAGTTTTCATGTTTCTGCTTTTGTTCTCTGTAACTGATCTTCAATCCTCTGTCCCATTCAGATTGTCTCTCCCTTAGATAATTTTTGTTGGCACTTGTTCCTTTTCATATTTTTTTTATCTCTCCCATTTTCATTTCATATTATTTATCTCTCCCTTTGACAGCAATGCCAAAGAAACAAATAAACAAATAAATTTTGTCTTCCTCTGTATCTCTGAATACTGATATCCAAATCGATTCAAGTTCTCAAACTTAATCACAACCTTGAACATGATTCAAAGTGTGAGATATGTTGCATCAACATGAATGATCTTTTGATAAAAATAAGCTGATGCAACATCCAGATCACCTTAGTGACCGATAGACAGGGGACGAACCCCAAGTCTAGTCCTCAAGTATTCAAATGTGTCCTTCGGTAGGGGCTTTGTAAAAATATTTGCAAGTTATTCTTTAGATGTAAAAAATTCTAACTTTACTTGCTTCTCTTGCACTTTTTCTCTTAACTAATGATACTTAATAGATATATGTTTTGTCTTAGAGTGCATCACAGGATTCTTTGAAATATTAATAGCACTAGTGTTGTCATAGTATACAATCATCGGGTCAGTGATTGCCTCATTCATTCCTTCCAACACTTGTTTGATATATGCAATGTTTGAATAGTTAGTAGAAGCAGCAACATATTTTGCTTCAGCTGTAGACTGAGAAATACAAGCCTACTTTTTACTTGTCCAAGTTAAAAGTCTTTCACCAAAGAAAAATGCTCCTCCGATGGTGCTTTTTCTATCATCCACATTTTCAGCCCAATCAGCATCAGTGTAAACTTTCAATTCAAAATTCCCTTCCTTAGGATACCATAAGCCATAATTATCTATTTTATTTAGGTATCTTAAGATCCTTTTTGTAGCTATCATGTGTGATTCTCTAGGATTGGTAGAAAATCTTGCAACAATTCCCACAGCATGTGCTATATCTGGTCTACTATGAACTATGTACATCAATTTACCAATCATGGATCTGTAAAGTGTCTGGTTTACCTCTATAGTTTTATCCTCCTTTATCAATTTGCATCTAGTAGCCATCAATGTTCCCATAGGTTTAGCATCTTCCATGCCAAATATTTTTAGTACTTCCTTTATGACGTATTTAGATTGTGTGATGAATATCCCATCACTCTGCTGAATCACTTGTAGTCCAAGAAAGAACTTAATCTCTCCGAACATAGACATTTCAAATTCCTTTTGCATTTCATTAGCAAATGCCTTGCAGACAAGATCTGAGCCTCCAAAGATAATGTCATCAACAAATATTTCAGTAATGATAATAGTATCATCAGTATCACCTTTCACATACAAATTGTTGTTTTCACTTGTTCTAACAAATCCAATACTTAACAAGTATGTAGTCTTTCATACCATGCTCTCAGTGCTTGATTCAAACCATATAAGACTTTATGTAATCTACATACCGTGTCTCTATTGTCGGGATCAACAAATCCTTTAGGTTGTTCAATGTAGACCTCTTCTTCAAGTATACCATTCAAAAATGTTGACTTCACATCTATTTGATAGACTTTGAATTTCTTATGTGCAGCATATGCAAGTAGCATTCTAACTCCCTCTAATCTAGCAACAGGTGCAAATGTTTCACCATAGTCAATGCCTTCTTCCTGTGCATATCCCTTGCATACCAATCTAGCTTTATTTCTTGTGACTTCACCATTTTCATTCAATTGATTCATGTATATCCACTTAGTACTAATAACATTCTTATCTTTTGGTTAGGGTACTAAGGACCAAGTTTTGTTCTTCTCTATTTTCTCTATTTCCTCCTTCATTGCATTAACCCATTCTTCATTTTCTAATGCAACTTTCATAGTTTTAGGTTCAAATTCACAAATTAGACATGTACCTTATCTTGTTTTGCTTCTAGTTTGCATTCCAACATGTCTATCTCCAATGATTTATGTTTCAGGATGATGTCTTCTAACAAAACTAGCCAAAACTTGATTTCTCCTTTCTTGTTCATCCTGATCAAGGTCATTTCCTTGCTCGGCAGCTCCATCTTGTTCCTCAGTTTGTGTTGCTTGTTGTCCTATATTGTTTCCCTGCTGACTGATTGTTACAGCTTTCGGTGTCGGTAGATACTCTGGATATTCAATATAAGTGAATCTATCATAGTCTTCTAGTTCCTTTGTACTTTCTTTTGCGTACTTATCATCAAACTCATCAACACAAACATTAGTACTTTCAATTATCTTATTTGTAACCTTATTCAAACATTTATATGCTTTACTTGTAGTGGAATATCCCAAAAATATTCCTTCATCTCCTTTAGAATCAAATTTTCCATTTCTTTAATCTTTCAAAATAAAGCATTTACTTCCAAAAATTCTAAAATGACTTATAGTAGGTTTGTGTCCAAACCATAGTTCATAAGGTGTTTAGTTGGAGTCCTTCTTTAGTTGTACTCAGTTAAGAACATACACAGTTGTGCTGACAACTTCCCTCCAATATGTCTGAGCAACATTCTTCTATAACATCAATGTTCTAGCACAATCAATTATAGACCTATTCCTCCTTTCAGCAATGTCATTTTGTTGAGGTGTCCTTGGTGCAGATACCTACCTTTTTATTCCATGCTCATTACAAAAATTAGTAAATACCTCAAAGATAAATTCACCTCCTCTATCAGATCTTAAGCATTTTATTTCCTTTCCAGTTTCTTTCTCTACCTTAGCTTTATACCACTTAAACATTTTGAAAGCTTCAAATTTCTCTTTTAGGAACATAACAGTCATCAATCTAGTATAATCATCAACAAAAAGAATGAAATATCTATCACCAGAATAGCTCTGAGTTCTCATAGGACCACATAGATCGGTATGAACCAACTCAAGTATCTTCTTTGTTGAGTAGTCTTTGCTTTTAAAACTAGACTTAGTCATTTTACCTTTCTGACATTCATGGCACATAGCATGATCAAGTTTTGTCAAGTTCAGCAATCCTCTAACTCTTTTCTTTCTACTAATCTTAATCATGTTGTCAAAGTTCACATGGCATAACCTTCTGTGCCACAACCAAGCATCTTCATCCTTTATTAACAAACAAGAAGACTGATCCATATCAAGATAGAATAGATTACCTCTGGATTGTGTACCAATTCTGACAAGTCTTCCTCCATCATAGATCTTCACTTTTTTTCTCTCAAAAGCTAGTCGGTGGCCTGAGTTGTTCAAGTGAGCCACACTTAACAAATTATAGTTCAATCCATCTACCCAGTATGCATTGTCACATTGTAGTCTATCATTAATCATCAGTGATCCTTTACCTCTTACCATACAAGGTGCATCATTTCTCATTCTCTTAGATCCTCCATTATATTCCACAAGATGATCAAACTTCTCTACATCACCGGTCATATGATGTGTACAGCCACTGTCTATGATCCATGTATCATTTTTGCTTACTTTAGAGATCAGTGTTGTCTCTTCATGTTTCTCTTCCTCTTCTGAGTCATCTTTCATAGAAACAAATACAACTTCTATATCATCATCAGAATCAAATTTAGTTTCAATATCTTCAGCTATGTAACATACATTTTTGCCTTTTTCATCTCAGTTGTCTTTGTTGTTGTGTCGGTAACCTCTGTTGAGTCTTCTCCCATAGCTTCCTTCACATCAGTCTTTAGATCTATCATCATCTTTCTTCTGAAGACATCTAGCAGTGATGTGACTGACTTCTTTACAATTAAAGCATGCTAAAGGTAGCTTACCTCTATACCTTCCTTTTCCTTTGGGCAATCTTCTGGCCATAAGTGCTTCAAGCTCATCAAGTTCATCATCGGTATTGTCATCACTATCACAATTCCTACCATTCCTACTAGACTTTCCAATCTTCAAAGAAGACATGAAAGAGGATTCAACAGAAGGAACAACACTATTATCAAAGTTGTTTAATTCAAAGGTTGTAAGTTTACCAATTAGAGTGTCAAGAGTAAGGCTGGATGTAGCTCTTGTTTCATGAATTGAAAAAATCCTGATTGCATAAACTGGTAGCAAAGTTCTCAGAATCTTGCTTATCACTATTTCATCATCAATTACTCCATGAGATGCTCTAATAGCATGTACCACCTCTTTGAGTCTATTTGAATATTGGACAATGTTCTCACCTTTTTTCATTCTCAAATCATCAAATCTGCCTCTCAGACTTTCAGCTCAGGCTCTTTTGACATTCAAATCTCCACTATATATTTGTGTTAACTTATCCCACATTCCTTTGGCAATTGTGCATGTCTCGATATCTTCAAATTCAGCATCGATACAAGCAGCAGCAAGTTTCATCATAGTAACATTGTGTTCATGTTTGTCCTTCAGTTGATCAAGAGTTAAGGGACCAGTGGGCGGTAGTATGTAGCCATTCTCCATCAGATCTAGTGCGGAGTTCCCAATTCTAGATATGTGCAGCTTCATTCTGCTTTGCCATGCTATGAAGTTCTCTTTATTCAGTTTTGGTACTTCCCTCTTATACATCTTGAGACCTTTATGCTTAAGTCCTTAAAACTTTGTTTCAAGAAACCACAGCTCTGATACCAATTGTTAGAATAACTGAGAGGGGGGGTGAATCAGTTATCTAGTGTCCCAAAACAAAATGTATAATTCAAACAACTTCTCCAATTTCTCCTCATCGGTAAACACTAAATACTTTCACTATTTGAACCTTTTACCGATTACCAGTCTAATACTTATAAAATTTTACCGATCAAATCTAACATGTAACATGTAAAGAATGATAACAAACAAATATCACAATCAACACATAACACAAGAGATTTAATGTGGAAACCCTGTAAAGGGAAAAACCACTTGGGACCTGTTGGGAATATTCTTAATTTTTTGAGGTTTTGTCCAATTGGTGGGTTAATCCTCTAGTCTGTAAAGTTTCCTAGGTCCAGGTGTCAGGAGTTCTTCAAACATTTGTCATAATCCACTTCAAAATCTTTACTCTAGGTCCTGTCCTTGAATAATGTTGAATTCATGCAAAAATCCTCATGTTTGGCCTCTTATTTTTCTTTTATTGTTACCTTTTTTAAGTCACTTGAGTGGATTAAATTGTGCACGTGCTTATTTTTTGTGTTCAATGAATCAAAAAAGGTCATAGCGTGTCTCATATATTATTCGGCAATTCAACAAACAAGTCAATCCTATGTTAAGCGTCAGTTTAGTCGCATGGTCTCTAAGTATCCCGGTTAACACCTCAGTTATTCAGCGAACTGGAGAATGTGTTAAAAATGTTAAGTGTCATCTTTGTTTGCATAGTCTCCAAATATCCGGTGGTTATCAGAAAACATCTGGAAATTTGGTGAATGCATTATCTCCAATTCACGTATTCCTTGGCGGTTCTTTGCAAATATTTCAGTGACTTGGCGACAATGGTTATCGCTCATTCTTTGAATCTAGCAGTTAAAGGCAAAATAACCTAGCGACTTGGTGAAAATTGTAGATCATTGTCAGGATCGACGGTTGTGGTTTAATCTCAGGTATTGTTGGGTCCTACATGTTTCATTTAGCGAATAAGTGAATGTATAAAGACTTCAAAGTTTGGCGGCCCCGACAGTTTGGTATGAAGAATTTTGCGAAATGGATGTTTTAAAGAGTTCACTTGTTCTCGAAATAAGTTAGTAAGAAGCTAAATGATTTAGTGATTCAGCGAGTCATGTGGTCGTGGGTTCTCTAAAAGGAAAAGGTAAAGGGCGTAATCATTTGGCGAATGCACGAATAAAGGGATTGGCTAAGTTTTTGAGTTTTCAGTTGCTTGATCACGGATTGAAATATTCAGTGTTTAATATGATCTGGTGATTCAATGAACCCTTTGTTCGCTGAATCTCGTAATCAAATGACCAATGATCAAATATTTCAGCGAACTGGTGACAACCGTAGATCATCAACAAGATCAACGGTTCATTCAGAATCTTAGAGTTAAAGGTGATGGTTAAGAAATATTTAGCGATTCAGAGATTGAAGGCTTCGCCAATTCTCCGAGTAATTTAGTGGTTAGGTGATCCATTTAGCGAATGTGTGAACCCTTTGTTCATTGAATCTCCAAAAGATTTAACAGTTAGCCACAACATTAAGAGAATGCGAGATGGCTTTGTTCACTGGTTCGCTGAATAATAACTGCAGTCAAGTGCTCGAAGGGTGTTGCTATGTTCGCTAATTCATGAAAAGTATCATGAGTTAAGGGTTGCATTTCGAGAACCCGCGAAGGCTTTGGTTGCTAGTTCTCTGAATATATGCTAGGGTTAACATTGCATTTAGCGATCATGAGAAGCTTTCAGTCATGGATTCGCTAAATGGGCCCAGTTGGAAAAGGTAATAAAAAAAGGGGAAAGGGACCGTTGCCTGCATGGATAAAGTACAATATCAAGCTGGAAAGTGAACTAATGAGCCATCCAATCAGTTTCAAAGGAAGATTGTATGACATAAATAGGTTTAAAGTATAGGATCTTAATCATTTGCCTCTTCACCTTGTTTTCAAGTTTTTGAAATCTATCTGTCAACATCTGTACATCGGCTAGCTCCATTTTAAAAATTGGTGACATGCGAAATTGAATGCGGGAGTAGTTAAGGAGATTTACAATGATTGTGGTAGTTGTACAAACTTGTCTATGTTGATAAATAAGTTAAGCCTCATTGTTTCCTGTGTCCAAAATCATTCAAAGAGAATTATGTCATTCTGAAGTGATTTTTGAAGGCCAAGTGAATCCATTTTGCAGAGATTGAAGATAATTCTGAAGCCAAGATGAGTCAACTTGAGAGAAGCGCAGCATCTTCCAGCAGTGAAGCAAAGGCTAAAAGTGGTGAAGATAAAGGCAAGCCTAATTATTCAAATGAGTTTTTGAAGTTTCTACCTAGTTCCAGTCAAAACAAAAGAGCTCCTGATGATGTTTTTGAAGATGTTCTAGGGTTTTGCAGAGATCCTATCACACCAAATACCACAGGTTATACTATCTTCAATTTCTTTTATAAAAATAGAGATAGTCATATCCCTATATGTAATGGTTGGGCTTTGGGGTTAGGGAAATTATTAGTGCCTAATGTATTCCTGGATGCGGATTTAATTATTGCTCTAGCTAGACGCTACGACCCTATTTCTAAGACTATTAGGAAAGAGGACCAGTCAGCTTTGGTTACTCTTGATAGGGGTTCATTCATGAAGGCTTTTAATGTTTATAAATCCACGTCTACTGAAATTGATTTGAGCAAAGAAAAGGAGAGGTATAAGAAGAATATAGGGATAGTGAAGGACCAAATAATGAAGCATATCCCGAAACAAGATAAGTATATAGCTCCCCTCCCTGCTCACATGAATGCCCCTTACCAATTTAAGTCCCTTCAACATTACATGAAACAAACTTGTTATGGGTTGTGTAGGGTTTTGGGAATTGATGGAGATGCAGAGTTTTTACCAGCTGACCTTTTGATGATTATCCTGGACATCCAAAATTCTCTGGTTAACACTGACTATGATTATATCCAGTACATCATTGATAGAATGCATGAGGGTCTGATTTCTATCAAGGACCAGTAAGAGCCCAATTAAGTTCATGCATTATTCTTTGCTAATGCACTTAATTTTGTTCTTCAATATTAGTAGTTTTGATTCGAACATGCTAAAGCCAAGGTTCAACTTTGAAGGCCAGTATAATCTAGTGCAATTATGGGTGAGGATGTGGAATTATACTTCCAATGAGGGGAATTTTTGTCTCTTTCAGAATTTCATTGTGTATCCTCTCGTAAGGATGTTAGGGATCAACACTACAAGGATATCCCCAAGGGTCCTCAGGCTCCTATGACCAGTGCAGTTTGTAAACAATTGGGAGGGAGATCACAATTGGGGTGATTTTTACTTAGGGGAGAATGCTACAATTTTGAGAGTCTACGGTTGCCCCCAGCCCCCACATCTGTTACCAAAGTTTGTGCCTCCAAGGGTTTCTTGTTTGGAATTTGTGTGGCAGTTAATGTGGACAGATAGGGAAATTCTAGCCCCTCACAGGAAGGGTACATTCACATCTAGGCAATTCAAGATAGGTGACTTCCTGGTAGGAAAGAGGGCATTTCCTCAAATTACTCCATGGTTAAATCAGTTCAAAATGGCTACTGGTGCTTGTAGGCATGTAGATCCTGAGGGCTTTATCAAAATTGCCAGGATGTTGTACATCCCAAACATTGGTGTGAACAAAGAACATGAAGGCTTGGATGAGGAAGATGTAGTCAGAAATATCATTGATGATGATGAGGTCAAGAGGAGATGGAATAGGTACTTTGATTTAATAGACTTGTCAAAACAAGTAAAGGCAGCCCAGCTTCCTTTTGAGGGTTTCTTCCCTGACCTTCCATATTTAAAAAGAATTGACAGGATGATAGAGATGCATGACACTCTATCAAATCAATTGGAAAAGTTGATTGACCAGAGTCAACCAAAGAAAACAAAGGATTATTCATCTTCTGATCAAGAGGAGTTTTCTGATGAATCACAGGAAGGGAACAACCCGCCACAAATGGAAGATGTACAAAGTGTTAGGCCTTTTGAAGACCAACCAGAAATAGGGGATACTCCAGAGCCACCCTTGAAGAGACAGAGGCTTGAGGTGGGAGAGCCTTCAAGGAAGGAAAAATAGAGGAGAACAATTGATAGAGCATCTACTCTAGTGCCAGGTGACAGGGTTTACCATCACCAATTGAGAAAGGCAATAAGAGAAGGAAAGATGGTGGCCTCTGATGAAGCAGATAAGGAACAGTCCTTGTGGTCAGAAAGGGATATTAGAGAGGTCTACCAGGAGGAATTTTTGAGTGATGACCATTTTATTAAAACTGATGAATTCAAGAGTTTCCTTGTTTGGAATAAGCAGCAAGAAGTGAGGAAACTTCTGCCTGAAGGTATGGAACCAAGTGAAGAGACTTTGAGAACATTAAATTCCTATGATCCTAGCTGATGATGAAGTAGTGGCTTGGGAGAAGCTAACAGTAAAGAAGAAAAAGAGGCCAGTTGTCCAACTTATAGAGGAGGAGGAGGAATAGAGTTGCAGATGGCATCTGATCCAGTAAATGAGGGAGAGCAAGCTTCAAACAAAGGATGATGTAAATTAGCCAGATGGCGGTCATCATTCATGCAGTGAATTCAGCAACTGCTCTGAAATATCTTTGGACAAAGATGCCACCTATGGATTTCTTTAAAAAAAGATCTTTGTAATGTGTTGTTACAATCTGTTTGTCAGTTTGTAATCTTGTCTCTAGTATAGGATCTTTTCTAGCCATCCCAAGCTTGTTGCATCCTTTCGAGGATTCCAAGATGGCTATGTTATAAATAGTAAGTCTTTTGTTCATTTGAAGGAGGTTGAGAAATATACTATAGAGGCTTGACGCCATTGTTGAAATCTTAAAATATTTTATCAGATTTTGAAGTGTATTGATACAGTGAGATTTTATTGGAATATAAAAGAATTCCCTTGCATGATTTTAATTGTCTTCTTGTTTGAATTATATGGCTTTTGTGTATTGAATCTATAAGGTAGTTTTGATATACCATTTACAAGGTATCTTTGATTTTAATCTCTAGCTCCTTTCAAGGAAAGGGTAATGTCTTTAGGTTAATTTCTGAGAGCTTAGGAATTTGGCAAGAATTTGATGATGAAACATGTTTAAGAGAGGATGAATTGTAAGGCACTTCATCTGGGATTTGTTTGTGTTTCATTTAGAAGATTTTTGTAAGTATATATTTCACTGTTTGACTCTATACCCGAAGATAAGGCACTGGTCTATCCTCAATTTGTAGAGATCTCACCCTCACCAAAATTCAAATAATAACTTACTTTTGTGTATATTTTGAACAACTGAGAAGATAAAGTTTGTATCAAGGATATAAACTATTATTGTGATCCTTTCAAGAAGTAGATCTAAAAGGGGTTAACCTGCCCGAGTTCAAAGCTCAAAAAGAAGAAGGAGTTTATCCTTGTCACACTTGCCATTTTTCTGCAAATGAATGTTTGCTTCCGTTAATATCATTATGGAGCATTAAGTCTAAATATAGGTACACCCGCATGGGTCTATGGAGCCCGAAGTAGAAGAAGGATGTGGTCCTTATCAATTAGCCTTTTCCCTGTGAGAATCCAGAGTTGAGAACCTGAGAGTCAAGTTTGAAAACTATATTGGCAATTCTACATGAAAAAGAGCTAACAGGACCGGCAACCCAAAATTGTTCACTCTTCTGAAGTGAGGTCGGTTAAGACCCAACCCTATTAAAGGTTACAAACACACTATCAGGTGTGACCTTGTTAGAGGATTTTAGACTAGAAGTTATCATCCAACCAGCATTCACTATGGGATTGACAGGATAACAATGTTCATTCTATGAATGATACATCATAAGACTTTCAGAGTCCACTTGATTAAGAGATTTTGACTATATACTATGGTTAAATATGAAACAGTAAATGATTTGCCTTAATACAACTTCAATTGCAGATTACAGATCAATATTCAGTCCATACAAATCCTTTTGATCAATATTTCACTTCAAATTCAATACTATATCAACTTATTGTCCGTCGGTAATTGCTCTTTGTAGCTCGGTAATTGCTAACCAGTATGATCAGAATGCATGAAAACTTTGTTCACGCGATAATCCTGCAGCTTCTTCTTCTCCCAGCATTCTACTAAAGAAATTATGTTCTCTTATATAGATGAGTAAATCATTTTCTTCTCCACCATCAGATTTTGCCGCTTAACCACATTCATAGATTTTGCCACTTCAAACTTTCTCGGTACTTGTGTCAATAACATGTTTCAATCTTCTCCATTAGATCTTCCCTAAATTTTGTCAGTCATTGATTTGTGTAACAAACATTATCTGTTACCTCGATGTTATACTCTTGCCAGCTCATCAATCTTATCGGCTAAGCTAATCATTTAATTCATTAGGTCCCACTTGATTAACAAAGAAATGCATCGGTGAACACTACTCAATTAATACTGTGATCGGTATACACTACACTCCATCGGTGTATACTAGAAATGTTTCATTTACCGACAACACTACTTTGTGTCTTTCAGCTTTGTACTTCATTATAGATGAATGCAACATAATAAAGTCAATATCATCAAGTCGTAGACTCATCAAAAAGTTACTCAATGTGTTCCTTATCCTCATCTGTCATGTACATCTTTCCTCATGTAGATTTCTCTATTCTTCATCTTTTTCAACTTTCTTTAGATGTCTCAGTATAGTAACTTACAAGATAAGTGTTGTTAAACTAGTTGACATCAATGACAACATAATACTAATTTAATCATATTACATATCTAATCAGCAACTTCTCAGTGATCTTTAATCATAGATTCTTCAATCAGATTCCAAATCAATTGTAGTCCAACATTCATTTAAGAAGAGGAAGACAAATATGTTCACCAACAGATTTTTGGCGACTCTGCTTGGGAGAGTCCAGTATAAAACACTAGGTTCTCAACTGATATAATTCCACAAGATGGTGTTACCACACAATGATGTGTTTCTTGTGCTTCAATCTAACCTAGGATTTGAAGACACACAAGAAGACATAATTTCAAGCCTAGCTATAGCAGCATAGAGATTTAAGCATAGTAATCAAAAGTTTCATCAAGTCCAAGCAGTGCTTGAAAGAGAAGAAGAAATAGTTGAGTGATTGAGGGGTATACTAGTTGCTCATGAAGCAGTTATAGTAAATAGACTTGCAAATGCCCTAGCAAGAAATTAAGGTCATTCCCAGATATTGAAACTAGTAGAAAAGAGATATACCAGAGGTGATAGGAGTAGGGGATTGGTTGATGAAGACTTTGAAGCTTTGAGGAATCTTACTTTCGAACCTGACCTTAATACCCACAAGAAGAAGAAAACCCAAACATTTAGCAGACCTTCTTCACCTCCACCTAGCATGTTTGTTCCACCCCTTTTTTGATCTATTGTAACACTAGGTATTGTGGTACCTACCATTCTTAATATCTAGCCTTTGAATTTCTAGTTACCTAACATGGCTACCAATCAACCCTAGGGTCAGAATATTGGCCCACTAAACTTAGCAGCTAACCCCCCTGCGGATTTTCCTAAATGTGCTAATTAGGTCTTGCCCAAGTTCAGTAGAGATGGAAAAGTAACCACTGATGATCATCTTAGTGCTGTCCATACTGCCTGTGGTGTTATTAGTGTTCCTACTTAAGAAGTAGCGGTCAGGATCTTTGTCAAAACCTTAGTGGATACTACAGCTGACTGGTTCGGTCATTTACCCAATAGTTCAATCACTAATTGGAATGACATGAAAATTACTTTTGAAACAAGATTTAAACTCCTAACAATGAAATTTCATTATTGCTTCAACTTAGTCAACTAAAAAAAGAAATACATGAGCCTATGTGGGAGTTTGTGGCTAAGTTTAATAGGATCTTGTAAAGGATACCAGCAAATTTGGCACCAAGTAATGATAATAAGAAGATTTTATTCTTGAATATTGTTCTACCTGATATAAGCTTTCACCTATTAAAAGATGGAGTGGCTGATCTAGCTGCTGCCCAGACACAGGCTATTCAACTAGAAGATATGCTCATAACGGCTGGAAAATGGAAGAGAGAAGTTCAAGCTTCAGGAAGTCCCTCATCCTCTACAACAACAGACCCTCTAATGCAGAGGTTGATGAATGATATGGCTATGCTCAAGAGATAGTAGAATAAGGCCAGTTCTCCGTACCAATCCCCTTATCAAGATGTTAGCCGAAGATAATATAATCAACCTCAAGGAAAAACATCTCTTGCTGAGTTCACAACCTAGATTGTAGATTGAATCTGCCCCAAGGGAAACAATGTGTTCCTTGTTGGAAATTTGGTTGAGTTGGTTATATAGATGTTGTCATTATGCAAACATATGATCTACATTAAGATCGCACAGGTCAGAGAGCTGGTATGTTAGAGTGCAATGCAAAATTGTCTAAGTATGAGAGAGTGTGTTTTTACCAATGAACCTGATGATAGTTTTGGTTTGTCATGTTGATTGGAGTAAGTTCAGTGCTTGTGCACTTGAACATAGACTCTATGGTGACTATTGAAGACTCACCTCAGAGCGCAAGTCAGTATGAAATGTACGGAAGAAGTTATGATAGTTTTACTAAAGATAGTGTTGAGCCGACAGGACAGAATATGAAGACGGAATTGATAAAGAGTTAAGTGATTATTTTGTTTATCAAAATAATGACTCAATAATATAAAGGGATGACATCCTAGATTTTATCCCTTGGATAAAGATATTTTGTAATATGATAGCTAACTAGAAAGTTATTAATCTTAATGACTTGTATAAAGATATGTAAAGATGTAATTGTAAGGATGAGGTAACGAATGTATGTAATAGCGATAGTGAAAGGCAGTGAAGAGATATCGATGCAAGCAATATAAGGTTATGTACCTTGACCTATTTTTTGTCATCAGTGAATATTGTATATTACTTGTTTGGGCAGTGGGCTCATTTGGTAATCACATTTTGTACTGCCAACTCCTAACAGGGTTGAGGCTTCTAACAAGGCTTATAGTCCCTTAATCAGGACTGAGACACTATATGCATGTAATAGACTCCTAACAAGGTCAACATCCTTAATAAGATACTTTTGATTAGTGGATCTTTGTGGGTACCATCCCCACCGGGGTTTTCCCTTGGCTAGGGTTTCCTTGAGAACAAATAATGTGTTATGAGTTCTTTAGTTTTATTGCTATGCATGTTGTTTAGCTTCTTATGTTATGCTTGTGTTAAGATAATCTATTACATCCATAATTGGGAAAAAGTTAAAGTTTGTAGAATATTGATTCATGCCCCCCTCTCAGTATTCCCTATTTCTAACAATTGGTATCAGAGCTTAGTTACTCAGAAAAGAATCATTCAAGGAAAGCCTAGCAGCTTGAGTAAGATCTCTATGGATATGGATCAGCTACAAAAGAATCTTGAATAGATTGATATGCTTACTGAATAAAGAGATACTCTGAAAGGAAAATATGATGATGCAAAGAACCTCATTGAGAAACTAAAAAACAAATTAGAAGATTTGAAATCTAAAAAGGAATCTGAAATCCACATTGAATATTATGATGAAAACTTAGAAAAATAAAATGAGATCCTTAAACATGAACTAAAGATAGCAAATCTGAAACTAAGTCTGAAAGATGGAAGTGGCAAGAATGAAGCAAATCTGAAATCTGAGAATGAAAATCTTAAGCATGAAAATAAAGGGTTAAAATCTAAACTTGGTAAAGTAACATCTGAACTTGAGAAAGTCAATTTGTAGTATGTTGAACTTGAGAAATACAATACAATTGTGAAAGGAGAACTAACTCAATCTAAGCAGCAACTTGAAAGACCATATTCAACTAGTGAAAAGATTGATAAATAAATATCTTATCAAAAACCATTATATGATAAGACTGGTCTTGGATTCAACACTTTTAAAGCAAGGAACCAGATCTGAAAATATATGAAAGCATAGATGAGAAGAAGTCTAATGAGATTAACAAATCTAAAGATACACCTAAGGAAGAAGAACCACCTAAGCAAGAGGAATCACCTAAAGGTATGCAAAGAGAATTCAAAGGTAGATGTTTTTCTTGTAATACTGTTGGTCATATGAAGAGAGATTTCATAGGTAAGCAATTTAAACCTCTTAATGGTTATTGTTTTAATTGTCATGGTTTTGGACATAGAGCTATTGAATGCAAAAAACCTAAATTTGTTGAGAATAGAAGTAGTAGTAGAATGTTTAGAAATACTAACCATGCAGATAAGAAACCTACTGAAGATATGAATAGAAGAAATGGAGTAATATGTTATAGATGCAACAAGGTTGGACACATTGCTAGAAATTGCAGATCACATATCAATTAGCCCGGACGAACATATGGAAACAATGGAATATTTTGTCAAGTATGTAACAAGATTGGACACACAAAAAGGTTTTGCAAAATGAACAATAGAGTTTTTCATACCAATCCCAACCCTAGAAGTTATGTAAGAAGAAATGAAGATGCAAGCAACAGTCAGAAAGGATGTTGTAGTAATTTAGATGAAGTGAAGTTTGTTAAAAACACAGATCAAGGAGACATATTCAGCATTGAAGGTAGTCAGAAAGGTGAAGTATTAAATGGTAAGAATGAATCTTTACCTGACCCATCTCAAAGTACTTAATTCATGTAAATTACAGTAGAATAGGAACTTAGATTAGTGTAGAATTCGATATATGATGAATTTGTTAGAAAGTAAAGATCCCCAAGATAACTGAGAGGGGCGGGGGTGAATCAGTTATCTGATAATTTAACCATTCAACTACTTTAAACAATATAATTAATGTAGTAATCAACCATAGAAAGATAACCATACACAATTGCACAATAACACAAGATATGTTGACTAGGGAACCTCTTGAAAAGAGTAAACCCCGGTGGGAATGATGCCCACAAAATGATGCACTAATATGAAAGTTCCTTGTTAGAGGATCAACCCTATTAAGAGTCTTATGAAATACATTCAGTACATATAAATCCCTATTAGGAGATTTTGAATCCCTGTTAAAAGATTCTAACCCGGTTAAGAGTTTATGGAAGACAGAAGGACCCACTGCCCAAACAGCTTCAAGGCAAGATCTCTGAACCCACTATCCAAAAGACCTTAAAATTATTCAATAGAATAATATGAAATATATTACCTCCTTCATACTGTTCCAAAACCACACTCTCTACTACACAAGATCACAATTCCAGATCTCTGTACTCACAAATCTTCCTTCATCACTGAATTAGCTCTTTTCTTCACTTCATGCATATATTCGCATCTCAACCTTCACAATACATATTTCAACAAGGAAAACATTCCTTCTTATATACCAAACTCAAATAATTACAAATGAGTCGGTCCTCAATTACAAAATAATAATTTCTACACGCTACACACAAAATTCACATAAAACTGTCAGCTTCTAGATACTGTAACTTTCTCCAAACATATCTTCAAAGTTTGCACTATGAACCACATCATCATTAATAAGTCTCCAAAATCCCTTTAACTACACAAAATTAGATTCCATCCTAGCTAAGAGATATCCTCCGATTTCCAAAAATTGCTTCACAAAAACACTATCTAAACACTGCTTTCACCAAAATGCTCATAACTCTCATGAATGAATGAATTTCCTTTTGCACTATTAACCATAGGTTAATAACACACCAAAGAACATACCATCAACTATGCAAAATCCAATCTACAATACAACATGTGTGCAAAACAAAACTGTACCTACTTTCCTGCTGATATCCAGAATATCACTGTGTTGACATCAATGACAATCCAAGTCATGAATGCAACAACAACTGCTACAGAATGACTACCAAAATACTTTGCATTCATTCTTAACAATCTCCCCCATTGGCATTGATGGCAACATAGATGAAAAACATCTAATGTTCCAAAAATACAATACTGCAACATCATTGTAAAATATCAAATTAAATCTTGCTTCATTTTCCTATTCAGCTCTCTCATACAATCCATAATGTTTTTCATGTATATCTCTCCCCCATTGACATCAATGACACAAATTCCATCACTAAGTCAACAAAAACTTAATGTCAAAGACACTTTTCAAAAAAATACAATAACAAGAGTCCTCATGACTTAGCTCATAAACTCCCCCATAGAGGAAGTTCCAACATCCAATCCAGAAGAAAGATAGGGCTCATATACCACTGGATGGATGCAATCATCTGCATGAATTCTCAAAAATAGGTTGGGGCATAACCCCAAGCATACCTCTTAGATACACAAATGTTGTTGGCATTAAGTACGATTGTCATTAGTGACAACACTTATTCAGACTCTGCGTGTTTACCGAGCAGAACAATGTTTACTGAGCAGAACAGTGTTTAC
The DNA here is from genome assembly GCA_027943335.1 of Chamaecyparis obtusa. Taxonomy (NCBI): domain Eukaryota; kingdom Viridiplantae; phylum Streptophyta; class Pinopsida; order Cupressales; family Cupressaceae; genus Chamaecyparis; species Chamaecyparis obtusa. The sequence continues at coordinate 219,724 of BSBK01002720.1, read as the reverse complement.
CGAGTAGAATAGTGTTTATCGAGCATAACAGTGTTTATCGAGAAGAACAGTGCTTACCGAGTTATCTTCACCAAGTGATGAGATGAGCAGTGTTTACCGAGTGCCAGCACAATAAACAGGGAATTCAGTCTCTACCGAGTCTCCAGTATATACCGAGTTTGAAACTACAACCGAGTGGTTAGTATGGACTGAGCCTCCACTTCTACCTAGTGCATGATGATGCTGAGTAACGCAGTGGATGCCGAGTATCAGAAAGTCACCGAGTTAGTTTGCAGTAACTGAGTCACTATATTTGGGCCGACTCAGTAATACTTGTGTTTGCTTGTTTAGAGCTGACTTTGATATTGTTTTGTAATTATTTTGATTGATATATAAACAATGTTTTGTATCCTATCCAAAAGTGTGAAAAAAAGTGAGAAGTGGAAAAAAAGAGAAGAAAGGTAGAGATAAGTGAATTACAAAGGGATACAATAGTATAAGAAGCAGCAGAGACATATCTATCATAGAAGGTGATTAGTACATTAGAGAATCTCAATCAACAAGAACAATTGCAAGTAAGAGATCTATTGTTTCATCCTAACAGGTGAATCAACCCCAAATCCTTTAACCAGGTAGACTTAACAGTCTTTGCAAAAATCTCTTAACCAAGTGCATACTTCTTTGTATGTTTGTAAATCCTCTAACAAGGTGGACCTAGCAATCCTTATTGCTCCTAATAGGGAAGATCATCAGAAGTGATCATTGTAAGCCTTAACCAGCAAACTTTATACTGTAGTATTGAAGTTTAGTGGGTTTCATCCCCACCCCAATTTTACTTTCTATTTGGAAGGTTTCTGGGTCACCAAATCTCTATGTTCAAAGTGTTATGAATGTTTTATTCTTTCTATTACTCATGCATACAGTTAGCTTATCAATCTAATGTCATTGAGAAAATGGTTGAGATCTAAAATTAGTAAAAGTTTTGAAGTTACTGATTCACCCCTCCCCTCTCAGTAACCTAGCTAGTCTTGAATATTTCCAACAAATGTATCCTTAGGTAAAGGTTTTGTAAATATATCTATTATATGTTCATTTGTGCTTATGTACTCCAATCTTACTTCTTTTTCTGCAACTTTCTCTCTTACAACATGATACTTGATCTCAATATGTTTAGTTTTAGAATGTAAAATAGGATTTTTTTGACATACTCACTGTACTGGTGCTATCACAATGTATAACAATAGGCTCATCAAACTTTATTCCAATATCCTTCAACATCTACTTCATCCAAATAATCTGATTACAATTGTTTGCTGCTGCAACATATTCTGCTTCTGTTGTACTTTGTGAAGTACAATTTTTCTTCTTACTTAACCAAGAGACCAATTTTCCTCCAAGAAAAAAGGCTCCACCACTAGTGCTTTTCTTTTCATCAACGTTGCCTCCCCAATCTGCATCAATTTAGGCACATAAAGTAAAATCATCAGAATTCTCATACCATAATCCATAATCCATTGTTCCTTTCAGATATCTCAGTATCCTCTTTACTGCTGCATAATGTCATTCTCTAGGTTCTGCTTGAAATCTTGCTAAAATCCCAACTAAATGTGCTATATCAGGTCTTGTATGTGTCAAGTACTACAAACCTCCAATCATAGATCTGTATTTTTTCTACTCAACTACTGTTGTCTCATCTTTGCTAGATAACTTATGTCCCGTTACCATAGGTGTTCCAACAGGTTTAGAATCTTCCATTCCAAATCTTTTCAATAAGTCATTCAAATACTTAGTCTGACTTACAAATATACCTTCCTTGCTTTGTGTTATCTGTAATCCCAAAAAATATTCCATTTCTCCAATCATGCTCATCTCAAATTCAGTCTTCATTTCATCTGCAAATTTTTCACTAGCTTCATCTTCTCCTCCAAAGATAATATCATCAACAAATATAACTATAACCAACAAACCATTCTCAATTTCTTTTGTGTATAAGTTACTATCTGCTATTCCTTTTATAAATCCCAATTTCAATAAATACTTATTCAATCTTGCATACCAGGCTCTAGGTGCTTATTTTAATCCATATAAAGCTTTCTTTAACTTATATACCATATCTCCTTCTTGTGTCAAAGGAAAACCTTCAGGCTGCTCAATGTAGACTTCTTCCAATTCACCATTCAAAAATGTTGACTTCACATCCATCTGATACACTTTGAATTTCTTGTAAGCTACATATGCTAGAAACATTCTCACTGCTTCAAGTCTGGCCACAGGTGAAAAAGTTTCTTCATAGTCAATTCCTTCTTGTTGTGAATATCCTTTACATACCAATCTTGCTTTGTTTCTTATCATTTCTCCTTGTTCATTCATCTTGTTTCTAAATACCCACTTTGTTCCAATCACATTCTTGTCTTTAGGTCTAGGGACCAATTCCCATGTCTTGTTTTTTTCAATCTGCTCCAATTCTTCTTTCATAGCATTAATCCAATGTTCATCTTCACAAGCTTCATTAGTAGTCTTAAGTTCAATTTGAGAAATCAAACATAAATGTACCTTATTTCGAGTCAAAACTCCTCTGTCTAAACTTCCAATAACTTGCTAAATAGGGTGATGTCTTGAAATATACCTGTTAGGTGTCATAGTTACTGATCTTGTTCCAACTGTAGATTCTTCTTTGCTTTCTTCTCTATTTTCTTCAGTATGACTTTCATTCAGCAAATCACTGTTAGTTTCAAAAAATAATTCTGCATTTTCAATGTTAGGCTAAGGTTGTGCTTCTCCATCAGATTCATAATCAAGCATTCTTTTCTAAATTTTAAACTTCTTATCAACTTTTACATTTGCACTTTCAACAATAGTCTTAGTTCTTTTGTTATAACATCTATATGCTTTGCTTTTTAAAGAATATCCAAGAAATATTCCTTCATCACTTCTAGGATCAAACTTTCCTATATCATCATTTCTCTTAATATAACATTTACTTCCAAAAATTCTAAAATACTTAACTGAGGGTGCATGTCCAAACCATAATTCATAAGGTGTCTTGTTTGTATTTGCTCTGATTTGTACTCTGTTCATAGTGTATACTGTTGTGTTCACTGTTTCTCTCCAAAAGGTCTTAGCCAAATCATTTTCAAACAACATAGCTCTTGCTACTTCAGTTATTGACCTGTTCCTTCTTTCTACAATACTATTTTGTTCTGGTGTTCTAGGGGCTGAAAGTTGTCTCTTAATACCATTCATTTCACAAAAAGTATTAAACTCTCTAGATGTAAATCCACCACCTCTATCAGATCTTAGACACTTAATCATCATTCCAGATTCATTCTCAATTTTGCTTTTCATGATCTTAAATTTATCAAATGCTTCAGATTTTTCTTTCAAAAATGCAATCCACATCATCCTTGTAAAATCATCAACAAGAATCATAAAATACCTTTCTCCATAGAATCCTCTAGTCCTAGTAGGATCACTCAAGTCTGTATGAACAATCTCCAGCTTCTATGTCAATGTGAACTTCTTGCTGGGAAATGAACTCCTTTTCTGCCTTGCCATCATACATTCTTTACAAATCATGTTAGTAGGTTTCATAATTCTAGGTAAATCTCTTACCGCAAGTGTAGTGCTCACCTTGACAATATTATCAAAGTTTATATGACAAAACCTTTTATGCCATAACCAACTGTCATCAATCTTAGTTATCAAACATGTCATCTCAGTAGGATTCAACTGAAATACATTACCTCTGGTTCTAGATCCTTTTCCAATCAAATTTTCATCTCTATCTTTTATCACAAGTTTTCTCAGCAAACCAAACTTGATAACCCTTATCAACCAATTGTCCAACGCTTAGTAGAATATGTCTCAATCCATCAACAAAGTAAACATCATCAGTGTTAGTCTTTCCATCAAGAGTAATAGATCCTATACCCTTAATCAAACAAGGTGCATTATTACCAACCCTAACAATTCCTCCATCATAATTATCTAACTTAACAAACTTTCTTTTATCTCCAGTCATATGATGTGAACAACCACTGTCTATAATCCAATCAGATTTATTTTCAACTTGAGAAACTAATGTTTTTTCTTCCCTTTCATCAGATTTAGAACTTTCTTCTTTAATTGCTATAAATCCTATTTCCTCAAAGTTATCATTATCACTATCACTTGAATGTCTTTCAATTCCCTGCTTCAAGATCTTCATCATTTGCATAATAACATTCTTTAGATCTCCTAGGTTTAAAGTTGTTTCTATACTTCTTAACTCTTTTAGGACATTTAGATGCAAAATGACCATATTCTTGACAAGTCCAACATTTAAAGATTTTCTTACCATCTGGTTCTCTTTTTACAAGTAATGCAATACCTTCTTCAATCTTCTTATCTTCCTCAGATTTAGATCTGCTACTGCTGGCATAATCTCCATTCACACTAGTACTTCTTGTAGGTCTAATGTTAAGAGCACTGAATGCTATCTCCATTCTAGGTATCTCTCCTAATAATCTCAAATTCATCTTTGCTATTTCTAATCTTCCAAGAAGAGTCTCTCTTGAAAAGTTTGATGTACAAGGTATCACTTGTTCAATCATCTGTGTTGTCTGCTTGAATACTGGTGTCAAAGTTCTCAAAATTTTCCATATCACTTCATTCTCTATCTTATCACCTCCACAAGACTTTATTCCTATTACAATCTCAGACATCCTACCAATATAGCTTCTAATAGATTCATCTTCCATCATTCTGATATCTTCAAATGCACAAATCCAATTATGTAATCTAGTCTTCTTTGCATGTTCATCACCTTCAAAAGTAGAATGTAAAGCTTTCCAAATTGCATGAGATATTTTCAAACATCTTACCTGACTATATTCATTCTCTGATAGTGTTGAAAAAGTGTTTCTCTTGCACGTATGTTACACATGAATAGATCTAGTTCATCTTTAGTTCCTGCCTCTAGATTATCTTCCTCAATGATAGTCTTCTCATTCTTTGTAATCAACCAATAACTTGGTCCTAAACACAATAGATGTGTCTTCATCTTTTCTTTCCAACTGTCAAAATTTACTCCATCAAACTTAGGGATTTCTTTCTTGAAATTCACCATGGATCTCCTTAAGTTCTTAAACTTTTCTTTCAAGGATCTGCTGCTCTGATACCAATTGTTAGAAAGTAAAGATCCCCAAGATAACTGAGAGGGGGGGGTGAATTATTTATCTGATAATTTAACCATTCAACTACTTTAAACAATATAATTAATGTAGTAATCAACCATAGAAAGATAACCATACACAATTGCACAATAACACAAGATATGTTGACTAGGGAACCTCTTGAAAAGAGTAAACCTCGGTGGGAATGATGCCCACAAAATGATGCACTAATATGAAAGTTCCTTGTTAGAGGATGGACCCTATTAGGAGTCTTATGAAATACATTTAGTACATATAAATCCCTATTAGGAGATTTTGAATCCCTGTTAAAAGATTCTAACCCGGTTAAGAGTTTATGGAAGACAGAAGGACCCACTGCCCAAACAGCTTCAAGGCAAGATCTCTGAACCCACTGTCCAAAAGATCTTAGAATTATTCAACAGAATAATATGAAATATATTACCTCCATCATACTATGCCAAAACCACACTCTCTGCTACACAAGATCACAATTCCAGATCTCTGTACTCACAAGTCTTCCCTCATCACTGAATTAGCTCTTTTCTTCACTTCATGCATATATTCTCATCTCAAACTTCACAATACATATTGAAAAAAGGAAAAAATTCCTTCTTATATACCAAACTCAAATAATTACAAATGATTCGGTCCTCAATTACAAAATAATAATATCTACACGCTACACACAAAATTCACATAAAACTATCGGCTTCCAGATACTGTAACTTTCTCTAAACATATCTTCAAAGTTGGAGCTGTGAACCACATCATCATTAATAAGTCTCCAACATCCCTTTAACTACACAAAATTAGATTCCATCCCAGCTAAGAGATATCCTCCGATTTCTAAAAATTGCTTCACAGAAACACTATCTAAACACTGCTTTCACCAAAATGCTCATAACTCTCATGAATGAATGAATTTCTTTTTGCATTGTTAACCATAGGTTAATAACACACCAAAGAACATACCATCAACTGTGCAAAATCCAATCTACAATACAACATGTGCACAAAACAAAACTGTACCTACTTTCCTGCTGATATCCAGAATATCACTGTGTTGACATCAATGACAATCCAAGTCATGAATGCAACAACAACTGCTACAGAATGACTACCAAAATACTTTTCATTCATTCTTAATAGAATTGAGTCTTGTATAGTTAATGCAAGGTATTATATGATTTTCTAATGCTATGGTTAAGATCGCAAAGAAAAATATTATGTTTTACGAGATCGCAAGAAGTTTTAAGTTTTACAAGTTAACAAAATCAGCTTTTTGGAAAGAAGCGGCAAAAGAATTGAATGTGATGTCAGATCTAAGTAAGATTGAATTAATAAAAGGTCATGAACAATGTTATTTGATCATCAAAGTGAATACAAGTGTTAAGGATATCAAAGAGCAGTGATTGGAAGCGTTTTGCAAGGATTTGGTGAAGAATTTTGTGTTGAATCTACGCAAGCCCTAAATCATGAAATCGAGGTATTTTACTTGGTAGATCTTTAAATCAGTTAAGGAATTAGAGGAAGTCATGGATATTTCTTTGATTCACAATGTCAGAGATAAGAATAGACCTAAGATGAAAAGGGAACCAGTAGAACCCTTAGAAGATGATCCTAGATTATCTTTATCATCCGTACCAAATGGAGTTTTACATCTAGAGAATGTTAGAAGTTATCTGGGATGTAAACCAGAGACTATCAGTGATAGTGACTTCATAGAGGAATACCAGAAGATCTATAATCAGGACATGTCATTGAAAGTAGGGTTTGAGCATTTGAAAGATAATGAGATCATTAAGTATGCTTTGCAATATGAATTTGATAATGAAGAATGTACCAAGATAATCCTAAGCAAAATTCACAATGGAAAGTTTTGGTTAGATGACAGAGTGATAGATATTATAGCTGACTTAATTCATGAAGTAACTGGACTATCTAAAATTGGAGCCATTCCTTTAAATGAGAAAAACATGAGGAAAATAGTCATAGAAAACACAAATTCATCCTACAATGGTAGAGGAATCGTAATTAGCAAGATACAGCAAGATGATGTCAGATACTTGTGTAAGATCCTAACAACTAAGTTTTGTGCTAACTCAAGAGAGGATGACATGGCAGCTGGAATGATACATGCAGCTTATTTGATGTGTGTGGATAAAGTACAAGTTGATATGTGTGAGATTTTGAGGATACAGTTGTCTGAGAATTTGGAAAAGATAAAGAAGACTAAGTATTCACAGTTTAGATTTTCATCTTTAATCACTTATATGTTCTTTCATTTATTAAGAAGATTTCCATTCACCATTGGAAATGACTAGAATGATGGCCAATCTACAATGGAAAGGATTAACCAAGTGTATAGGAGGCATGTTATTGATAAAGTAAATGAAACTGGAATATTGGTAATTAAATCTTTTTAGAATTTGATGTCTAGCAAATCAAGGATCCCACAGTCTCTTGTGGAGAAGTATAAAAATGAGATATGTTTCATGGTTGATACTAACTTTACTTGTATTGAAGCAGTAGAACCTAGAATAGAGTTCATAGACCCTCTTAGCTATGAGATATCTAAGATTGAGATAGAAGAATATGTGAGAAGATTACTTCAGTGAAAGTTGGATACTCACTGTAACAGGTTTGGAACCTTTGAGGAGAACTTCAACTCCTCAAAGGCCATCCTTGAAGAGAAATAGTCTAGGAAAAGAGTTGAGAGCACTATCAAGAAAATTCTAAAAGATACAGGGATAACTGAACATAAATTCTTGGTAGCCAAGCAAATAGCAATAGCAATTAGAGATATTGGACAAAAAGAAGTTTTGTGTGTTCCACCTCTATCATCAATTGCAGCACAGTAAGGAGAAACACTAGTTAAGGTGAAAGTGGAAGAAACAGAGAAGGATCAAGAAGAAAGAATATCCACTAGATCAACCTCCTCCACACCTAGCAAAAGAGTAAAAGAGATTTTTATTGGACCGGGTAAGAGGCAGAAGACATTGGTGCCACCAGTTCAAAGGAAAATTGCAGAAATCAAAGATGATGAAAGCACTCCTGTTAAGAAGAAAACTTGGAAACCTAGAGTTGAGAAGGTTAATGAACAGATCATTCAAGATGCAGACTTTACAAAGATGAACAAATATTATGATCTCTATGATTATGTAGAAAGATTAAATCTAGAAAATGCAATAATAAAGCATATGATTTTATCTAATAAAAAATTTGATACAATTCAAGGTAAGATACCTGATGACTTATACAATAAACTTGTAAACAGAAAGAAGAGAGCATCAGAAGAAGATATAGCTATTAGAGAAAATATTGTAAGAAAACTTTGTGTTGTGAGAGATGAAGTACATTTCAATCAAATTATGAAGGCTTTAAACACCCATCTGAGAACCAAGAAGAGAACCATTCAGATTATGGGAGGTAGATATGAAGAATTTAACACAAAAACAAAGCAAGCAATCATTAAGGTAATGTCAGAGAATGCTAGAGAATCATCAGTTGTAGAAAAATCTAAAGATCAAGCAGCAGAAGAAGCAGAACAAGAGGACATTCCCTCTCCACCAGCCATAAATATTGAGGATGAAGTAATGAATGTAGAAGGAACTAAGATCACCTTGGATAGTGATGACAACTTATTCAAGAATCATGAAAACATTGTTGACAATTCGGCCTTTGAAGAGTAGGATAGTATCAAAGAAGTAGAGAAGATAGAAACCACAATTGTAGAACCTAAAGTGGTAGAAAAAAAAGTACCTTTTCCCACTCAAGAAGAAATCAGTCTTACACCTGAGACTGGCAAGAAAACACAGATTGGTTCTATGATTGAGAATTTGGGAAAGGAAGTAGATGATGATGATCAAATGGAATTGATCACATCTTTGAACAAGATCATCGGAAAGAACAAGAAAGTAAAGAGTCTTGAAGGATGCCTAAAGGAGCTTACTAAGAAATTACAAGGCATTATTACTATGCAAATTGTAGAAGATTACCCTCTGGAAAGATCAAAGATGATGCAGGAGCATCCTAGGTATTAGAGCAATCTTGCATCACCCAAAAATATTTATGGTTTCTTTTTCAATAAGGGCTATCTTGTGTAGAGCTGCTATTTATGGAAACTTACTATTTTTAGTAAGTTGGTCATATGATCTAGGAATGTTCTAATTTCACAGTTGGAGGTTCATCTCAGTCATTTCATCCTACCAGTTGAGTTTCATTGCCACATCATCAGTATTGGTGAAGTTATTGATGTTTTTGGGTATGAAATCTTTCAGGTCAATTTTGAAGGCCTTAGAGGCTCCGAATTGTGATCGACCCCCAGCTGACTAGCGCTAGCGCATGTCAAGCACTGTAGATCTCGTCATGGCATTTCTGAAAAGCTGTTACAATAGAAAAATAGAGTTACGGTTAAAAATTTATGGCCTTCGAAAGTTGGGTTACCTAAAATCATATTGTGTATTTCTTTTGAGCAGACCCTATTGTAATAATTGTGAAAAATAAATAATTCTATGTTTAGTTAGCCTAAAGGGCTAAATTTATGGAACCTTCTTAGGCAGTGGAAATTGTCTATATAAGAAAGGTCTATAGTATTGTCTTAGATAGTTCAGGATAGTTCTGGGTAGTAGATATGGGTATTGATTCGAGACTTTGTCCTATAGAATATTGTAAGGGAATGCCCATGTGGCTTTGCATATTGTAATTTTGAAAGTTTGTAATTCCACATTTGTGGAGATAATAAGAAGCCTATTTTCTATTCTTGCATATTGTTGTTGTTTCTCTATTTCTGTTATATATTTGTGGTATTAAGGGGAGCACACTTCATCAAGTGGTATTAGAGTAGGAGTTCCTGAGCATGTAAATAGATCGTTGACTATGAGGTAGTTTGCACTAGGACCATGGTTAGGGTTTCAGGGTGCATCATGAAAATGCCTCCACAAAGGGAATGTGGCAGAAGACTTGGTGTTGTAACACCTGAGGTTATAGCACTCCAGAGACAAGTGCAAGCATTGCAAGAAAAGATTCACAGAGGAATGAATCTTACTGTCAGAGATGAAAGTGAGGATGAAGCCGAAGAAGAAGATCAAGAAGGAGAAGTCAAAATTATGAACCAGGAGGAAGAAAGACTTTTTCGGGCCATTTCCAAGATTGGGAAAAGACCTAAGATTGAGGTTCTTGCATTTTTAGGAAATCTTAACCCAGAGGAGTTGATCAACTGGATCAATGAATGTGAAGAATATTTTGAGTATGAAGATATTGAGGATCCTGATAGGGTCAAATTCATGAAGGCTAGACTGAAAGGTCATGGGAAGATCTAGTGGAAAGAGATTCAATTGGAGCAAAATAGAAGAGGGAAAGATAAAATCACCAGTTTGAACACTATTGAAGAGGCATACCAGTTTGCCCTAAAAGTAGAGGAAAATATGAACAAAAAGTTCAAGAGCAGACAAAACAGAAGAGGTCACGGTGGACGATCTGGTGGACGGTCATATGGAGGTCGAAATGAAGATCTGAAAAAGAAGGATGAGGCTAGTAGTAGTCAAAATCAGAGAGGTAACAATTCTAATCATTTTCAAGATCAAAACAATAGAGATCAGAGAGGAAGAGGAAGAGGACAAGGTTTTGGAAGAGGAGGCTTTCGTATAACATGTTTTCACTGTGGAGAAGAAGGTCATAGGCATTTGAATGTCCTCAACACCAAGGAAGGAAAGATAGGAGAAATGAAAGCCAAGCCAAAGTGGCACATGTAGATGAAGATGCCAGATCCTCAAATTTTGAAGATGCTAAAAGAGGAGAAACATTGATTAACAGAAGAGTTATGCTGAGTGGTGAGAATGAACCTAAACAAAGGAGAAGCCTATTTCGCACCAGGTGCAAGTGTGAGGGTAAGTGTTGTGATGTGATTATTGATAGTGGTAGTACTGATAATTTGGTGTCAGAAGAGATGGTGACAAAGCTGAAGCTTAAAAGGTAGAAACATCCACATCCATATTGGGTTGCCTGGGTGTAAGATGACAACAAGGTCGTGGTCAGTGAATAGTGCCTACTAAAGTTAAAGATCGGCGGGTACCAAGATGAGGTACTATGTGATATCATATCTATGGATGCATGCCATATGTTTTTGGGTAGATCTTGGTAGTTTGACAGATGTGTTGTACATGATGGTCATGCAAATACCTATCCCCTAACAAAGGATGGAGTGTGACATAAGCTAAATCCATTGAAGGAGACCGAAGAAAAGGTATGTGGTAATGCAAGAATAACTTTTGTTGATGGAAGAAAATTCTTAGATGGTATGACGCATGAGCATGTGTGTTTTTTTTTAATTCCAAAAGCTAGTAAAGAGGAAGTAGAGGATGTACTTGTACAGGTTGCAGATTTATTGAATGAGTTTCAGGATATTGTATCTAATAATGTACCTAATGGATTACCACCAGTAAGAAAGATCACTCATTAGATGGACTTGATTCCAAGAGCCAGTTTGCCAAATAAGGTAGCACACATAATGACACTAGCAGAAAGTGAATAATTGAAGATAGCTTTGAATTTTAGTTCATCACATCATCCATAGATTGTATATGGAAGTAGTCCCAGAAATGCATCTGAGTTGAGGAAGATAGATAAAGGAGAAATAAGTAGTGCTGAAGCTGAGGATTTTGCAGAACATTTGAAGAACATCCATGAGGAGGTGAGGAAGCATATTACCAAGATGAATGTGCAATATAAGGCTAAGGTAGATGAGAAAAGGAGGCATAAAGAATTTCATGTTGGAGATGAAGTCATGGTTCATTTGCGGAAGGAGCAATTTCTAGTTGGTACATATAACAAGCTGAAAATGAAGAAGTTTGGGCCATGCAAGATACTGAAGAAGCATGATTCAGGAAATGTATATGAGGTCGAGTTGCCTATTGAGCTAAATATTCCACCAATATTTAATGTTTTAGCTCTGACAAAGTATCATGAAGGAGGTTTTGATGTTATGAATGAATGCTAAAGTGTTTCGCAGCCATTCTGTAGCAGTTGTTGTTGCATTCATGACTATGATTGTCATTGATGTCAACACAATGATTTACTGAAGACTTGCAGAGAAGCAGATAGAATTTGGATTAGCGCACATGGGTTATTGTAGTTAGATCTATGTGACATTGAGGATATACTTTTTGATATGTCATATGTCTATGGTTAAGAGCACAAATAGTAATTCATTCATTCATGGAAGTTATGATCATTTTGGTGGAAGCAGTATTCAGACAGTGTTCCTGAGTAGCGATTTGTGGAAATTGGATGATATCTCCTAATCAGGATGAAATCTAGTTTGGCATAGTTAAATGGAATTTGGAGACACATTGATAGTGATGTGGATGACAGTGTAGACTTCGAGATCACATGAGTGAAGATTTATTGTATTTGGAAGCTGATAGTTTTATGTAATTTTGGTGTAGCATGTGGAAACTTTTATTTTGTAATTGTATGCCGACTCATTTGTAATTATTTGAGTGCGGTATAAAAGAAGGAATGTATTTCCTTGTTGATGAAGCAATTTTAATGTAGTTTTAGTGATGATGTGTGATGCGATATGCATGAAGTGAAGAAAAGAGCTAAGTATGAGAGCGAAATTGTGAAGGAAGACATGCGAAGTACAGAGATCTGAAATTGAGATCTCATGTACCATTGAGTGTGGTTTGGCATAGTCAAAGAAGAGGTAACATATTATTCTATTGAGTAATGCAAAGATTATTTTGATCATGTGTTCATTGATCTTACCTTGAAGTTGTTTGGGCAGTGGGTCCTTCTGTATTCTATAACTCTTAACCAGGTTACAATCTTTTAACAGAGATTCAGAATCTCCTAACAGGGATTCATATGTACTGAATGTATTTTATAAGACTTCTAACAAAGTCCATCCTCTCAAAAGGAATATTAATATTAGTGCATCTTTTGTGGGCATCATTCCCACCGGGGTTTACTCTTTGATCAAGAGGCTCCCTAGTCAACATATCTTGTGTCATTGTGTTATTGTGTATGAATATATTTCTATGGTTGGTAATTATATTGCTTATATGGTTTAATGCTATTGAAGATGATAAAAGTTATAATTATCTGATAACTGATTCACCCCCCCCCCTCCCCTCTTAGTTATCTTGGTGGACTTTACTTTCTAACAATTGGTATCAGAGCGAAAGGTCCTTGAAAGAGAAGTTTAACAGCTTAAGAAGATCCATGGAAAATTTCAAAAAAGAAAGCCCTAAGTTTGATGGAGTAAATTTTGACAGCTGGAAAGAAAAGATGAAGACACACCTATTATGTTTAGGACCAGGTTATTGGTTGGTTACAAAGAATAATAAGACTATCATTGAAGAGGACAATCTTGAAACATGTACTACAGAAGAGAGAGATCTATTCATGTGTAATATACTTGCAAGAGAAGCACTTTTGACAGCACTATCAGAGAATGAGTACAGTCAAGTAAAATATTTGAAAAAATCTCATAAAATTTGGAATGCTTTATACTCTACTTTTGAAGGTGATGAACATGCAAAAAGAGTTAGATTACATAATTGGATATGTGCATTTGAAGATATAAGAATGTTGGAAGATGAATCTGTTAGAAGCTATATTGGTAGAATGTTAGAGATCATTTCAGGTATAAAATCTTATGGAGGAACAAAGATAGAGAATGAAGTGATATGAAAAATTTTGAGGACATTGACTCATGTATTTAAGCAGACAACACAAATGATTGAACAAGTGATACCTTGTACAACAAACTTTACAAAAGAGACTCTTCTTGGAAGATTGGAAGTAGCAAAAATGAACATGAGATTATCAAGAGACTTACCTAGAATGGAGATAGCATTCAGTGCTCTTAGTGTTCACCCTACTTTTTCAAGAAGCATCAGTGTGAGCAGAAATTATGTTGGTAGCAGCAGATCTAGAAATGAAGAAGACAAGAAGATTGAAGAAGGTATTGCCTTGCTTGTGAAAAGAGAACAAGATGGTAAGAAAATTTTTAAATGTTGGACTTGTCAAGAATATGGTCATTTTGCATCTAAATGTCCTAAGAAAATTAAAAACTAAAAAAGTAATTTCAAACCTAGAAGATCTAAAGAATGTTATTATGCTAATGATGAAGATCTTAAAGCTAGTATAGAAAGAACTTTAAGTGAAAGAGATACTGAAAATAATGATGACATAGGATTTGTAGCAATTAAAGAAGAAAATCTTGAATCTGATGTTAAGGAAGAAAAAGCCTTAGTTTCTCAAGCTGAAAAGAAAGATGATTGGATTATAGATAGTGGTTGTTCACATCATATGACTGGAGACATGAAAAAGTTCATAAAGTTGAATGAATATGATGGTGGAGTAGTTAGAGTTGGAAACAATGCACCTTGTTTGATTAAAGGTATAGGATCTATTACTCTTGATGGAAAGACTAATACTGATGATGTTTATTTTGTGGATGGATTGAAACATAATATTTTGAGTGTTGGACAGTTAGTTGATGAGGGATATCAAGTTTGGTTTACTGAGAAAACTTGTGTGATAAAGGATAAATATGGAAATCTGACTGGAACTGGATCTAGAACCAGAGGTAATGTATTTCAGTTGAATCCTACTGAGATGACATGTTTGATTACTAAAATTGATGACAGTTGGTTATGGCATAGAAGGTTTTGTCATATAAACTTTGATAACATTGTGAAAGAAAGTACTACACTTGCAGTAAGAGATTTAACTATAATTATGAAGCCTACTAACATGATTTGCAAAGAATGTGTAATGGCTAAACAGAAGAGAAGTTCTTTTCCTAGTAAGAAGTTTACATCTACAGAGAAGCTGAAGATTGTTCATACAAATTTGAGTGGTCCTACCAGGACTAGACGATTCTATGGTGAAAGGTATTTTATGATTCTTGTTGATGATTTTACAAGAATGATGTGGATTGCATTTCTTAAAGAAAAATTTGAAGCATTTGATAAGTTTAAGATTGTTAAGAATAAAGTTGAGAATGAATTTGGAATGAAGATTAAATGTTTAAGGTCTGATAAAAGTGGAGAATTTACTTCTAGAGAGTTTAACAACTTTTATGAAAAAAATAGCATTAAAAGACAGTATTCAGCCCCTAGAACACCTGAACAAAATGGCATTGCAGAAAGAAGAAACAGATCAGTAACTGAAGTAGCAAGAGCTATGTTGTTTGAAAATAATTTGGCTAAGATATTCTGGAGAGAAGCAGTGAACATAGTAGTATACACAATGAACAGAGTACAAATCAGAGTAGACACAAACAAGACACCTTATGAATTATGGTTTGGACATGCACCCTCAGTTAAGTATTTTAGAATTTTTGGAAGCAAATGTTATATAAAGAGAGATGATGATATAGGAAAGTTTGATCTTAGAAGTGATGAAGGTATATTTCTTGGATATTCTTTGAAAACAAAATCATATAGATGTTTCAATAAAAGAACTAATACTATTGTTGAGAGAAAAAATGTTAAAGTTGATGAAAAGTTCAAAATTTAGGAAAGAATGCTTGATTATGAATCTGATGAAAAAACTCATCCTAAGCCTAAAACTGGAACTACTAAATTGTTTTATGAAACTGACAGTGATTTGTTGAATGAAAGCCACAATGAAGTTATTGAAGAACCTACATCTGAAGAGAGATCTGAGATAGTGACACCTAGTAAGAGTTTGTTAAAGAATCATCCTTTTGAATAGATTATTGTGAGCATCAAAAAAGGAGTTCTTACTCAAAATAAAGCACAAGAATAATTATGTTTGATTTCTCAAATTGAACCTAAGACTACTAATGAAGCTTGTGAAGATGAGAGTTGGACTAATTCTATGAAAGAAGAACTAGATCAAATTGAAAAGAACAAGACATGGGAATTAGTCCCTAGACCTAAAGACAAGAATATTATTGGAACTAAATGGGTATTCAGAAACAAGATGAATGAACAAGGACAAGTAGTGAGAAACAAAGCAAGATTGGTATGTAAGGGTTACTCACAACAAGAAGGAATTGACTATGAAGAGACTTTTGCACCTGTTGCAAGAATTGAAGCAATAAGAATGTTTTTGGCATATGCAGCTTACAAGAAATTCAAAGTATATCAAATGGATGTGAAGTCAGCATTTCTAAATGGAGAATTGGAAGAAGAAGTCTACATTGAGCAGCTTGAAAGTTTTCCTTTAACTCAAGAAGGAGACATGGTATGTAAATTGAAGAAAGCTTTATATGGACTTAAACAAGAACATAGAACTTGGTATGCAAGACTAGATAAGTATTTGTTAAAGTTGGGATTTATAAAAGGTATATCTAATAGCAATTTGTACACAAAAGAAATTGAAAATGGTTTGTCAGTTATAGTTATTTTTGTTGATGACATTATCTTTAGAGGAGAAGATGAAGCTAGTGACAAATTTGCTGATGAAATGAAGACTGAATTTGAAATGAGTATGATTGGTGAAATGAAATACTTTTTGGGATTATAGATAACACAAAATAATGATGGTATCTTTGTAAGTCAAACAAAGTACCTGAATGACTTGTTGAAAATATTTGGAATGGAGGATTGTAAACCAGTTGGAACACCTATGGTGACCGAACATAAGTTATCTAGCACAAATGAGACTCCTACAGTAGAACAGAAGAAATACATATCTATGATTGGAGGATTGTAGTATTTGACTCATACAAGACCTGATATAGCACATTCAGTTGGAATTGTAGCAAGATTTCAAGCTAAACCTAGAGAATCACATTTTGCAGTAGTAAAGAGGATACTAAGATATTTAAGAGGCACAATGGACTATGGATTATGGTATGAAAATTTTGATGATTTTACCCTATGTGCATATACAAATGCTAATTGGGGAGGCAGTTTTGATGATAAGAAAAGCACCAATGGAGGAGCATTTTTCCTTGGAGGAAGATTAGTTTCTTGGCTAAGAAAGAAGTAGAATTGTATCTCACAAAGCACATCAGAAGAAAAATATGTAGCAGCAACAAACAATTGTAACCAGATAATTTGGATGAAGCAGATGCTGAAGGATATTGGAATAAAATTTGTTAAACCTATTGTTATACATTGTGATAACACCAGTACAGTTAGTATATCTAAGAATATTGTATTACATTTTAAGACAAAGAATATAGAGATTAAGTATCATGTTGTAAGAAAGAAAGTTGTTGAAAAAGCAGTCAGACTTGAGTACATAAGTACAAAAGAGCAGATAGCAGATATATTCACAAAGTCTTTGCCTAAGGATACATTTGAGTATCTGAGAGATATGCTTGGAGTTATGCCCCAACCTACTTTTGAGAAGTGATGTAGTTGGTTGCATCCATCTAGTGGTATATGAGCCTTATCTTTCTTCAGGACTAGATGTTGATACTTCCTCTATGGGGGAGTATGTGTATCTAAGTTGAGTCATGAGGACTCTAGTAAATGTATTTTTGAAAAGTGTCTTTTGACATTGAGTTGTTGTTGACTTAGTGATAGAATTTTTGTCATTGATGTCAATGGGGGAGAAGTATGCATGAAAAACAATATGAGACATTTGTTGGAGAGAACTGAACAGGATAACGAAGCAAGATTTGATTGATGAAGAGGATTTGAAGAAGTGGTGTTGCAATATTAGATTTTTGGAACATTGGATGTTTTTCATCTATGTTGTCATCAATGCCAATGGGGGAGATTTTTAGGAATGAATGCTAAAGTATTTGGCAGCCATTCTATAGTAGCTGTTGTTGCATTCATGACTATGATTGTCATTGATGTCAACACAGTGATTTGTTGAAGACTTGCAGAGAAGTAGATAGAGTTTGGATTAGCGCACATGGATTATTGCAGTTGGAGCTATGTGACATTGAGGATATACTCTTTGATATGTCATATGTCTATGGTTAAGAGTGCAGATAGTAATTCATTGATTCATGGAAGTTGTGATCATTTTGGTGGAAGCAGTATTGAAGCAGTGTTCTTGAGTAGCAGTTTGTGGAAATCGGATGATATCTCCTAATCAGGATTGAATCTGGTTTTGTATAGTTAAAGGGAAGTTGAAGACAAATTGATAGTGATGTGGATGACAACATAGACTTTGAGGTCACATGAGTGAAGATTTATTGTATTTGGAAGCCGACAGTTTTATGTAATTTTGGTGTAGCGTGTGGAAACTTTTATTTTGTAATTGTATGCTGACTCATTTGTAATTATTTGAGTGTGGTATAAAGGAAGGAATGTATTTCCTTGTTAATGAAGAAATTTTAATGTAGTTGTAGTGATGATGTGTGATGCGATATGCATGAAGTGAAGAAAAGAGCTAAGTATGAGAGAGAAATTGTGAAGGAAGACATTGGAAGTACAGAGATCTGAAATTGAGATCTGATGTAACATTGAGTGCAGTTTGGCATAGTCAAAGAAGAGGTAACATATTATTCTATTGAGTAATGCAAAAAATTATTTGGACAATGTGTTCAGTGATCTTACCCTGAAGCTATTTGGGCAGTGGGTCCTTCTGTCTTCTATAACTCTTAACCAGGTTAGAATCTTTTAACAGGGATTCAAAATCTCCTAACAGGGATTCATATGTACTGAATGTATTTCATAAGACTCCTAACAAAGTCCATCCTCTCAAAAGGAATATTCATATTAGTGCATCTTTTTTGGGCATCATTCCCGCCGAGGTTTACTCTTTGATCAAGAGGTTCCCTAATCAACATATCTTGTGTCATTGTGTTATTGTGTATGAATATCTTTCTATGGTTGGTAATTATATTGCTTATATGGTTTAATATTTTTGAAGATGATAAAAGTTATAATTATCTAATAACTGATTCACCCCCCCCCTCTCAGTTATCTTGGTGGACTTTACTTTCTAACAGTTGAAGATGAGGTTACAGCAGCGCAGTGGAGTATTCCAACAACCAGTGCAGATATCAAGGAGATTGAAGACATACTGGACAGTCATGTTGGTAGAAGCACAAGGAATAGGACATGAATAATATTTGGTCAAATGAAAAGAATGACCTGTTGAAGATTCATCATGGCTAATGAAGGAGGAGGTTAACCATCTTGGTTTTCCTCTACACACCTGAGTCGTGACAGGGTCACTTCTCAAATTAGCCTAGGTGTCTGATGCAGGAGCATCCTGGGTGTAAGAGCAATCTTGCATCACCCAAAAATATTTTTGTTTTCTTTTTCAATAAGGGCTATCTTGTGCAGAGCTGCTATTTATGGAAACTTACTATTTTTAGTAAGTTGGTCATATGATTTCGGAATGTTTTGATTTCATAGTTGGAGGTTCATCTCAATCATTTCAGCCTACCAGTTGAGTTTCATTGCCACATCATCAGTATTGGTGAAGTTATTGATGTTTTTTAGTACAAAATCTTTCAGGTCAATTTTGAAAGCCTTAGAGGCTCTAGATCACGATCGACCCCCAGCTGACTGGCACTAGCGCTTGTTAGGCACTGTAGATCTCGTCATGGCATTTCCAAAAAGTGGTTACAATAGAAAAATGGAGTTACGGTTAAAAAGTTATGGCCTCCAGAAGTTGGGTTACCTAAAATCATATTTTGTATTTCTTTTGAGCCCACCCTATTGTAATAATTGTGAAAAATAAATAATTCTATGTTTAGTCGGCCTAAAGGGATAAATTTTTGGAACCTTCTGGGGTAGTGGAAATTGTCTATATAAGAAAGGTTTGTAGTGTTGTCTTAGGTAGTTCGGGGCAATGGGTATTGATTCAAGGCTTTGTCCTATAGAATATTGTAAGGGAATGCCCATGTGGCTTTGCATATTGTAATTCTGAAAGTTTGTAATTCCACATTTGTGGAGATAATAAGAAGCACATTTTATGTTCTTGCATATTGTTGTTGTTTCTCTATTTCTGTTATGTATTTGTGGTATTAAGGGGAGAAACCTTCATCAAAAGAAAGTAATGAACACTTTTGATAATGAATTTACAAATCTATATGATATAGCAAAGGTGAAAGCTCAAGTAGCTTATGAGGCCAAAACACTTTTGGACATCAGTCAAAATATCAGGAATGATATCAATAACCTTGATATCTATATAAAGGACTTGAGGAAGAATTTGGAAAGAGGAAAATCCTTGTACATTCAGTGTACAAAATTAGAGAACTTGGTAGTAGAGGAAGATCAGAAGATGAAGGTGAAGGAAGCAGAAATTTAGAATGAATCAAACCTTCTTTCAAGCCCCAATGTGAAGGTATTTGATATTGAGCAGAAAATTCGAAAGATCTATGATGAAATGAGAGTTTTGCAAGATGACAAGGACAAGAAGCTGAAGAGATTCACTCTTTTGAGAGAACACATTTCTATAAACTTGAGCACTATTGAAGGGCAACCGGAAGAATGTCTTTCAGCCAAGACATCTTTTCAAAAGTTTAGTTATGAGAATCTCCAAGCATGTGAGATTACATCTTATGGATTGTGCGCACTACTCAATGTGGTAGATTCAATTAAGAAATCATGGGAGAAAGAGTTAGATGCTATGAAGATAAATTTTGCAAATTGTGTTTCAAGCCTACCAGCTTTGCAATATTGAATTAAGGTATAACCTTTTTGTGAACACAGTTTTGTAACACTCCTTACCTTTTTTTTTTTATCATTGTTGTCAAAGGGGGAGAGATATATAGCAGAAAATTGATAAGGATACATACTCTTAGGAGGAGTATAGTATATAGAAAGGATTCATAAAGTCATAAGGACAGTATATATATATTTTGTATTATGGCCACAATTTTGAGATTTTGAAGTTGTAAGACTAAGCCAATTTTCTCATATGTTGCCACCAATGACAAAGGGGGAGATTGTTAAAAATTTGGCTAAGTTGGTTATATAGATGTTGTCATTATGGCAACATATGATCTACATGAAGATCGCACAGGTCAGAGAGCTAGTATGGCAGAGCACAATGTGAAATTGTCTAAGTATGAGACAGTGTGTTTTTTCCAGTGAACCTGATGATAGTTTTGGTTTGTGATGTTGATTGGAGTAAGTTCAATGCTTGCACACTTGAACATAGTGATGCAGGAGCATCCTGGGTGTAAGAGCAATCTTGCATCATCCAAAAACATTTCTATTTTTTGAATTCAATAAGGGCTATCTTGTGCAGAGCTGCTATTTATGGAAAGTTACTATTTTTGGTAATTTTCGTATGTGCTCAGAATGATCTGATTTCTTTCTTGGAGGTTCATTTTGGTCATATAAGTCTGCCAGTAAAGTTTCATTGCCAGATCACGTGTATATTGGAAGATATTGAAGATTTTCGGTATTGGCAACAGGGGACAGAAACTTTGAACTCAGTTTTGAAGGCTTTAGAGGCCCCGGATTAGGTCAAATTTTGGGCTGAATGAAGCTTGCTTGATTTAGGCGTTGTAGAGCTCCTCGCGCCCTTTCTGAAATGGGGTTACAATAGTCAATCGGGTCAACTGGTGATGACTTATGGTCTTCGGAAGTTGGGTCACCTGAAATGGCGGAAAATGATTTTTCTTCAAAATTTCTGTTCGGGTTTCAAAATTTATTTTGAGCCGACTATGATGTAATGAAATGTAAAATAAAAATAATTCTAAGTTTGGTCGGCCCTATTGGCTAAAATTCTGGAACCTTCCCAGGCGGTGGAAAATTGCCTATATAAGGAAGGCTGTATTATTGTCTTAGGCAGTTCAGAATAGTTCTGGGTAGTAGATCTGGGTATTGATTCGAGACTTTGTCCTACAGAATATTGTAAGGGAATGCCCATGTGGCTTTGCATATTGTAATTCTGAAAGTTTGTAATTTCACATTTGTGGAGATAATAAGAAGCCAATTTTCTGTTCTTGCATATTGTTGTTGTTTCTCTATTTCTGTTATGTGTTTGTGGTATTAAGGGGAGCACCCTTCATCAAGTGGTATCAGAGCAGGAGTTCTTGAGTGTGTAAATAGATCGCCGACTGTGAGGCAGTTTGCACCAGGACCATGGCTAGGGTTTCAGCGCGCATCGCAAAAATGCCTCCACGAAGGGAACGTGGCGGAAGAGCTGGTGTTGTAACACCTGAGGTTAGAGAGCTGCAAAGACAAGTGCGAGCATTGCAAGAAGAGATTCGCAGAGGAATGAATCTTAATGTCGGAGACGAAAGCGAGGATGAAGCTGAAGAAGAATATTAAGAAAGAGAAGTTGAAATTGTGAACCAGGAGGAAGAAAGACTTTTTCGGGCGATTTCCAAGATTGGGAAAAGACCTAAGATTGAGGTTCCTACATTTTCTGAAAATCTTAACCCAGAGGAATTGATCGACTGGATCAATGAGTGTGAAGAATATTTTGAGTATGAAGATGTTGAGGATCCTGATAGGGTCAAATTTGCGAAGGCCAGACTGAAAGGCCATGCGAAGATATGGTGGCAAGAGATTCAGTTGGAGCGAAATAGAAGGGGAAAGGAGAAAATCACGAGATGGGATCGGATGGTGGATAAATTGAAGCGACAGTTCATTCCTGTTGATTATGAGCTTGACCTACTGAAGAAAATGCAGAGTTTGAAGCAAGCGGGAAGATCTATTCAGGAGTATACAGAGGAGTTCTATCGACTTCTCATCAGAACAGGCCATGCAGAAAGTGAGGAGTTGAACAGACAAGTACATGAACTGTTACAGAAAGGATTGATCCGTGAGAGTCTAAGTCCCTGTGCTGTACCAGCAGTATTAGCACCAAAGAAGAATGGAGAATGGAGGATGTGTACAGATTCTAGGGTAATAAACAGGATCACAATCAAGTATAGGTTTCCATTGCCACGAATGGATGATATTATGGACTGTTTGAGTGGAGCTGTGTATTTTTCAAAGATAGATCTGAAGAGTGGATATCATCAGATTCGGATCAGAGAAGGAGATGAATGGAAGACTGCATTCAAGACAAAGGAAGGACTATATGAGTGGTTAGTCATGCCTTTTGGGCTAACCAATGCACCGAGCACTTTCATGCGGCTCATGAACGAGGTTCTGAAAGAATTTCTAGGTAAGTTTGTCATTGTTTACCTAGATGATATTCTGATCTTTAGTAAGACATTGGAGGAGCATATGATGCATATTCGTATGGTATTTGAGAAGCTGAGAGAAGAGAAATTGTTGATTAATTTGAAGAAGTGCAGTTTTGTGAAGAAAGAGTTGGTGTATTTGGGGTTTGTAGTTTCAGGAGAAGGTCTAAAAATGGACCCAGAGAAGGTACAGGCTATCCTTGAATGGCCTACTCCAAGGAATGCTACTGAGGTAAGATCTTTTCATGGTCTAGCTAGCTTTTACAGAAAGTTCATCAGAAATTTTAGCAGTATTTGTGGACCCTTGACTGAAACAATGAGAGGGGATAGAAAAGAGTTTAAGTGGACTAATGGGGCAGAAAAGAGTTTTCAATTATTGAAACAAAAAGTTACAGAACAACCTGTTTTAGCACTTCCAGATTTTAATAAGGTGTTTCAAGTAGATTGTGATGCTAGTGGTACTGCAATAGGAGCTGTTATGAGCCAAGAAGGTAAACCTATTGCTTATTTCAGTGAGAAGTTGAATGATGCCAAGAGAAAATATTCTGTTTATGATCAGGAATTTTATGCTATAGTTCAAGCATTAAAGAAGTGGAGACACTATTTGCTTCCTAAGGAGTTTGTTTTGTATACTGATCATCAAGCTTTGCAATATTTGAATAGTCAAGGAAAGTTGAATCAAAGGCATTTGAAATGGGTTGAATTTTTGCAGAGTTATACATTTGTTTTGAAACACAGGAGTGGAAAGTCTAATAGGGTTGCAGATGCTCTTAGCAGAAGGCAACTACTGCTGACAGAAATGCAGATTGAAGTGGTTGGGTTCAAGGAGCTCAAGAATTTGTATCCAGAGGATCCTGATTTCGGTGAAGCTTGGAAAGCTTGTAAAGAACCTGTTACTCTAGACAGGACAAAATGGTTGGATTTCATCATCCAGGATGATATGCTATTCAGAGGGAGTCAGTTGTGCATTCCACGAAGTTCTATGAGGGAGAATCTCATCAAGGAGAAGCATAGTGGAGGATTGGCTGGACACTTTGGTCGTGATAAAACCCTTGCTTTGGTTGGTGAGAATTATTATTGGCCACAATTGCAGCAAGATGTGAAGAAGTTTGTACAGAGTTGTAGAGTATGTCAGATGGCGAAAGGAGTGAAGCAGAATACAGGGTTGTATCAGCCATTACCTGTACCAGAGAAGCCTTGGGAGGATATTAGCATGGACTTTGTTCTTGGTTTACCGAGGACTCAGCGGGGACATGATTCAATTTTTGTGGTGGTTGATAGATTTTCAAAGATGGCACATTTCATTCCCTGCAAGAAGACTACTGATGCTGTTCATGTAGCAGAATTGTTTTTTAGAGAGGTAGTGAGACTACATGGTTTGCCAACGACCATAGTTTCAGATCGGGACGCGAAGTTTGTTGGATATTTCTAGCGTACATTGTGGAAGAAGCTGAAGACAGATTTGAAGTTCAGTTCATCACATCATCCACAGACTGATGGACAGACAAAGGTAGTGAATAGAAGTTTGGGAAATTTGCTGAGATGTTTGGTTGGAGATAAGCCAACAGGATGGGATTTGATTTTACCACAGGTGGAATTTGCATACAATAATTCTGTCAACAGGAGCACTGGTAAATCACCATCCCAGATTGTATTTGGAAGTAGTCCGAGAAATGCATCTGAATTAAGGAAGACAGATAAAGGAGAAATAAGTAGTGCTGAAGCTGAGGATTTTGCAGAACACTTGAAGAACATCCATGGGGAGGTGAGGAAGCATATTACCAAGATGAACGCACAGTATAAGGCTAAGGCAGATGAGAAAAGGAGGTATAAAGAATTTCAGGTTGGAGATGAAGTCATGGTTCATTTGCGGAAGGAGCGGTTTCCAGTTGGTACATATAGCAAGCTGAAAATGAAGAAGTTTGGACCATGTAAGATACTGAAGAAACATGATTTAGGAAATGCATATGAGGTAGAATTGCCTACTGAGCTAAATATTTCCCCAGTGTTTAACATTTCAGATTTGACAGAGTATCATGAAGGAGGTGTTGAAGATGAGATCACAGCAGCACAGTGGAGTGTTCCAGCAACTAGTTCAGACACTAAGGAGATCGAAGATATACTGGACAGTCGTGTTGGCAGAAGCACAAGGAACAGGACATATGAAGAATATCTGGTCAAGTGGAAAGGACGACCTATTGAAGATTCATCATGGCTAACAAGGGTGGAGGTTAACCGTCTTGGTTTTCCTCTGCACACCTGAGTCGTGACAGGGTCACTTCTCAAATTACCCTGGGTGTCTGATGCAGGAGCATCCTGGGTGTAAGAGCAATCTTGCATCACCCAAAAACATTTCTATTTTTTGAATTCAATAAGGGCTATCTTGTGCAGAGCTGCTATTTATGGAAAGTTACTATTTTTGGTAATTTTCGTATGTGCTCAGAATGATCTGATTTCTTTCTTGGAGGTTCATTTTGGTCATATAAGTCTGCCAGTAAAGTTTCATTGCCAGATCACGTGTATATTGGAAGATATTGAAGATTTTCGGTATTGGCAGCAGGGGACAGAAACTTTGAACTCAGTTTTGAAGGCTTTAGAGGCCCCGGATGAGGTCGAATTTTGGGCTGAATGAAGCTTGCTTGATTCAGGCGTTGTAGAGCTCCTCGCGCCCTTTTCGAAATGGGGTTACAATAGTCAATCGGGTCAACTGGTGATGACTTATGGTCTTCAGAAGTTGAGTCACCTGAAATGGCGGAAAATGATTTTTCTTCAAAATTTCTGTTCGGGTTTCAAAATTTATTTTGAGCCGACTATGATGTAATGAAATGTAAAATAAAAATAATTCTAAGTTTGGTCGGCCCTATTGGCTAAAATTCTGGAACCTTCCCAGGCGGTGGAAAATTGCCTATATAAGGAAGGCTGTATTATTGTCTTAGGCAGTTCAGAATAGTTCTGGGTAGTAGATCTGGGTATTGATTCGAGACTTTGTCCTACAGAATATTGTAAGGGAATGCCCATGTGGCTTTGCATATTGTAATTCTGAAAGTTTGTAATTCCACATTTGTGGAGATAATAAGAAGCCAATTTTCTGTTCTTGCATATTGTTGTTGTTTCTCTATTTCTGTTATGTGTTTGTGGTATTAAGGGGAGCACCCTTCATCAAGTGGTATCAGAGCAGGAGTTCTTGAGTGTGTAAACAGATCGCCGACTGTGAGGCAGTTTGCACCAGGACCGTGGCTAGGGTTTCAGCGCGCATCGCAAAAATGCCTCCACGAAGGGAACGTGGCGGAAGAGCTGGTGTTGTAACACCTGAGGTTAGAGAGCTGCAGAGACAAGTGCGAGCATTGCAAGAAGAGATTCGCAGAGGAATGAATCTTAATGTCGGAGACGAAAGCGAGGATGAAGCTGAAGAAGAATATCAAGAAGGAGAAGTTGAAATTGTGAACCAGGAGGAAGAAAGACTTTTTCGGGCGATTTCCAAGATTGGGAAAAGACCTAAGATTGAGGTTCCTACATTTTCTGAAAATCTTAACCCAGAGGAATTGATCGACTGGATCAATGAGTGTGAAGAATATTTTGAGTATGAAGATGTTGAGGATCCTGATAGGGTCAAATTTGCGAAGGCCAGACTGAAAGGCCATGCGAAGATATGGTGGCAAGAGATTCAGTTGGAGCGAAATAGAAGGGGAAAGGAGAAAATCACGAGATGGGATCGGATGGTGGATAAATTGAAGCGACAGTTCATTCCTGTTGATTATGAGCTTGACCTACTGAAGAAAATGCAGAGTTTGAAGCAAGCGGGAAGATCTATTCAGAAGTATACAGAGGAGTTCTATCGACTTCTCATCAGAACAGGCCATGCAGAAAGTGAGGAGTTGAACAGACAAGTACATGAACTGTTACAGAAAGGATTGATCCGTGAGAGTCTAAGTCCCTGTGCTGTACCAGCAGTATTAGCACCAAAAAAGAATGGAGAATGGAGGATGTGTACAGATTCTAGGGCAATAAACAGGATCACAATCAAGTATAGGTTTCCATTGCCACGAATGGATGATATTATGGACTGTTTGAGTGGAGCTGTGTATTTTTCAAAGATAGATCTGAAGAGTGGATATCATCAGATTCAGATCAGAGAAGGAGATGAATGGAAGACTGCATTCAAGACAAAGGAAGGACTATATGAGTGGTTAGTCATGCCTTTTGGGCTAACCAATGCACCGAGCACTTTCATGCGGCTCATGAACGAGGTTTTGAAAGAATTTCTAGGTAAGTTTGTCATTGTTTACCTAGATGATATTCTGATCTTTAGTAAGACATTGGAGGAGCATATGATGCATATTCGTATGGTATTTGAGAAGCTGAGAGAAGAGAAATTGTTGATTAATTTGAAGAAGTGCAGTTTTGTGAAGAAAGAGTTGGTGTATTTGGGGTTTGTAGTTTCAGGAGAAGGTCTAAAAATGGACCCAGAGAAGGTACAGGCTATCCTTGAATGGCCTACTCCAAGGAATGCTACTGAGGTAAGATTTTTTCATGGTCTAGCTAGCTTTTACAGAAAGTTCATCAGAAATTTTAGCAGTATTTGTGGACCCTTGACTGAAACAATGAGAGGGAATAGAAAAGAGTTTAAGTGGACTAATGGGGCAGAAAAGAGTTTTCAATTATTGAAACAAAAAGTTACAGAACAACCTGTTTTAGCACTTCCAGATTTTAATAAGGTGTTTCAAGTAGATTGTGATGCTAGTTGTACTGCAATAAGAGCTGTTATGAGCCAAGAAGGTAAACCTATTGCTTATTTCAGTGAGAAGTTGAATGATGCCAAGAGAAAATATTCTGTTTATGATCAGGAATTTTATGCTATAGTTCAAGCATTAAAGAAGTGGAGACACTATTTGCTTCCTAAGGAGTTTGTTTTGTATACTGATCATCAAGCTTTGCAATATTTGAATAGTCAAGGAAAGTTGAATCAAAGGCATTTGAAATGGGTTGAATTTTTGCAGAGTTATACATTTGTTTTGAAACACAGGAGTGGAAAGTCTAATAGGGTTGCAGATGCTCTTAGCAGAAGGCAACTACTGCTGACAGAAATGCAGATTGAAGTGGTTGGGTTCAAGGAGCTCAAGAATTTGTATCCAGAGGATCCTGATTTCGGTGAAGCTTGGAAAGCTTGTAAAGAACCTGTTACTCTAGACAGGACAAAATGGTTGGATTTCATCATCCAGGATGATATGCTATTCAGAGGGAGTCAGTTGTGCATTCCACGAAGTTCTATGAGGGAGAATCTCATCAAGGAGAAGCATAGTGGAGGATTGGCTGGACACTTTGGTCGTGATAAAACCCTTGCTTTGGTTGGTGAGAATTATTATTGGCCACAATTGCAGCAAGATGTGAAGAAGTTTGTACAGAGTTGCAGAGTATGTCAGATGGCGAAAGGAGTGAAGCAGAATACAGGGTTGTATCAGCCATTACCTGTACCAGAGAATCCTTGGGAAGATATTAGCATGGACTTTGTTCTTGGTTTACCGAGGACTCAGCGGGGACATGATTCAATTTTTGTGGTGGTTGATAGATTTTCAAAGATGGCACATTTCATTCCCTGCAAGAAGACTACTGATGCTGTTCATGTAGTAGAATTGTTTTTCAGAGAGGTAGTGAGACTACATGGTTTGCCAACGACCATAGTTTCAGATCGGGACGCGAAGTTTGTTGGATATTTCTAGCGTACATTGTGGAAGAAGCTGAAGACAGATTTGAAGTTCAGTTCATCACATCATCCACAGACTGATGGACAGACAGAGGTAGTGAATAGAAGTTTGGGAAATTTGCTGAGATGTTTGGTTGGAGATAAGCCAACAGGATGGGATTTGATTTTACCACAGGCGGAATTTGCATACAATAATTCTGTCAACAGGAGCACTGGTAAATCACCATCCCAGATTGTATTTGGAAGTAGTCCGAGAAATGCATCTGAATTAAGGAAGACAGATAAAGGAGAAATAAGTAGTGCTGAAGCTGAGGATTTTGCAGAACACTTGAAGAACATCCATGGGGAGGTGAGGAAGCATATTACCAAGATGAACGCACAGTATAAGGCTAAGGCAGATGAGAAAAGGAGGTATAAAGAATTTCAGGTTGGAGATGAAGTCATGGTTCATTTGCGGAAGGAGCGGTTTCCAGTTGGTACATATAGCAAGCTGAAAATGAAGAAGTTTGGACCATGTAAGATACTGAAGAAACATGATTCAGGAAATGCATATGAGGTAGAATTGCCTACTGAGCTAAATATTTCCCCAGTGTTTAACATTTCAGATTTGACAGAGTATCATGAAGGAGGTGTTGAAGATGAGATCACGGCAGCACAGTGGAGTGTTCCAGCAACTAGTTCAGACACTAAGGAGATCGAAGATATACTGGACAGTCGTGTTGGCAGAAGCACAAGGAACAGGACATATGAAGAATATCTGGTCAAGTGGAAAGGACGACCTATTGAAGATTCATCATGGCTAACAAGGGTGGAGGTTAACCGTCTTGGTTTTCTTCTGCACACCTGAGTCGTGACAGGGTCACTTCTCAAATTACCCTGGGTGTCTGATGCAGGAGCATCCTGGGTGTAAGAGCAATCTTGCATCACCCAAAAATATTTCTATTTTTTGAATTCAATAAGGGCTATCTTGTGCAGAGCTGCTATTTATGGAAAGTTACTATTTTTGGTAATTTTCGTATGTGCTCAGAATGATCTGATTTCTTTCTTGGAGGTTCATTTTGGTCATATAAGTCTACCAGTAAAGTTTCATTGCCAGATCACGTGTATATTGGAAGATATTGAAGATTTTCGGTATTGCAAGCAGGGGACAGAAACTTTGAACTCAGTTTTGAAGGCTTTAGAGGCCCCGGATGAGGTCGAATTTTGGGCTAAATGAAGCTTGCTTGATTCAGGTGTTGTAAAGCTCCTCGCGCCCTTTCCGAAATGGGGTTACAATAGTCAATCGGGTCAACTGGTGATGACTTATGGTCTTCGGAAGTTGGGTCACCTGAAATGGCGGAAAATGATTTTTCTTCAAAATTTCTGTTCGGGTTTCAAAATTTATTTTGAGCCGACTATGATGTAATGAAATGTAAAATAAAAATAATTCTAAGTTTGGTCAGCCCTATTGGCTAAAATTCTGGAACCTTCCCAGGCGGTGGAAAATTGCCTATATAAGGAAGGCTGTATTATTGTCTTAGGCAGTTCAGAATAGTTCTGGGTAGTAGATCTGGGTATTGATTCGAGACTTTGTCCTACAGAATATTGTAAGGGAATGCCCATGTGGCTTTGCATATTGTAATTCTGAAAGTTTGTAATTCCACATTTGTGGAGATAATAAGAAGCCAATTTTCTGTTCTTGCATATTGTTGTTGTTTCTCTATTTCTGTTATGTGTTTGTGGTATTAAGGGGAGCACCCTTCATCAAGTGGTATCAGAGCAGGAGTTCTTGAGTGTGTAAACAGATCGCCGACTGTGAGGCAGTTTGCACTAGGACCGTAGCTAGGGTTTCAGCGCGCATCGCAAAAATGCCTCCACGAAGGGAACGTGGCGGAAGAGCTGGTGTTGTAACACCTGAGGTTAGAGAGCTGCAAAGACAAGTGCGAGCATTGCAAGAAGAGATTCGCAGAGGAATGAATCTTAATGTCGGAGACGAAAGCGAGGATGAAGCTGAAGAAGAATATTAAGAAAGAGAAGTTGAAATTGTGAACCAGGAGGAAGAAAGACTTTTTCGGGCGATTTCCAAGATTGGGAAAAGACCTAAGATTGAGGTTCCTACATTTTCTGAAAATATTAACCCAGAGGAATTGATCGACTGGATCAATGAGTGTGAAGAATATTTTGAGTATGAAGATGTTGAGGATCCTGATAGGGTCAAATTTGCGAAGGCCAGACTGAAAGGCCATGCGAAGATATGGTGGCAAGAGATTCAGTTGGAGCGAAATAGAAGGGGAAAGGAGAAAATCACGAGATGGGATCGGATGGTGGATAAATTGAAGCGACAGTTCATTCTTGTTGATTATGAGCTTGACCTACTGAAGAAAATGCAGAGTTTGAAGCAAGCGGGAAGATCTATTCAGGAGTATACAGAGGAGTTCTATCGACTTCTCATCAGAACAGGCCATGCAGAAAGTGAGGAGTTGAACAGACAAGTACATGAACTGTTACAGAAAGGATTGATCCGTGAGAGTCTAAGTCCCTGTGCTGTACCAGCAGTATTAGCACCAAAGAAGAATGGAGAATGGAGGATGTGTACAGATTCTAGGGTAATAAACAGGATCACAATCAAGTATAGGTTTCCATTGCCACGAATGGATGATATTATGGACTGTTTGAGTGGAGCTGTGTATTTTTCAAAGATAGATCTGAAGAGTGGATATCATCAGATTCGGATCAGAGAAGGAGATGAATGGAAGACTGCATTCAAGACAAAGGAAGGACTATATGAGTGGTTAGTCATGCCTTTTGGGCTAACCAATGCACCGAGCACTTTCATGCGGCTCATGAACGAGGTTCTGAAAGAATTTCTAGGTAAGTTTGTCATTGTTTACCTAAATGATATTCTGATCTTTAGTAAGACATTGGAGGAGCATATGATGCATATTCGTATGGTATTTGAGAAGCTGAGAGAAGAGAAATTGTTGATTAATTTGAAGAAGTGCAGTTTTGTGAAGAAAGAGTTGGTGTATTTGGG
This sequence comes from Chamaecyparis obtusa, assembly GCA_027943335.1. Lineage (NCBI taxonomy): Eukaryota > Viridiplantae > Streptophyta > Pinopsida > Cupressales > Cupressaceae > Chamaecyparis > Chamaecyparis obtusa. Next base: position 187,808 of record BSBK01002720.1, on the reverse strand, counting down.
GTTTGTAGTTTCAGGAGAAGGTCTAAAAATGGACCCAGAGAAGGTACAGGCTATCCTTGAATGGCCTACTCCAAGGAATGCTACTGAGGTAAGATCTTTTCATGGTCTAGCTAGCTTTTACAGAAAGTTCATCAGAAATTTTAGCAGTATTTGTGGACCCTTGACTGAAACAATGAGAGGGGATAGAAAAGAGTTTAAGTGGACTAATGGGGCAGAAAAGAGTTTTCAATTATTGAAACAAAAAGTTACAGAACAACCTGTTTTAGCACTTCCAGATTTTAATAAGGTGTTTCAAGTAGATTGTGATGCTAGTGGTACTGCAATAGGAGCTGTTATGAGCCAAGAAGGTAAACCTATTGCTTATTTCAGTGAGAAGTTGAATGATGCCAAGAGAAAATATTCTGTTTATGATCAGGAATTTTATGCTATAGTTCAAGCATTAAAGAAGTGGAGACACTATTTGCTTCCTAAGGAGTTTGTTTTGTATACTGATCATCAAGCTTTGCAATATTTGAATAGTCAAGGAAAGTTGAATCAAAGGCATTTGAAATGGGTTGAATTTTTGCAGAGTTATACATTTGTTTTGAAACACAGGAGTGGAAAGTCTAATAGGGTTGCAGATGCTCTTAGCAGAAGGCAACTACTGCTGACAGAAATGCAGATTGAAGTGGTTGGGTTCAAGGAGCTCAAGAATTTGTATCCAGAGGATCCTGATTTCGGTGAAGCTTGGAAAGCTTGTAAAGAACCTGTTACTCTAGACAGGACAAAATGGTTGGATTTCATCATCCAGGATGATATGCTATTCAGAGGGAGTCAGTTGTGCATTCCACAAAGTTCTATGAGGGAGAATCTCATCAAGGAGAAGCATAGTGGAGGATTGGCTGGACACTTTGGTCGTGATAAAACCCTTGCTTTGGTTGGTGAGAATTATTATTGGCCACAATTGCAGCAAGATGTGAAGAAGTTTGTACAGAGTTGCAGAGTATGTCAGATGGCGAAAGGAGTGAAGCAGAATACAGGGTTGTATCAGCCATTACCTGTACCAGAGAAGCCTTGGGAGGATATTAGCATGGACTTTGTTCTTGGTTTACCGAGGACTCAGCGGGGACATGATTCAATTTTTGTGGTGGTTGATAGATTTTCAAAGATGGCACATTTCATTCCCTGCAAGAAGACTACTGATGCTGTTCATGTAGCAGAATTGTTTTTTAGAGAGGTAGTGAGACTACATGGTTTGCCAACGACCATAGTTTCAGATCGGGACGCGAAGTTTGTTGGATATTTCTAGCGTACATTGTGGAAGAAGCTGAAGACAGATTTGAAGTTCAGTTCATCACATCATCCACAGACTGATGGACAGACAAAGGTAGTGAATAGAAGTTTGGGAAATTTGCTGAGATGTTTGGTTGGAGATAAGCCAACAGGATGGGATTTGATTTTACCACAGGTGGAATTTGCATACAATAATTCTGTCAACAGGAGCACTGGTAAATCACCATCCCAGATTGTATTTGGAAGTAGTCCGAGAAATGCATCTGAATTAAGGAAGACAGATAAAGGAGAAATAAGTAGTGCTGAAGCTGAGGATTTTGCAGAACACTTGAAGAACATCCATGGGGAGGTGAGGAAGCATATTACCAAGATGAACGCACAGTATAAGGCTAAGGCAGATGAGAAAAGGAGGTATAAAGAATTTCAGGTTGGAGATGAAGTCATGGTTCATTTGCGGAAGGAGCGGTTTCCAGTTGGTACATATAGCAAGCTGAAAATGAAGAAGTTTGGACCATGTAAGATACTGAAGAAACATGATTTAGGAAATGCATATGAGGTAGAATTGCCTACTGAGCTAAATATTTCCCCAGTGTTTAACATTTCAGATTTGACAGAGTATCATGAAGGAGGTGTTGAAGATGAGATCACGGCAGCACAGTGGAGTGTTCCAGCAACTAGTTCAGACACTAAGGAGATCGAAGATATACTGGACAGTCGTGTTGGCAGAAGCACAAGGAACAGGACATATGAAGAATATCTGGTCAAGTGGAAAGGACGACCTATTGAAGATTCATCATGGCTAACAAGGGTGGAGGTTAACCGTCTTGGTTTTCCTCTGCACACCTGAGTCGTGACAGGGTCACTTCTCAAATTACCCTGGGTGTCTGATGCAGGAGCATCCTGGGTGTAAGAGCAATCTTGCATCACCCAAAAACATTTCTATTTTTTGAATTCAATAAGGGCTATCTTGTGCAGAGCTGCTATTTATGGAAAGTTACTATTTTTGGTAATTTTCGTATGTGCTCAGAATGATCTGATTTCTTTCTTGGAGGTTCATTTTGGTCATATAAGTCTGCCAGTAAAGTTTCATTGCCAGATCACGTGTATATTGGAAGATATTGAAGATTTTCGGTATTGGCAGCAGGGGACAGAAACTTTGAACTCAGTTTTGAAGGCTTTAGAGGCCCCGGATGAGGTCGAATTTTGGGCTGAATGAAGCTTGCTTGATTCAGGCGTTGTAGAGCTCCTCGCGCCCTTTTCGAAATGGGGTTACAATAGTCAATCGGGTCAACTGGTGATGACTTATGGTCTTCAGAAGTTGAGTCACCTGAAATGGCGGAAAATGATTTTTCTTCAAAATTTCTGTTCGGGTTTCAAAATTTATTTTGAGCCGACTATGATGTAATGAAATGTAAAATAAAAATAATTCTAAGTTTGGTCGGCCCTATTGGCTAAAATTCTGGAACCTTCCCAGGCGGTGGAAAATTGCCTATATAAGGAAGGCTGTATTATTGTCTTAGGCAGTTCAGAATAGTTCTGGGTAGTAGATCTGGGTATTGATTCGAGACTTTGTCCTACAGAATATTGTAAGGGAATGCCCATGTGGCTTTGCATATTGTAATTCTGAAAGTTTGTAATTCCACATTTGTGGAGATAATAAGAAGCCAATTTTCTGTTCTTGCATATTGTTGTTGTTTCTCTATTTCTGTTATGTGTTTGTGGTATTAAGGGGAGCACCCTTCATCAAGTGGTATCAGAGCAGGAGTTCTTGAGTGTGTAAACAGATCGCCGACTGTGAGGCAGTTTGCACCAGGACCGTGGCTAGGGTTTCAGCGCGCATCGCAAAAATGCCTCCACGAAGGGAACGTGGCGGAAGAGCTGGTGTTGTAACACCTGAGGTTAGAGAGCTGCAGAGACAAGTGCGAGCATTGCAAGAAGAGATTCGCAGAGGAATGAATCTTAATGTCGGAGACGAAAGCGAGGATGAAGCTGAAGAAGAATATCAAGAAGGAGAAGTTGAAATTGTGAACCAGGAGGAAGAAAGACTTTTTCGGGCGATTTCCAAGATTGGGAAAAGACCTAAGATTGAGGTTCCTACATTTTCTGAAAATCTTAACCCAGAGGAATTGATCGACTGGATCAATGAGTGTGAAGAATATTTTGAGTATGAAGATGTTGAGGATCCTGATAGGGTCAAATTTGCGAAGGCCAGACTGAAAGGCCATGCGAAGATATGGTGGCAAAAGATTCAGTTGGAGCGAAATAGAAGGGGAAAGGAGAAAATCACGAGATGGGATCGGATGGTGGATAAATTGAAGCGACAGTTCATTCCTGTTGATTATGAGCTTGACCTACTGAAGAAAATGCAGAGTTTGAAGCAAGCGGGAAGATCTATTCAGGAGTATACAGAGGAGTTCTATCGACTTCTCATCAGAACAGGCCATGCAGAAAGTGAGGAGTTGAACAGACAAGTACATGAACTGTTACAGAAAGGATTGATCCGTGAGAGTCTAAGTCCCTGTGCTGTACCAGCAGTATTAGCACCAAAAAAGAATGGAGAATGGAGGATGTGTACAGATTCTAGGGCAATAAACAGGATCACAATCAAGTATAGGTTTCCATTGCCACGAATGGATGATATTATGGACTGTTTGAGTGGAGCTGTGTATTTTTCAAAGATAGATCTGAAGAGTGGATATCATCAGATTCAGATCAGAGAAGGAGATGAATGGAAGACTGCATTCAAGACAAAGGAAGGACTATATGAGTGGTTAGTCATGCCTTTTGGGCTAACCAATGCACCGAGCACTTTCATGCGGCTCATGAACGAGGTTTTGAAAGAATTTCTAGGTAAGTTTGTCATTGTTTACCTAGATGATATTCTGATCTTTAGTAAGACATTGGAGGAGCATATGATGCATATTCGTATGGTATTTGAGAAGCTGAGAGAAGAGAAATTGTTGATTAATTTGAAGAAGTGCAGTTTTGTGAAGAAAGAGTTGGTGTATTTGGGGTTTGTAGTTTCAGGAGAAGGTCTAAAAATGGACCCAGAGAAGGTACAGGCTATCCTTGAATGGCCTACTCCAAGGAATGCTACTGAGGTAAGATTTTTTCATGGTCTAGCTAGCTTTTACAGAAAGTTCATCAGAAATTTTAGCAGTATTTGTGGACCCTTGACTGAAACAATGAGAGGGAATAGAAAAGAGTTTAAGTGGACTAATGGGGCAGAAAAGAGTTTTCAATTATTGAAACAAAAAGTTACAGAACAACCTGTTTTAGCACTTCCAGATTTTAATAAGGTGTTTCAAGTAGATTGTGATGCTAGTTGTACTGCAATAGGAGCTGTTATGAGCCAAGAAGGTAAACCTATTGCTTATTTCAGTGAGAAGTTGAATGATGCCAAGAGAAAATATTCTGTTTATGATCAGGAATTTTATGCTATAGTTCAAGCATTAAAGAAGTGGAGACACTATTTGCTTCCTAAGGAGTTTGTTTTGTATACTGATCATCAAGCTTTGCAATATTTGAATAGTCAAGGAAAGTTGAATCAAAGGCATTTGAAATGGGTTGAATTTTTGCAGAGTTATACATTTGTTTTGAAACACAGGAGTGGAAAGTCTAATAGGGTTGCAGATGCTCTTAGCAGAAGGCAACTACTGCTGACAGAAATGCAGATTGAAGTGGTTGGGTTCAAGGAGCTCAAGAATTTGTATCCAGAGGATCCTGATTTCGGTGAAGCTTGGAAAGCTTGTAAAGAACCTGTTACTCTAGACAGGACAAAATGGTTGGATTTCATCATCCAGGATGATATGCTATTCAGAGGGAGTCAGTTGTGCATTCCACGAAGTTCTATGAGGGAGAATCTCATCAAGGAGAAGCATAGTGGAGGATTGGCTGGACACTTTGGTCGTGATAAAACCCTTGCTTTAGTTGGTGAGAATTATTATTGGCCACAATTGCAGCAAGATGTGAAGAAGTTTGTACAGAGTTGCAGAGTATGTCAGATGGCGAAAGGAGTGAAGCAGAATACAGGGTTGTATCAGCCATTACCTGTACCAGAGAATCCTTGGGAAGATATTAGCATGGACTTTGTTCTTGGTTTACCGAGGACTCAGCGGGGACATGATTCAATTTTTGTGGTGGTTGATAGATTTTCAAAGATGGCACATTTCATTCCCTGCAAGAAGACTACTGATGCTGTTCATGTAGTAGAATTGTTTTTCAGAGAGGTAGTGAGACTACATGGTTTGCCAACGACCATAGTTTCAGATCGGGACGCGAAGTTTGTTGGATATTTCTAGCGTACATTGTGGAAGAAGCTGAAGACAGATTTGAAGTTCAGTTCATCACATCATCCACAGATTGATGGACAGACAGAGGTAGTGAATAGAAGTTTGGGAAATTTGCTGAGATGTTTGGTTGGAGATAAGCCAACAGGATGGGATTTGATTTTACCACAGGCGGAATTTGCATACAATAATTCTGTCAACAGGAGCACTGGTAAATCACCATCCCAGATTGTATTTGGAAGTAGTCCGAGAAATGCATCTGAATTAAGGAAGACAGATAAAGGAGAAATAAGTAGTGCTGAAGCTGAGGATTTTGCAGAACACTTGAAGAACATCCATGGGGAGGTGAGGAAGCATATTACCAAGATGAACGCACAGTATAAGGCTAAGGCAGATGAGAAAAGGAGGTATAAAGAATTTCAGGTTGGAGATGAAGTCATGGTTCATTTGCGGAAGGAGCGGTTTCCAGTTGGTACATATAGCAAGCTGAAAATGAAGAAGTTTGGACCATGTAAGATACTGAAGAAACATGATTCAGGAAATGCATATGAGGTAGAATTGCCTACTGAGCTAAATATTTCCCCAGTGTTTAACATTTCAGATTTGACAGAGTATCATGAAGGAGGTGTTGAAGATGAGATCACGGCAGCACAGTGGAGTGTTCCAGCAACTAGTTCAGACACTAAGGAGATCGAAGATATACTGGACAGTCGTGTTGGCAGAAGCACAAGGAACAGGACATATGAAGAATATCTGGTCAAGTGGAAAGGACGACCTATTGAAGATTCATCATGGCTAACAAGGGTGGAGGTTAACCGTCTTGGTTTTCTTCTGCACACCTGAGTCGTGACAGGGTCACTTCTCAAATTACCCTGGGTGTCTGATGCAGGAGCATCCTGGGTGTAAGAGCAATCTTGCATCACCCAAAAATATTTCTATTTTTTGAATTCAATAAGGGCTATCTTGTGCAGAGCTGCTATTTATGGAAAGTTACTATTTTTGGTAATTTTCGTATGTGCTCAGAATGATCTGATTTCTTTCTTGGAGGTTCATTTTGGTCATATAAGTCTACCAGTAAAGTTTCATTGCCAGATCACGTGTATATTGGAAGATATTGAAGATTTTCGGTATTGCAAGCAGGGGACAGAAACTTTGAACTCAGTTTTGAAGGCTTTAGAGGCCCCGGATGAGGTCGAATTTTGGGCTGAATGAAGCTTGCTTGATTCAGGTGTTGTAGAGCTCCTCGCGCCCTTTCCGAAATGGGGTTACAATAGTCAATCGGGTCAACTGGTGATGACTTATGGTCTTCGGAAGTTGGGTCACCTGAAATGGCGGAAAATGATTTTTCTTCAAAATTTCTGTTCGGGTTTCAAAATTTATTTTGAGCCGACTATGATGTAATGAAATGTAAAATAAAAATAATTCTAAGTTTGGTCAGCCCTATTGGCTAAAATTCTGGAACCTTCCCAGGCGGTGGAAAATTGCCTATATAAGGAAGGCTGTATTATTGTCTTAGGCAGTTCAGAATAGTTCTGGGTAGTAGATCTGGGTATTGATTCGAGACTTTGTCCTACAGAATATTGTAAGGGAATGCCCATGTGGCTTTGCATATTGTAATTCTGAAAGTTTGTAATTCCACATTTGTGGAGATAATAAGAAGCCAATTTTCTGTTCTTGCATATTGTTGTTGTTTCTCTATTTCTGTTATGTGTTTGTGGTATTAAGGGGAGCACCCTTCATCAAGTGGTATCAGAGCAGGAGTTCTTGAGTGTGTAAACAGATCGCCGACTGTGAGGCATTTTGCACTAGGACCGTAGCTAGGGTTTCAGCGCGCATCGCAAAAATGCCTCCACGAAGGGAACGTGGCGGAAGAGCTGGTGTTGTAACACCTGAGGTTAGAGAGCTGCAGAGACAAGTGCGAGCATTGCAAGAAGAGATTCGCAGAGGAATGAATCTTAATGTCGGAGACGAAAGCGAGGATGAAGCTGAAGAAGAATATCAAGAAGGAGAAGTTGAAATTGTGAACCAGGAGGAAGAAAGACTTTTTCGGGCGATTTCCAAGATTGGGAAAAGACCTAAGATTGAGGTTCCTACATTTTCTGGAAATCTTAACCCAGAGGAATTGATCGACTGGATCAATGAGTGTGAAGAATATTTTGAGTATGAAGATGTTGAGGATCCTGATAGGGTCAAATTTGCGAAGGCCAGACTGAAAGGCCATGCGAAGATATGGTGGCAAGAGATTCAGTTGGAGCGAAATAGAAGGGGAAAGGAGAAAATCACGAGATGGGATCGGATGGTGGATAAATTGAAGCGACAGTTCATTCCTGTTGATTATGAACTTGACCTACTGAAGAAAATGCAAAGTTTGAAGCAAGCGGGAAGATCTATTCAGGAGTATACAGAAGAGTTCTATCGACTTCTCATCAGAACAGGCCATGCAGAAAGTGAGGAGTTGAACAGACAAGTACATGAACTGTTACAGAAAGGATTGATCCGTGAGAGTCTAAGTCCTTGTGCTGTACCAGCAGTATTAGCACCAAAGAAGAATGGAGAATGGAGGATGTGTACAGATTCTAGGGCAATAAACAAGATCACAATCAAGTATAGGTTTCCATTGCCACGAATGGATGATATTATGGACTGTTTGAGTGGAGCTGTGTATTTTTCAAAGATAGATCTGAAGAGTGGATATCATCAGATTCGGATCAGAGAAGGAGATGAATGGAAGACTGCATTCAAGACAAAGGAAGGACTATATGAGTGGTTAGTCATGCCTTTTGGGCTAACCAATGCACCGAGCACTTTCATGCGGCTCATGAACGAGGTTCTGAAAGAATTTCTAGGTAAGTTTGTCATTGTTTACCTAGATGATATTCTGATCTTTAGTAAGACATTGGAGGAGCATATGATGCATATTCGTATGGTATTTGAGAAGCTGAGAGAAGAGAAATTGTTGATTAATTTGAAGAAGTGCAGTTTTGTGAAGAAAGAGTTGGTGTATTTGGGGTTTGTAGTTTCAGGAGAAGGTCTAAAAATGGACCCAGAGAAGGTACAGGCTATCCTTGAATGGCCTACTCCAAGGAATGCTACTGAGGTAAGATCTTTTCATGGTCTAGCTAGCTTTTACAGAAAGTTCATCAGAAATTTTAGCAGTATTTGTGGACCCTTGACTGAAACAATGAGAGGGGATAGAAAAGAGTTTAAGTGGACTAATGGGGCAGAAAAGAGTTTTCAATTATTGAAACAAAAAGTTACAGAACAACCTGTTTTAGCACTTCCAGATTTTAATAAGGTGTTTCAAGTAGATTGTGATGCTAGTGGTACTGCAATAGGAGCTGTTATGAGCCAAGAAGGTAAACCTATTGCTTATTTCAGTGAGAAGTTGAATGATGCCAAGAGAAAATATTCTGTTTATGATCAGGAATTTTATGCTATAGTTCAAGCATTAAAGAAGTGGAGACACTATTTGCTTCCTAAGGAGTTTGTTTTGTATACTGATCATCAAGCTTTGCAATATTTGAATAGTCAAGGAAAGTTGAATCAAAGGCATTTGAAATGGGTTGAATTTTTGCAAAGTTATACATTTGTTTTGAAACACAGGAGTGGAAAGTCTAATAGGGTTGCAGATGCTCTTAGCAGAAGGCAACTACTGCTGACAGAAATGCAGATTGAAGTGGTTGGGTTCAAGGAGCTCAAGAATTTGTATCCAGAGGATCCTGATTTCGGTGAAGCTTGGAAAGCTTGTAAAGAACCTGTTACTCTAGACAGGACAAAATGGTTGGATTTCATCATCCAGGATGATATGCTATTCAGAGGGAGTCAGTTGTGCATTCCACGAAGTTCTATGAGGGAGAATCTCATCAAGGAGAAGCATAGTGGAGGATTGGCTGGACACTTTGGTCGTGATAAAACCCTTGCTTTGGTTGGTGAGAATTATTATTGGCCACAATTGCAGCAAGATGTGAAGAAGTTTGTACAGAGTTGCAGAGTATGTCAGATGGCGAAAAGAGTGAAGCAGAATACAGGGTTGTATCAGCCATTACCTGTACCAGAGAAGCCTTGGGAGGATATTAGCATGGACTTTGTTCTTGGTTTACCGAGGACTCAGCGGGGACATGATTCAATTTTTGTGGTGGTTGATAGATTTTCAAAGATGGCACATTTCATTCCCTGCAAGAAGACTACTGATGCTGTTCATGTAGCAGAATTGTTTTTCAGAGAGGTAGTGAGACTACATGGTTTGCCAACGACCATAGTTTCAGATCGGGACGCGAAGTTTGTTGGATATTTCTGGCGTACATTGTGGAAGAAGCTGAAGACAGATTTGAAGTTCAGTTCATCACATCATCCACAGACTGATGGACAGACAGAGGTAGTGAATAGAAGTTTGAGAAATTTGCTGAGATGTTTGGTTGGAGATAAGCCAACAGGATGGGATTTGATTTTACCACAGGCGGAATTTGCATACAATAATTCTGTCAACAGGAGCACTGGTAAATCACCATCCCAGATTGTATTTGGAAGTAGTCCGAGAAATGCATCTGAATTAAGGAAGACAGATAAAGGAGAAATAAGTAGTGCTGAAGCTGAGGATTTTTCAGAACACTTGAAGAACATCCATGGGGAGGTGAGGAAGCATATTACCAAGATGAACGCACAGTATAAGGCTAAGGCAGATGAGAAAAGGAGGTATAAAGAATTTCAGGTTGGAGATGAAGTCATGGTTCATTTGCGGAAGGAGCGGTTTCCAGTTGGTACATATAGCAAGCTGAAAATGAAGAAGTTTGGACCATGTAAGATACTGAAGAAACATGATTTAGGAAATGCATATGAGGTAGAATTGCCTACTGAGCTAAATATTTCCCCAGTGTTTAACATTTCAGATTTGACAGAGTATCATGAAGGAGGTGTTGAAGATGAGATCACGGCAGCACAGTGGAGTGTTCCAGCAACTAGTTCAGACACTAAGGAGATCGAAGATATACTGGACAGTCGTGTTGGCAGAAGCACAAGGAACAGGACATATGAAGAATATCTGGTCAAGTGGAAAGGACGACCTATTGAAGATTCATCATGGCTAACAAGGGTGGAGGTTAACCGTCTTGGTTTTCCTCTGCACACCTGAGTCGTGACAGGGTCACTTCTCAAATTACCCTGGGTGTCTGATGCAGGAGCATCCTGGGTGTAAGAGCAATCTTGCATCACCCAAAAACATTTCTATTTTTTGAATTCAATAAGGGCTATCTTGTGCAGAGCTGCTATTTATGGAAAGTTACTATTTTTGGTAATTTTCGTATGTGCTCAGAATGATTTGATTTCTTTCTTGGAGGTTCATTTTGGTCATATAAGTCTGCCAGTAAAGTTTCATTGCCAGATCACGTGTATATTGGAAGATATTGAAGATTTTCGGTATTGGCAGCAGGGGACAGAAACTTTGAACTCAGTTTTGAAGGCTTTAGAGGCCCCGGATGAGGTCGAATTTTGGGCTGAATGAAGCTTGCTTGATTCAAACGTTGTAGAGCTCCTCGCGCCCTTTCCAAAATGGGGTTACAATAGTCAATCGGGTCAACTGGTGATGACTTATGGTCTTCGGAAGTTGGGTCACCTGAAATGGCGGAAAATGATTTTTCTTCAAAATTTCTGTTCGGGTTTCAAAATTTATTTTGAGCCGACTATGATGTAATGAAATGTAAAATAAAAATAATTCTAAGTTTGGTCGGCCCTATTGGCTAAAATTCTGGAACCTTCCCAGGCGGTGGAAAATTGCCTATATAAGGAAGGCTGTATTATTGTCTTAGGCAGTTCAGAATAGTTCTGGGTAGTAGATCTGGGTATTGATTCGAGACTTTGTCCTACAGAATATTGTAAGGGAATGCCCATGTGGCTTTGCATATTGTAATTCTGAAAGTTTGTAATTCTACATTTGTGGAGATAATAAGAAGCCAATTTTCTGTTCTTGCATATTGTTGTTGTTTCTCTATTTCTGTTATGTGTTTGTGGTATTAAGGGGAGCACCCTTCATCAAGTGGTATCAGAGCAGGAGTTCTTGAGTGTGTAAACAGATCGCCGACTGTGAGGCAGTTTGCACCAGGACCGTGGATAGGGTTTCAGCGCGCATCACAAAAATGCCTCCACGAAGGGAACGTGGCGGAAGAGCTGGTGTTGTAACACCTGAGGTTAGAGAGCTGCAGAGACAAGTGCGAGCATTGCAAGAAGAGATTCGCAGAGGAATGAATCTTAATGTCGGAGACGAAAGCGAGGATGAAGCTGAAGAAGAATATCAAGAAGGAGAAGTTGAAATTGTGAACCAGGAGGAAGAAAGACTTTTTCGGGCGATTTCCAAGATTGGGAAAAGACCTAAGATTGAGGTTCCTACATTTTCTGGAAATCTTAACCCAGAGGAATTGATCGACTGGATCAATGAGTGTGAAGAATATTTTGAGTATGAAGATGTTGAGGATCCTGATAGGGTCAAATTTGCGAAGGCCAGACTGAAAGGCCATGCGAAGATATGGTGGCAAGAGATTCAGTTGGAGCGAAATAGAAGGGGAAAGGAGAAAATCATGAGATGGGATCGGATGGTGGATAAATTGAAGCGACAGTTCATTCCTGTTGATTATGAGCTTGACCTACTGAAGAAAATGCAGAGTTTGAAGCAAGCGGGAAGATCTATTCAGGAGTATACAGAGGAGTTCTATCGACTTCTCATCAGAACAGGCCATGCAGAAAGTGAGGAGTTGAACAGACAAGTACATGAACTGTTACAGAAAGGATTGATCCGTGAGAGTCTAAGTCCCTGTGCTGTACCAGCAGTATTAGCACCAAAGAAGAATGGAGAATGGAGGATGTGTACAGATTCTAGGGCAATAAACAGGATCACAATCAAGTATAGGTTTCCATTGCCACGAATGGATGATATTATGGACTGTTTGAGTGGAGCTGTGTATTTTTCAAAGATAGATCTGAAGAGTGGATATCATCAGATTCGGATCAGAGAAGGAGATGAATGGAAGACTGCATTCAAGACAAAGGAAGGACTATATGAGTGGTTAGTCATGCCTTTTGGGCTAACCAATGCACCGAGCACTTTCATGCGGCTCATGAACGAGGTTCTGAAAGAATTTCTAGGTAAGTTTGTCATTGTTTACCTAGATGATATTCTGATCTTTAGTAAGACATTGGAGGAGCATATGATGCATATTCGTATGGTATTTGAGAAGCTGAGAGAAGAGAAATTGTTGATTAATTTGAAGAAGTGCAGTTTTGTGAAGAAAGAGTTGGTGTATTTGGGGTTTGTAGTTTCAGGAGAAGGTCTAAAAATGGACCCAGAGAAGGTACAGGCTATCCTTGAATGGCCTACTCCAAGGAATGCTACTGAGGTAAGATCTTTTCATGGTCTAGCTAGCTTTTACAGAAAGTTCATCAGAAATTTTAGCAGTATTTGTGGACCCTTGACTGAAACAATGAGAGGGGATAGAAAAGAGTTTAAGTGGACTAATGGGGCAGAAAAGAGTTTTCAATTATTGAAACAAAAAGTTACAGAACAACCTGTTTTAGCACTTCCAGATTTTAATAAGGTGTTTCAAGTAGATTGTGATGCTAGTGGTACTGCAATAGGAGCTGTTATGAGCCAAGAAGGTAAACCTATTGCTTATTTCAGTGAGAAGTTGAATGATGCCAAGAGAAAATATTCTGTTTATGATCAGGAATTTTATGCTATAGTTCAAGCATTAAAGAAGTGGAGACACTATTTGCTTCCTAAGGAGTTTGTTTTGTATACTGATCATCAAGCTTTGCAATATTTGAATAGTCAAGGAAAGTTGAATCAAAGGCATTTGAAATGGGTTGAATTTTTGCAGAGTTATACATTTGTTTTGAAACACAGGAGTGGAAAGTCTAATAGGGTTGCAGATGCTCTTAGCAGAAGGCAACTACTGCTGACAGAAATGCAGATTGAAGTGGTTGGGTTCAAGGAGCTCAAGAATTTGTATCCAGAGGATCCTGATTTCGGTGAAGCTTGGAAAGCTTGTAAAGAACCTGTTACTCTAGACAGGACAAAATGGTTGGATTTCATCATCCAGGATGATATGCTATTCAGAGGGAGTCAGTTGTGCATTCCACGAAGTTCTATGAGGGAGAATCTCATCAAGGAGAAGCATAGTGGAGGATTGGCTGGACACTTTGGTCGTGATAAAACCCTTGCTTTGGTTGGTGAGAATTATTATTGGCCACAATTGCAGCAAGATGTGAAGAAGTTTGTACAGAGTTGCAGAGTATGTCAGATGGCGAAAGGAGTGAAGCAGAATACAGGGTTGTATCAGCCATTACCTGTACCAGAGAAGCCTTGGGAGGATATTAGCATGGACTTTGTTCTTGGTTTACCGAGGACTCAGCGGGGACATGATTCAATTTTTGTGGTGGTTGATAGATTTTCAAAGATGGCACATTTCATTCCCTGCAAGAAGACTACTGATGCTGTTCATGTAGCAGAATTGTTTTTCAGAGAGGTAGTGAGACTACATGGTTTGCCAACGACCATAGTTTCAGATCGGGACGCGAAGTTTGTTGGATATTTCTGGCGTACATTGTGGAAGAAGCTGAAGACAGATTTGAAGTTCAGTTCATCACATCATCCACAGACTGATGGACAGACAGAGGTAGTGAATAGAAGTTTGGGAAATTTGCTGAGATGTTTGGTTGGAGATAAGCCAACAGGATGGGATTTGATTTTACCACAGGCGGAATTTGCATACAATAATTCTGTCAACAGGAGCACTGGTAAATCACCATCCCAGATTGTATTTGGAAGTAGTCCGAGAAATGCATCTGAATTAAGGAAGACAGATAAAGGAGAAATAAGTAGTGCTGAAGCTGAGGATTTTGCAGAACACTTGAAGAACATCCATGGGGAGGTGAGGAAGCATATTACCAAGATGAACGCACAGTATAAGGCTAAGGCAGATGAGAAAAGGAGGTATAAATAATTTCAGGTTGGAGATGAAGTCATAGTTCATTTGCGGAAGGAGCGGTTTCCAGTTGGTACATATAGCAAGCTGAAAATGAAGAAGTTTGGACCATGTAAGATACTGAAGAAACATGATTCAGGAAATGCATATGAGGTAGAATTGCCTACTGAGCTAAATATTTCCCCAGTGTTTAACATTTCAGATTTGACAGAGTATCATGAAAGAGGTGTTGAAGATGAGATCACGGCAGCACAGTGGAGTGTTCCAGCAACTAGTTCAGACACTAAGGAGATCGAAGATATACTGGACAGTCGTGTTGGCAGAAGCACAAGGAACAGGACATATGAAGAATATCTGGTCAAGTGGAAAGGACGACCTATTGAAGATTCATCATGGCTAACAAGGGTGGAGGTTAACCGTCTTGGTTTTCCTCTGCACACCTGAGTCGTGATAGGGTCACTTCTCAAATTACCCTGGGTGTCTGATGCAGGAGCATCCTGGGTGTAAGAGCAATCTTGCATCACCCAAAAATATTTCTATTTTTTGAATTCAATAAGGGCTATCTTGTGCAAAGCTGCTATTTATGGAAAGTTACTATTTTTGGTAATTTTCGTATGTGCTCAGAATGATCTGATTTCTTTCTTGGAGGTTCATTTTGGTCATATAAGTCTGCCAGTAAAGTTTCATTGCCAGATCACGTGTATATTGGAAGATATTGAAGATTTTCGGTATTGGCAGCAGGGGACAGAAACTTTGAACTCAGTTTTGAAGGCTTTAGAGGCCCCGGATGAGGTCGAATTTTGGGCTGAATGAAGCTTGCTTGATTCAAGCGTTGTAGAGCTCCTCGCGCCCTTTCCGAAATGGGGTTACAATAGTCAATCGGGTCAACTGGTGATGACTTATGGTCTTCGGAAGTTGGGTCACCTGAAATGGCGGAAAATGATTTTTCTTCAAAATTTCTGTTCGGGTTTCAAAATTTATTTTGAGCCGACTATGATGTAATGAAATGTAAAATAAAAATAATTCTAAGTTTGGTCGGCCCTATTGGCTAAAATTCTGGAACCTTCCCAGGCGGTGGAAAATTGCCTATATAAGGAAGGCTGTATTATTGTCTTAGGCAGTTCAGAATAGTTCTGGGTAGTAGATCTGGGTATTGATTCGAGACTTTGTCCTACAGAATATTGTAAGGGAATGCCCATGTGGCTTTGCATATTGTAATTCTGAAAGTTTGTAATTCCACATTTGTGGAGATAATAAGAAGCCAATTTTCTGTTCTTGCATATTGTTGTTGTTTCTCTATTTCTGTTATGTGTTTGTGGTATTAAGGGGAGCACCCTTCATCACATAGACTCTATGGTGACTATTGAAGACTCACCTTAGAGTGTAAGTCAGTATGACATGTGCAGAAGAAGTTATGACAGTTTTACTAAAGATAGTGTTGAGCCAACAGGACAGAATATGAAGACAGAATTGATAAAGAGTTAAGGGATTATTTTGTTTATCAAAGTAATGACTTAAAAATATAAAGGGATGACATCCTAGATGTTAACCCTTGGATAAAGATATTTTTTAAGATGATAGCCAACTGGAAAGTTATTAATCTTAATGACTTGTATAAAGATATGTAAAGATGTAATTGTAAGGATGAGGTAACGAATGTATGTAATAGCAATAGTGAAAGGCAGTGAAGAGATATTGATGCAAGCATTATAAGGTTGTGTACCTTGACCTATTTTTTGTAATCAGTGAATATTGTATATTACTTGTCTGGGTAGTGGGCTCATCTGGTAATCACATTTTGTACTACCAACTCCTAACAGGGTTGAGGCTTCTAACAAGGCCTATAGTCCCTTAATCAGGACTGAGACACTATATGCATGTAATAGACTCCTAACAAAGTCAACATCCTTAACAAGATACTTTTGATTAGTGGATCTTTGTGGGTACCATCCCCACCGGGGTTTTCTCTTGGCCAGGGTTTCCTCAAGAACAAATAATGTGTTATGAGTTCTTTAGTTTTATTGCTATGCATGTTGTTTAGCTTCTTATGTTATGCATGTGTTAAGATAATTTGTTATATCCATAATTGGGCAAAAGTTAAAGTTTGTAGAATACCGATTCACCCCCCCTCTCAGTATTCCCTATTTCTAACATTCCTTTCATCTAACAACTGATCATGATGGAGAATCTTGTCCTGATTGGTTAAGATGTCTTCAAATCAATGCAACAAAGGATATTGTCGGTATAGAAGAGTTGAAGGAAGAGAAAGACTCACTTGATATTGGTTTGTCCAGTTCTTTTTATCTATAGTATGAGCCAGGCTCTGACAAAGGTGGAGGTGTTTTAGCAACTCTGCAAGATCCTACCTATGCTATTCTAATGAGAAATCAGAGAACGCAAAAGTTTGTCCCTGGTTTGATTGCTGCTAAGCATAAAGAAGCCAGAAATGGAGAGACTCATGCATGTCCAAAAGGTCCTAAAGTGAAGATCTTACCAAGAGGAAGTCCAATTCCTTCTTCTCCTTTTGACTTTGTTGAATTCTGTAAAACAACCACAATCTCTATTTCCCCTGCAGAATACCTCAAAATGAATCCTAAAGAGTTGGACAAACTCGTAAAATATGTTAAAGGGGAGTCAAGTTCAAGCCCCAAATTAGATAAGCCTCTCATAGATGAGACCACCACAGTTGAGGAACCTCTTATCTTTAAGCCCCAAGACACTCCGCAGACACCTGAAGAATGTCCCTTTGTTAATACAATTGAAAGTGAAATAGAAGAAAGGAAGCCTAATCCCTTCTATATCTCCTTGCTGCTAAATGACAAGAAACTCAGCAATTGCATTATTGATTCTAGTGCATCAGATAACATCATGCCTGCCCCGGTTGCAAGAGCCCTAGGTATCACCTTGACTAAAACTTATGGCCATTGTTATTCTATGGATGGGAAATAAGTACCGTTAATGGGTTAGGTCAAAGATGCCCAAGCCATTCTTGCCACATATCTCAACAAGCATCTAAAGTTGACTATCCTGGTAGCAGATATCCCAGCTAGCTACGGTATGTTGCTCAGTAGAACCTTTTGCAAAGATTTAGGAGGAGACATTAAGATGGATTGATCAGAGGCCATGATCCTAGTAGGTAAAAAGAAGGTAAAACTTGAACCTGAGACTAAAAATAAATATAATCTAGTTCCCTCGAATAATCCAAAAGCTCAAATTTTTTATGAGTGTCATTTTAGCAACTATGTCATTTTAGCTGATCTTGAAAAGGATGGTGAAACTCCTTCTCAAAAAGAAGAGGATAGATGGAAGATGGAGTTTGACGGTAGCTGCTCTAATTTAGGTTCAGGCATGGGGGTAGTTCTTTTCCCTCCTAATAGAGAATGTATTCCTCTTTCTTTCAAATTAGATTTCAAAAATACTAATAATACTGCAGAATACGAAGCTTTACTACTGGGATTGGAAGAGGCAAAACTGAGGGGAATCAAGAAGTTGATTGTAAAAGGTGATGCTAAGTTAATTGTGAAGCAGGTGAGAGGGCAATTCTCTATTAAGAATGAGAGGTTAAAGCACTACAAAAATTTGGTATGGGATGAGATAGAATTCTTCGACGCCTTCTCCATAGAATTTATACCAAGAAATCAGAACACCAGAGCAGATGCCTTGGTGGTATCAACTTCACTATTGTTGCCACACCCTGACTTTAAAACTCAAAAATATCAAATTGAGATGATTTACAAGCCGAGAGTACCTAGTAATGTGGAGTATTGGCAAGTCTTTGATAGTGACTCCCAGCATAGAGATTTTCTAGAATGTGTGATAGGTTTTTCTGATATATATTTTGAAGGATCTAACAGTGAGTGCAAAGAAGTCTACCAAGATGTTGCAGCTAACGATGGAGTGATTCAGCTGAAAGGAAATAAAATTCCCAAAGGCCTAGTCTCTCTAGAACATTTGTTCAGGAGAAAAGAGATAGTACTATTACAGAAAAGGTATCTCATGTGCATATTTCTAAAGAGTATGGAAAGATTGATATAGGAGATTAGGGTAATCCGAAATGGCTTTCAATTAGTAAGACATGTACCTCATCTAAAAAAGAAGACTTGGAAAGGTTACCTATAGAATATAGAGATGTCTTTGCTTGGGGGTATGAGGACCTGAAGAATTTCAAAGGAGGCCTATTTAAACATCAAATCCCTTTAAAGCCTGGTGTTACCCCTTTTCATCAAAAATTAAGGAACTATAATCCAAAAGTGTCTGAGGCCATATTAAAGGAAGTGGAAAAAATGCTACAGGCTAGGATTATCTATCCCATCCACCATTCAACTTGGATTGCCAATATAGTTCCTATGAGAAAGAAGAATGGTGAGATCAGGATCTGTGTCAATTTTCGTAACCTGAACCAAGCAAGTTTAAAGGACAATTATGCTTTGCCTGTGATGGAACATGTTCTTCAAGCTGTATTGAGATCTAAAGTTATGTCTATGCTAGACGGCTATTCCAAGTACAACCAAATCAGTGTGGCAAAAAATGACCAACACAAAATAGCTTTTATCACCCCATGGGGAACTTATGCCTATAGTCATATGCCATTTGGGCTGATTAATGCAAGTGCAACTTTCCAAAGAGTAATGAATTCTTCTTTTAAGGACCTCCAGAACAAAATTATAGTGGTAAAATTAGATGATCTTACTATCTTTTCAAAGAAGAGGAGTCAACATTTAAAATATCTCAAAACAGTGCTCTTGCGGTGTAGAAGTCATGGCATCTCTCTAAACCCCGATAAATCAACATTCTTTATGGAGGAAGGTAAATTACTTGGTCATATTGTTTCAAAGGATGGTGTCCAGATTGATTCTAAGAGGGTTAAGGCAATCCAACAGCTCAGTCTACCATTAAGTAGGAGTGGATTGAAGTCCTTCTTTGGTCAGGTGAACTTTCTGCATGCATTCATTCCTAAATTTTTTGAGATTACTAGGTATATGATTGATATAATGAGTGACAAAATTCCTTTTAAGTGGAGTGAGAATGGACACAAAGCCTTCAATGATATTAAAGATGCAATATCTCAAGCACCTATGTTAAAGAGTCCCAATTTCAAAAGAGACTTTATCATTTATTGTTATGCATCCGAGCATACTCTGTCGGGTATATTGACACAAAAAGATGAAAAGGGATAGGAAGCACCCATAGCCTTTATGAGCATGCCTCTGAAAAGACATGAGCTCAAGTATTCCTAGATGGAAAAACATGCCTTCTCCATAATAAAAGCGGTAAAATAGTTTATGTACTATATACTTAATTCCCATTGTACCATTTTTGTACTTGAAACTACAGTGAAAAGTATTTTGACTCAAAAAGAGATTGGTATGAACAATAAATCAGTTTGGATAGTAAAAATTCAAGAGTATGACCTGATAATCAAGATGACCAATTTGGTGAGGGGGAAAGGTCTATCCAAGTTGATAGCAGAGAATGGTGAGCCGTCTGAAAAAATTGATGAAGTACCCATGGCGTTGCTAGTCAGTCTAACCGACCCCTGGTTTTTAGACATGGCTTATTTCCTTACCTATGGTGAGTGTCTTGATCACTTAAATCCCAAAGAGAGGCATAACTTGAAATTAAAAGCAAGTAAATATGTGATATCTCAGGGACTTCTATACAAGAGGAGCATAGATGAAACTTTTCTCAGGTGCGTAGATGCTGAGCAGCAAAAAGAGTTGTTGAAATATTCCATGATGAAGCTTGTGGAGGCCACTATTCCTTGACTGTAATAGCATTTAATATTCTTCAGAATCTCTTTTACTAGCCCGGCATGTTCAAGGATGTGTACCAATATGTTCACAATTGTGAAAAATGTCAACTTTTCACTGGGAGACCTCATCTTGCTGCCTTGCCTCTTAAACCTGTGATTGTTGACAAGCCTTTCAAGTAATGGGGAATAGATTTTGTGGGACCTTTGAACCCACCATCCAATGCTAGGCATGTTTATATTCTCACGGCCACTGATTATTTTACCAAGTGGGTGGAAGTAGTCCCCACTAAGAAAGAAAACTCCCAGGTCATGTGTGAGTTCTTTTTAAATTATATTTTTGTCAAGTTCTGGGTACCAGTTAAGATAGTAGCAGACAATGCTATAGGTTCTGGGTACCAATTAAGATAGTAGCAGACAATGCTACATACTTTTCCTCTAAGGAGATCTTAGCTTTTTGTTATGAGCATGGCATATCTTAGGCTCATTCTTATGATTATTTCCCACAAGGGAATGGTCAAGCAGAATCCAATAATAAGAACCTGGTGGCAATAATGAGAAAATTAATGGATGACAACCCCCCTGAATGGCATAAGAAGTTGTATGAAGCTTTATGGTCAAATCGAACTACTTTGAAATGAGTAATTGGGATGGCTCCCTTTGAACTGGTATATGGAATAGGAGCACATATATCTCTACCTTTGGAACTTTCTTCAGCCAAGCTCCAAGTTGTCATTGAAGATCAGTATTTCAAAGACCCCCTGGAGAAACGTGTCATGCATTTGAGTAGAATGGAAGAAGAAAGAGAGAATTTGGTAGATCATATTACAAAACATCAATTGAAGGTAAAACAATTTTTTCAAATGCGGGCCTGGCCTTGTAACTTTATGGAGGGAGATGAAGTGCTTCTATGGGAAAAAAGGCGGGCACCCAAAGGGTCTCATAGGAAATTCAAGTCTTTATGGAAGGGCCCATTTATCATTTATGAAACTCTTGGTTCAAATGCTTTCCCGTTGTCCTACCCAGATGGTGTGAATCTTCCTTTTACTTACAATGGGCAGGACCTCAAGTTATGCAAGCTTTAATGATGTACCCAGTTAGTTCCCATGTACATATTAGTTAGTTTTTCCCTACTTTCCTTTTTCATGTGTCGTTGTTTCTTTTTTTCTTTCCCTTTGTTGGCTTTTTCTATGAAACCAGTTATTCAGAGTTCTCTACACATTGAGCAATATGCAGTCCCGAGCTAGAGCTGATGTTAGGGTCAGCTAGAGTCACCATTAGGAAGTGTCTTTGACCCTTCACAGTACATTCATTTGAAGTCCCATTTAACGTGGTCCCTTTCTGGTCTTTTTCTTCAGCAATCCTCCAAGTGTGCATGTCCTTCAAATTGTCAAGAAATAGCCTCCAAATTTGTAAAGTTGAAAGTCGGCTTTCCTTGGTTGAGTTTTTCCTAAGACTCATGCTTCACACGAACCACTTCAAAACTCTTTGAACTCTGATTCAAATTAGTTTGAATCAATTCAATGAATGATTATTTTTTTAATGTTTGGTTTATGCAAGTGGACCCCGGTCTACATCACCTTTTTGCAGTGAACCACTTTGAACCCCTTTGAACTCCGGTTCAAAGTAGTTTGAAGCACTTCAAAGATAGTTAGTGGTTAGATTGATAAGTGAGGTGATAGCTCATGTGACAGATGATGTAAGCTAGTGGTAAAATGATGGTTAAGTTATTAATGCGGACAGTCTTGATTTGACAGGAATCATGCGGCGAGTTTGAAGTAAAATTTTGGGTTGCGAGTAAAGAAATCTCTAACATGAGTGGGAGATTTTTTTATGGAAAGATTAATGAGGGTTATAATGAATATGGTTTCAAGGGCATCTCTCTACCAGGTCGTTAATACTTGCATCATTCCAAATTAATACCTCGGTTAATGCTCATTAAATCCAGTCCTCCATAAAATAATCTTTCAAAATATAAATGTTTCTGTAAGTTTTCTCTTCTTGTCATAATCTCGCAGAGTCTCGGCTGTGGAAAAGGAAACTATTTTTTCTTGAGTCTTCAGAAAGCAGGTAGCCTCTGAAAGATTTCTTTGTTTTCCTATTCCTATTTGATTGATTTTTGTTGAAGGAAAGGGGGTTGCTTTGGTTAATCTTTCCAGTAGAAGAGATGAAATCTAGTATGCATTTCTTTGGGAATTGTAAGAACATGGAGTCTCAAACCCCAGTCATCATAGACACAAATCTCTTAGGTGTTGAGGTAGGAGAAATAGTTGTTCACCTTACGGATCATGCTAAAGGAGAGTATAGTCTTGAAATTATTTTGAGTGGATTGCTTGAAGCTGTTGCTTTTCCCCCGTCAGTCATTAGCCCTGAGCTAATTCAATAGTGTATTAATAGGTATGATATTAAATCCAAATGCATTTTGAATGCTGAGGCTCAAACTCTATTACCTATAAATAGAGAAGTCATCATGTCAGCTTTCAAAATACCAGAACAGTCTTTTTCCAGCTATACCCCAACCCAGTCTTTTCCTTAGTTCCAAGAAAACATTGATAAAAATCATAGTCATATGGCCTAGAAATGGACCCAGACTAATTACAAGGGAGGGTCCTGGTTGCCAAAAATTCTCACCAAAGACCATATGAAGGCACCTATTCATGATGTGATAGTTTTACTCCACCGGGTAAAAGGTTTAGAGAAAGTTCTCCTCTTTGAGGAGTGGATGTTTCACTTCATATAAATAATCTTGGAAGGAAGACAATACCTAGATTGGGCACAGATAATTGCTAGTGCTTTGAGGGATCAACTAAACCAATCTCAAGCAATTAAAAGAGAGTTCTTTATGTCCTCTTATCTGATTTATTGTCTAGAATGCACACAGTATTTGCGAGTGATTCCACATGCTCCATGGAATGAGAGTTAACTATTCCTAAGTACTGCCCCTTTTTGAGAAAGGATAGGGTTTTGGAAGATTACAGATGAGTTCATGATGTTTTTCTTGCGAATCTATGTCAACAATTAGCAAGAGATTCAAATCAAATAATGTCAGTGAAATCCCAGAAGCTAGTCCAAACCTATGGGAGTTTCTATGTCCAGTTCCCATGTTTCACATATCTTTGGGTTGGAGGGTTTGATGAAGAACCTATCAAGCTCCCTAGATTTTCTTTTTACTACTTTGTATTAGCCAAAGTCTATAGGTAGTTATTTGTGGTGATTAAGAACACTCTTCTAGAAGAAAAGTGGGCTTCAATGTTTCCAGTTAAGCTAGGAACCCTATTTTGTCATAGCATGATGGATGCTTCAGTGATAGGTAGTAATTTGGTGAGTTTCCAAATGCATTTCTATGAACCAAGAAGGGGTTTCGATAGTAAGGGCTTCGCTAGATAGATTCTCAGTCTAAGCATTCACCCATCACCTAGTTCACACCTTGAAGATCTATGGGAAGATCTCGATAATGAAGAAGTCGTAAAGAAAAGGGATTGTTCAAGGCTCTTGGTTCCATAGATTGAATTTCTACAATTAAAATTTGACACAACTGGGATAGAAGAGGATAATTTTGAAATCTTAGTCTCAGAGGTCAATTTTTCAAAAATAGATAATCCCTTGACTATAGACTGGTCACAGAAAGAAGATGATGATATAAAATTGACAGGTAGCACTATTTTCAAAATTACAGAAGCTTGGCTAACTAAGAAAAGGTAGAAAAGAATAAAGAACCCATCTCCTAAAAAGAAAAATGTTGAATCTATTTCAATCAATATGAACCATGGCTTGCCTAATATGTCTCCTTTGGTTCCTGATGCAGATAAGATCACTTCCCCTAAGAAAAATGTAGTATTCAGTGGGCATCCTACAGCTATCAAAACAAGAGGTAGAACAAGATCAGAAAAGTGTTCTCAGATGGCGTCTTTGGGACTTGATTACCTGGACATTGAGATTAATAATGAAGACATTTCCTTTTCATTGGATCCAGCATAGAAGAGTCAAGAGATCCCTACCAGTAATCCAAGAATACTTCAAGCTAAGAACACCCCTATCAAAATGCCTAACAATCGGATAGTTGCTAGTTCAGTCCCTCCTTGGAAAATGGAAACAGTAAGTAAAAGGAAGAGTTATAAACCTATTTCACTGCCTGTGAAAGAAATTGTCACCAAGTATGTCACCCAAAACCCTAAAGCTAAAAGGATGAAAACTAATGCAAGATTATCCACTGATCCATCTACTAGAAAGGTAACAGCAGAAATAGAAACTTTCAAGCCTAAAGAAGGAACTCATGAACCTGAGGTAGAGGATTTTGAGATTATGAAAATGGAACTAGGGGTTTTGACTAGGGACTCAAAGGATCACATGTTCAAGTTCTCATCTGATCATATGTTAAATCAGTCACAAAAATATGGAAGAGAAAAGTGTGAACTAAAATAGCTTGTTTTCGCTATGGCCGAGTTTATTTCTTCCTTTACTGATGTCAGAGCATTACCACTGGCCCGATCCTTGCAAAGTTTTGATCCTAACTCAGCTGATAGCAAGAAACTGGTGAAGCAGATGTAGCTAGGTAAAGCCCTAGTAGAAACTATGAAAGCTTGGATAGACGACATTTATGATGAAGGCTACACTTTCATACAGGAGTTTGTGTCCACTTGTATGGATGATGAGGCTTTTCTTGGTGAAGTACAAACATTAATTCCTACCTGGGAATTAGAGGAGGAAAAATGTGTAGCAATTTGTACTCGGATACGAGAGATAGAAATGTATGGCATAACTCAGTTTCTGGCAGAACACCCAATGAAGTTGGTAGACCCTTGTATGTTGTTCATCTTGAAACAGAATTCCAGCTAGAAGAGCATGGTGATTAAAGCCACAATTTCCAAAGTCAAGGCAATAGAGAAGGAGGTACTAGACATGCATGCAAATGCCCTAAAGGATATTAAGATAATGAACCCTATGAGTACTCTACAAATTGATGAAGGCAATAAGGATGCAGATGCCTTGGTTAAAGTTTTTACATATACCATGAATGCTTTTAAAGAAAGTGAAATACCAATGGTTCAGGACTTCACTAAGATAGAAAATGTGGAATCCATGTTGTTGCTGAATAGGGGCCAATTACCAAAACAGTCGCAAAGGATTAAGGAGTTAAAATGGGAAAAGAACGTGTGTCAGGCAAAGCTGATAGGTCTAAAGAATCTACATTCTCAGCTGGCTCAAGAACTGGTGAACACATTCCGCACTTGGAAGCTCATGTAAAATACCATGTTTGAAGAGCTTGGAGGAAATTAACTTTTTTTGGGGATAGCATTTATCTTTCTATTTTTAAAAGACATGTGTCTTGAAACTCTTGTTTGGGTTGCGTAACTGGTTTTTAACAATTTTTCTAGTGTCCGAGAGGCTGGGTTTTTCTAGAGGCTCTCTCAGCCCTGAGCTATAAATGTTGGAGCATTAAACTGTTTAAGGGTTAGAAATTATAGATAGCAAATAGATAGAAAATGGATAGCTTTAGTAGTCTGTTAAGTTTTTTGAAACAGTGGGTGACATATTTTGATTAGACTTTGATTCGATCAGATATAAATATATAAAGGCATAGTTTGATTTAGATCTTTGAATCAAAATCTATAATGTATCAGTTACTTTGAGAATCAGTACATTTTATCTGTGCATGTATTATTTATGCTTAGTCACTTCTATTTTATTTCTAGTCACTTTCCTTTTAGTTATTTCATAAATACTTATGTTTTAGGAGTAGATTAGTAGATATCAATTTCTTCATAGTTTGAATTGATTGTCTGTTTATTCTTGAAATTACCTCAATACCTAAGAGTATCTGAGTGTTCCTTCCACACTTTCTGGTTAAAAGTGTATGTATTTTCTTTTATATTGATGATTCATTGAATATCCTACAAGGAAGCTGAGCCTTTAAAATTTAGAGGGAAGCAATCTCTAATGCTTACCCAACTGTTGATGAATTGTTTATCTTTGGAGGCATAGAGTTTTTATTGATTTCATTTAAGAAGAGGAAGACAAACCTCTTCGCCAACAGACATCTTGCAGCAATATGACCAATCTCTTTGCATTTAAAACATGCCAAGGGTAATTTACCTTTATATCTTACTTTACCTATTTGTAGTCTTCTAGCCATTAATGCTTCAAGTTCATCAAGTTCATCTTCTTCACCTTCACTTTCACTTTCATTTCTTATCTTATGTATGTTGCTTGATTTTCTAATTTTCAAAGATGATACAAATGCAGATTGTATCATAGGTAAAATATTGTTCTCATAGTTATTAAGCTCAAATGCAGTCAATCTACCGATTAGACTATCACGATAAATATTATTACCAGGAGCTACTCTCATTTCATGAATTATTGAGAATCCAGTAGCATATTGTTAATATTATTTAGAACAATAGAGAGATGGGGGTGAATCATTTGTTCTCTAGTCTAGAAGTACCAATTGAATTTATAAACACTTCAACAAACTCAGATCTAATCACCAAGTCAACTCAGTCTTCAAAGAACATATATCAAAAAACATATAACATGTAGTCCACTATCCTACAATAATTAACTTGTAGAATATTAAAAAATCCACATCAAAACATTCATACAAGTATAACACCATAATTTATAGTGGAAACCCAACTTGGGAAAAACCACTTTGTAACATGTTACTGATATTTTCACTCTTCTAAAGTGAGCTCTATGAAAAGCCAACCTTGTTAAAGGCTTACAAACACACTATTAGGTGTGACCCTGCTAAAGGATTTCAATCACCCTGTTAGGAGTGGCCTGGCCAAAGGACTTAAGTACATTCCATTAGAATGCCACCTTGATTAAAAGATTTAAATAATGATTGTTAGGTCAACCTTGATTAAAGGATTTAGACTATTACAATGGTTAGAAAGTAGCAATATTTTCTAATCTATAAAACATACAAATCACTTTTTAGATATTAGATCCAATTCACACATATATGTTGATTTACTAACTGAGTTCCATTTCCATCTCCATCACTAATCTGCTCAGAATTTTCTTCAAGCAATCAAAACTTTAATCTTCACCTTCAGCCTTCTACTTAGACTTATCAATCAATCACATCAACATCACTAGAATACTCTATAACTAATGAAGGGCACTCCCCTTAATATCACAAACACAACAAAAATAGAGAAACAACAACAATATGCAAGAACAGAAAATTGGCTTCTTATTATCTTCACAAATGTGGAATTACAAACTTTCAGAATTACAATATGCAAAGCCACATGGGCATTCCCTTACAATATTCTATAGGACAAAGCCTCGAATCAATACCCAGATCTACTACCCAAAACTGCCCTAGACAACACTATGGGCCTTCTTTATATAGGCATTTTCCATCGCCCGAGAAGGTTCCAGAAATTTAGCCCTTAGGGCTGACCAAACTTAGAATTATTTTATTTTTTAATTTATTACATCAAAGTCAACTCAAAATAACTTTTGAAACCCGAACAGAAATTTTGAAGGAAAATTATTTTTTTCCATTTCAGGTGGCCCGACTTTCGGAGACCATAAGTCATCACCAATTGACCTGATTGACTATTATAATCCCATTTTAGAAAGGCCACGAAGCACTCTATAGGCTTGAATTGCACAAGCACTTGTCACCCAATTTCTCAACCTCATCCAGGGCCTCTAAATCCTTCAAAGCTGAGTTCAAAGTTTCTATACCCTGCTGCCAATACCAAAAATCTTCAATATCTTCAAAACTAGACCTGATCTAGCCATGAAACTTTACTGGCTGGCTGATATGACTGAGATGAACCTCCACATGTAAAATCAGAACATTCCAAGATCGTATGATCAACTTACTAAAAATAGCAAGTTTCCATAAATAAGAGCTCTGCACAAGATAGCCCTTATTGAATACAAAAATAGAAATATTTTTGGGTGATGCAAGATTGCTCTTACACCTAGGATGCTCCTACATCAGAAACTCAGGGTAATTTGAGAAGTGACCTTGTCCCGACTCAGGTGTGCAGATGAAAACTAAGATGGTTAACCTCCACCTTTGTTAGCCATGATGAATCTTCAATAGGTCATCCTTTCCACTTGACCAAATATTCTTCATATGTTTTGTTCTTTGTGCTTCTACCAACATGACTATCGAGTATGTCTTCAATCTCCTTGATACCTGAACTGGTTCTTGGAATACTCCACTATGTTGTTGTAACCTCATCTTCAACACCTCCTTCATGATACTCTGTCAAATCTAAAACATTAAATACTAGTGAAATATTCAGCTCAGTAGGCAACTTGACCTCATATGCATTTCCTGAATCATGCTTCTTCAGTATCTTACATGGCCCAAACTTCTTCATTTTCAGCTTGTTATATGTGCCAACTGGAAATCGCTCCTTCCGTAAATGAACTATGACTTCATCTCCAACCTGAAATTCATTATGCCTCCTTTTCTCATCTGCCTTAGCCTTATACTATGCATTCATCTTGGTAATATGCTTCCTCACCTCCTCATGGATGTTCTTCAAATGTTATACAAAATCCTCAACTTCAGCACTACTTATTTCTCCTTTATCTATCTTTCTCAACTCAGATGCATTTCTGGGACTACTCCCATATACAATCTAGAATGGTGATTTGTCAGTGCTTCTATTGACAAAATTATTGAATGCAAATTCTGCCTGTGGTAAAATCAAATCAAATTCTCTTTGATGAGATTCTCCCTCATAGAACTTCTTGGAATGCACAACTGACTCCCTTTGAATAGCATATCATCCTGAATGATGAAATCTAGCCACATCATTCTATCTAGAGTAACGGGTTCTTTACAAGCTTTCCAAGCTTCACCAAAATCAAGATCCTCTGGATACAAATTCTTGAGTTCCTTGAACCCAACCACCTCAATATGCAACTCTATTAGCAATAGTTGCCTTAAGCTAAGTGCATCTACAACTCTATTAGACTTTCCACTTCTGTGTTTCAAAATAAATGTATAACTCTACAAAAACTCAACCCATTTCAAATGTCTTTGATTCAACTTTCCTTGACTATTCTAATATTACAAAGCTTGATGATCAGTGTACAAAACAAACTCCTTAGGAAGTAGATAGTGTCTCCACTTCTTCAATGCTTGAACTATAGCATAAAATTTTTGATCATAAATAGAATATTTTCTCTTGGCATCATTTAACTTCTCACTAAAATAAGTAATAGGTTTACCTTCTTGGCTCATAACAGCTCCTATTGCAGTACCACTAGCATCACAGTCTACTTGAAACACCTTATTAAAATCAGGAAGTGCTAAAATAGTTTGTTCTGTAACCTTTTGTTTCAATAGTTTAAAACTCTTATCCACCCCATTAGTCCACTTGAACTCTTTTCTATCCCCTCTCATTATTTCAGTCAAGGGTCCACAAATACTGCTAAAATTTTTGATAAACTTTCTGTAAAAGCTAGCCAAACCATGAAAAGATCTTACCTCAGTAGTACTCCTTGGAGTAGGCCATTCAAGGATAGCCTGTACTTTTTTTGGGTCCATTTTTAGACCTTCTGCTAAAACTACAAATCTCAAATACACTAACTCCTTCACAAAACTGCACTTCTTCAAATTAATCAACAATTTATCATCTCTCAGCTTCTCAAACACCATACAAATATGCATCATATGTTCCTCCAATGTCTTGCTAAAGGTCAAAATATTATCTAGGTAAACAATGACAAACTTACCCAGAAATTCTTTCAAAACCTCGTTCATGAGCCGCATGAAAGTGCTCGGTGCATTGGTTAGCCCAAAAGGCATGACTACCCACTCATACAATCCTTCCTTTGTCTTGAAGGTATTATTCCATTCATCTCCTTCTCTGATCCAAATCTGGTGATATCCACTCTTCAGATCTATCTTTGAGAAATACACAGCCCCACTAAAATAGTCCATAATATCATCCATTCATGGCAATGGAAACCTATACTTGATTGTGATCTTGTTTATTTCTCTAGAATCTGTACACATCCTCCATTCTCCATTCTTCTTAGGTGCTAATACTACTAGTATAGAACATGGACTTAGGCTCTCCCAAATCAATCCCTTCTGTAACAACTCATGTACTTGTCTATTCAACTCTTCACTTTTTGTTGGTGTCATTCTATGTGTTGCCTTGTTTGGAAAACTGGCTCCTAGAATCAAATCCATCTAATGACTGATCTTCCTTATCATTGGTAATCCATCAAGTACATTATCAGATACAATATCTTGAAACTCATTCAACAAATCTACAACCTCTATAGGTACATCCTCTACTTCCTCTTTACCAGCTTTTGAAATTAAAGAAAAACACACATGCTCATGCTTCATACCATCTAGGAATTTTCTTCCATCAATAAAAGTTATTCTCACATTACCACATACCTTTTCTTCAGTCTCCTTCAATGGCTTTAGCTTATGTCGCACTCCATCCTTTGTCAGGGAATAGGTATTCGCATGACCATCATGTATAGCACATCTGTCAAACTACCACGGCCTACCCAACAACATGTGACATGCATCCATAGGTATGATATCACATAATACCTCATCATGGTACCCACCAATCTTGAACTTTACTAGGCACTGTTCACTGACCATGACCTTGTGGTCATCCTACACCCAGGCAATCTGATATGGATGTGGGTGTTTCGATCTCTTGAGTTTCAACTTTGTAACCATCTCTTCTAATTCCAAATTGTCAGTGCTTCCACTATCAATAATCACATCACAACATTTACCCTCACACTTGCATCTAGTGAAAAATAGGCTCCTCCTTTGCTCAAGTTCATTCTCACCACTCAACGGGACTCTTCTGTTAATCAGTGTTTCTCCTCTTTCAACATCTTCAAAATTTGATGATCTAGCATCTTCATCTACATGTGCAACTCTGGCCTAGCCTTCATTCCTCCTATCCATCCTTCCTTGGCATTGAGGACATTCAAATGCTCTATGACCTTCTTCTCCATAGTGAAAACATGTTCCATGAAAGCCTCCTCTTCCTGAACCTTTTCCTCTTCCTCTTCCTCTCTGATCTCTATTTTTCTAATCTCTATTGTTCTAATCTTGGAAATGATTGGAATTATTTCCTCTCTGATTTTGACTGCTACTGGCCTCATCCTTCTTTTTTGGATCTTCATTTTAGCCTCCATATGACCATCCACCAGATCATCCACCGTGACCTCTTCCATTTTGTCTACTCTCGAACTTCTTGTTTAGCTTTTCCTCTACTTTTAGGGCAAACTGGTATGCCTCTTCAATAGTGTTCATACGAACTAGATTCAGCTCCTCCTGAATGCTTGGCCTCAACCCATTAAGGTAATGGGCAAATTTCTCCTTATCAGCTTTCGCATGGCCTGTTCTGATGAGGATTCAATAGAACTCCTTTGTATACTCCTGAACAAATTATCCTACTTGCTTCAAACTTTTCATTTTATTCAGTAGGTCAAGCTCATAATCAACAGGGATGAACTGTTGCTTCAATTTATCCACCATCCGATCCCATCTTGTGATTTTATCCTTTCCTCTTCTATTTCACTCCAATTGAATCTCTTTCCACCAGATCTTTGCGTGACCTTTCAGTCTGGCCTTCATGAATTTGACCCTATCAGGATCCTCAATATCTTCATACTCAAAATATTCTTCACATTCATTGATCCAGTCAATCAATTCTTCTAGGTTAAGATTTCCAAAAAATTTTGAAACCTCGATCTTAGGTCTTTTCCCAATCTTGGAAATGGCCTGAAAAAGTCTTTCTTCCTCTTGGTTCACAACTTCAACTTCTCCTTCTTGATCTTCTTCTTTGGCTTCATCCTCGCTTTTGTCTCTAACATTAAGATTCATTCCTCTACGAATCTCTTCTTGTAGTGCTTGCACTTGTCTCTGGAGTGCTCTAACCTCAGGTGTTGCAACACCAGCTCTTCTACCATGTTCCCTTTGAGGAGGCATTTTTATGATGTGTGCTGAAACCCTAGCCATAGTCCTAGTGCAAACTACCTCATAGTCAACAATCTATTTACACACTCAAGAAAACTTGGCTCTGATACCACTTGATGAAGGGCACTCCCCTTAATATCACAAACACATAACAGAAATAGAGAAACAACAACAATATGCAAGAACAGAAAATTGGCTTCTTATTATCTCCACAAATGTGGAATTACAAACTTTTAGAATTACAATATGCAAAGTCACATGGGCATTCCCTTACAATATTCTGTAGGACAAAGCCTCGAATCAATACCTAGATCTACTACCCAGAACTGCCCTAGACAACACTACGGGCCTTCTTTATATAGGCATTTTCCACCACCCAAGAAGGTTCCAGAAATTTAGCCCTTAGCACCGACCAAACTTAGAATGATTTTATTTTTCAATTTATTACATCAAAGTCAGCTCAAAATAACTTTTGAAACCCGAACAGAAATTTTGAAGGAAAATTATTTTCTGCCATTTCAGGTGGCTTGACTTTTGGAGACCATAAGTCATCACCAGTTGACCTGATTGACTATTATAACCCCATTTTGAAAAGGCCACAAAGTGCTCTATAGGCTTGACTCATGCAAGCGCCTATCACCCAATTTTTTGACCTCATTTGGGGCCTCTAAAGCCTTCAAAACTGAGTTCA
Source organism: Chamaecyparis obtusa (assembly GCA_027943335.1). NCBI lineage: Eukaryota > Viridiplantae > Streptophyta > Pinopsida > Cupressales > Cupressaceae > Chamaecyparis > Chamaecyparis obtusa. The sequence goes on along the minus strand of BSBK01002720.1, from coordinate 154,888 downwards.
AAGTTTCTGTACCCTGCTGCCAATACCAAAAATCTTCAATATCTTCAAAACTAGCCCTGATGTAGCCATGAAACTTTACTGGCAAGCTGATATGACTGAGATGAACCTCCACATGTAAAATTAGAACATTTCGAGATTGTATGACCAACTTACTAAAAATAGCAAGTTTCCATAAATAGCAACTTTGCACAAGATAGCCCTTATTGAATACAAAAATAGAAATATTTTTGGGTGATGCAAGATTATTCTTACACCCAGGATGCTCTTGCATCAATAACCTCACAATTAGGTTTTCTTTATACCTCTGCAGATAGGTAGATATGTCTTTTACCTCTTTATCTCCATCGTCGATCTTAGGTTAGGTTAGATCCATCGGATCTTTCCATCATCTAAGTTCTTCATCCAACCTTCTAGAAACATCTTTAATCTCCTTATTGAATCCATATTAAAATGATTTACCATGGATTGAATTCTTCATACAATTTATTAATAAAGTCAACACGATTTACATAACCCAAGAATTTAGCTATGTCAGCTGGAAATCTGAATTCTTCCTCCAAATGTAAATTGTTGATGCTCAGTCAATACTGTATTCATCTCCTCGGTCATCATTACATAACTCAGTCATCTCTTCAAATTGTCTTCCTCAGCTAACACTGTCTTACTCAGTAATTTCCTGACACTCGGCATATACTGTCACTGGGTCGATACTTAGCATCACTCGGATTAAACTAGATTTCTTCACTTTTTCTCGGTTAAACCTACTTCTTCAGTCTTTCTTCTTACTTAGATAAACAATACATTATCTTATCATAGTGCCAAATAATCAAGTACTCATTGAAGTATCAAATAACTCAACCTTTCCCTAGGTGCTATTGTTATCTCCCTTGCCCTAATCCTTTGCATCAACCAATAGACATAGTACTTTCTTAGATAGCAATTGTCTTGCCAGTTAAGGTTTGAGATCAATGACAATACAACAATTGTTTCAATTACAGTTTCCAACAATGCAGGCAATAATTTTCTTAAAATTTTACTTGCCATAGTGTCTTCATCAATAGTTTGACCTGCTCCTTAGATAACATTCACCACTTCCTTGATTTGGTTTTTGTACTGAGTGATGTTCTCACCTTCTTTCATCTTCATGTCATCAAACTTTACTCTTAAACTTTTAGCTTTTTCTCTAAGCACATTCACATCTCCTCCATGAACTAGTGTAAGCTTTTCCCACATCTTCTTGGAAGTTTTACATGTCTTAATATCTTCAAATTCAGTATCTATTAGAGAAGAAGCAATCTCAATCATCATAGCAGTGTGTTCTTGTCTTTCTTTCATCTATGTGACAGTCAAGGGGGTAGTGGGAGTTATAAACTCATTTTCCAAGTAGTAAAGTGTAGAATCTCCAATCCCTGATAGATATAATTTCATCCTTCTTTTCCATGGTGAGAAATTATCTTTGTTCATCTTTGGCACCTCTCTCTTATACATCTTGTGATATTTTACTTAAGTCCTTCAAACTTTTTCTTTCAAGCACTCTAGCTCTTATACCAATTATTATATAACTGAGAGGGGGGGTGAATCAATTAATTATAGTTATCCTACAATCCCAAATACTCCCAGATGTATAAAACAAATCCTTCAAATAATCTAAATAACTCGGTAAAACTTTTCCTGTTCCTTTCTTTTCATTAACCAATTACCAGTAAATTAACTAGTTTATATGCCGATCAAACTAGTAATTGTAATGTGTCAAGTAAAATAACAAATCATCACATCCATACACATATAACACTTGATTTTTAACATAGAAACCCTATTAGAGGAAAAACCACATGGGACCAGTTAAAGGGTTACAAAACACACTGTAAGGTGTGACCTTGTTAGAGGATTTATCACTAACAGTTCTTTGTGACCAAACACTCACTTGGGGTCAACAAGAAAATAATCAACATTCATTGAATGTCATAATGGAATAAATAAAGATTGTTAAGTCTCACTTGGTTAAGAGATTTATCTGTAGCAATGGTTAGAATGTAACAGTAAATGATCTTATTCAAATTACAACTTCATTTTAAGATTTTTATATCTTTGCTAACCTCGTAATACTATGGCCATCATAATCACTTCAATTTATTCTTATCCTTCAACTTTGTTTTACTCAGTTAATTCTTTTCTTTGACGCTTGGTGTAATCTACAAATTTTCTCGGTTCTCACTTCAACCTGTCTGACCAACATCGCATGAATGCAATTTTCTTCTCACGTACATAATCATTTTGAATCTCTTGTCTCCTTAAATAGACATGATAAACTATTTTCTTCTCATCCATATATTTTGCCTCTTAATCTCCATCATTGATTTTTCTGCTTCAACCTTCTTCAAAACTTGTACCTCAAACACATTTCATTCTTCATCATTCGATCTTTCTTAAATTTTGTCAACCATTTGATCTTCATAAAAAACTTTATCTTTAACCTCAGAATCATCCATATATGTCCAACTCATCATCTTTAGTCAGAAATCATATGTTCCATATTATTTCTTTCACTCGGTCAATATCATGATGTGTCGGTGACTTCTTACTCGATTAACATTGTACTTAGTATAAACTACACTTTCTCAGTGTACACTGTTTCAACTCAGTGTATACTAAGTTCTTCATTTATCAACGACATAAACTTTTACATTCTTGATCTTCAATTCATAATAGAATTAGGTAATACAATCAAATCACTAACATAATGTCAAAGACTCATCAATAAGTTACCCAATAAATACCATATCCATATCTTTCTCATACATCTCATCTTTATGTTAATATCTCATTCCTTCACAATTATTACCTTCTTCAGATGTTTACAACTATCATAATAAATATAGTCATAACTAGTTAACATCAGTGACAATATAATAATTGATTTAATGTGTCACATATACCTTTGTAGCTTGGTGATTACCTTCTCATTCTATTCTCCAAGTAATCAATCAGTTGTAGTCTGTCAATCTCTCATTTTCAAGTATTAAATCAGTTGTAGTCTATCAATATCAGTATATACATATGTGTTGTTTATGTTAATTTTATAAGCATACATTTTTATATCTTCATAACCCATGTGGGTTCTTGAGAACTAAAAATGATGGTTTTAGTTCCACATAACCCGCATGGGTTATGTAGAACTTGGAGCTATAATTTTAGTTTTGCATAACCTGTGTGAGTTATTTGACATATAGAAACCCATACATGTTATGGCTTGGTAAGAGGCTTGGAAAATGAGCCTAAGGCTTGCAAGCTCTGGTTGGTCAAAATAATACTCTAGTAACTTCAAGGATTGGACACCCTTAAACAGTGATTCATTGCTAAAAATTATCACATGTCTACTTGAAATATCAGACTAGACTTCATTAAATGTATCAATCTGGGAACATGAACTTGAGATGGTAGCTGCAAGTTCTATGCTTTAGTTCTCTTCAAAATTCATCAGTACTAAAGTAAAGGTATAGCTACAAGAAATTTATATTAAGAACTGAAACTATAACTTAACTCAAAACTTGAAGGAAATGCTCAATAGTAAACTAATAATGCTTCGAAAGTAAACCTATGCTATAGGAAATAGCTGATGGTTCTGCTACCAATGACTGTAGGAGAAAAAATGCTTATCAACTTCAAAGAAACTTAACTAATTCCTACTTGAACATGAACAAAGAATTCACCACCCGTGTGGGCCCCCATGGAAGTGTGAATGGATTTAAAACTCAGATGTTGAAATCTGGAACTATCATATATTCATTAACAAAACACAAGTACAAAATAGAATATCAAAGTGTATTCACTTTTTTGCTGGATTACAATATAAACTCCTCAAAACATCTAACTCACTCAAAATCATAAGTTCCAGCTTATTTAAAAGCAACTAAGAAAATAGAACACCTAAAAACTAGGTCCTTCATTACATAGCATAACAACTTTAGTTATAGGAATGACAACATCATTTATGGAAGAGGATAAACCATATTTAGTGCCTCAAGAATATAGGAACACCAGTAACTAGATTGACCTGGTCTGTGTTATCAACCGCAAGGTTATGGAAGTAGTGGAGCCATGATAAATTCTGAAAATAGTTATTCACCTTGAAGAGCCACTTCATCTTTGAGTCCTCACTCCTTCCTAACTTATTCTTCTCCTGCAAAAGGTTAGCATAACAAAATCTGCACACAAATCCAAGGCAAAGATTTATAATAAGTTTCCCTACTTTAACGCATCCTTGTCACATGACTGCAGGAACACTACCCATTAACACTAGAGAAGAGAAATACTAGATTTTCATCATAATATCCATTAGTCTATATATATATATTCAGTATTTTCCTTTAGTGTCAAAAGTATTAGATATACACATGGCTAAAGCATATAAACATAAAATTCTGCATAATGTTTATGAAAACCATAAGATATTTAAGTCTAGACTTAGTAAATCATAAACAAAACAACCCATAAACTAGACTCATCATTCCCCCCAGCTTAGCTATTTGTTGGTCCCATAGAAAACATAAAATTCTTCAACCTGGCTGTCAGTCTGTAATCAATAGTTGTCTTCTATCCAGATCCTCCTTTGGAAAAACTCCAATAGAATCCCTTTGTCTCTCTATGTTTTTGCCACCTTTCCTTTTCTCCCTTCATATCAAAACTATCCAAATTTTTTGAATTTGCTAGGAGAGGAGACATTAGCAATGGTGGTTGAAAGGTTAGTGGGATCTAGAAACTCTCTCGCTCTCTTCCCAAAGAAATATACCAAGGGGCTCATTGATTTTCCATGTCAAAGTTTAGGGGTGAATGTGGTTCCTTGTTTCTTAACTCCCTAGATAAACTAATCCAGCGCTATTGAATGGCATTTCTAGCTTCAAGAAATTTAGAATTCACCAGTTGTTCATATGCATTAAATGTTGTGTTTCTAAGTGGATAGATGAGCTTGCTACCTGATTCAGATGGGGCAATTCCTAACCAATTATAATAGCAAGTTTTAGGATCTTTGGCTTCAGGTCTCAGATATAGTGGAATTTCTTATTCTAAATCCCTATACAACTTGGCTTGAGTGTCCCAACTAATTTCATTATGTACCCATGACATAAGGGCCCTAAGTTGAATGTCCCCAACATATAGTAAGGGGTTCCAAACTCATTCATTTGGGACTACTAGGTTGTGAAGGAAGAGTTCACACAGTAGATTTTGAATGGCTGTAGGAGAGTTATTGAAAGCTTGAGAAAACTGAGTAGGCTCTAGAAATAAAGTAGATATATCTTGCATAATGCAGGTCATCTGATAGTTCAACAATTTTTCTTTGAGGAATAGAGCATAAACTGGTGATGGAGATCTAAAACCCATTAACTCAGGGACAAGGGATGTAATTTTGGTAAGTTTTTCTTGCAATTGTTCCACCTTTTCCTCCTATTCAATAGTTTCTTGAAAATGTTGGTCTATAACTATGTTTAACTCTTTCTTCTATTGCTTCCATTGTTCCCTTTCTAAATTTAATTGATTGGACAATTGAGAAATAATGGATAACAGGGACATAGAACTAGACTGACCTGACATGGAATTGTCAAAAGATTCATCTACTGAAGAGAGAATGGGGGGCTTACCTTCTTTTGATTTTATCCCTTCCTTAGGATCTTTCCAAACCACCATGGCTCTCTCAGTATTAGAGCATTATTGTGCAATAGAGGCCAATGTATCTAAACCCTCATTTAGAATTTTCTCTACTACCTTGTTAACAAGGTCTGCATCAATATCAAGATTTTCCTCATATGGACTCCTTTCTACTATAGGAGAAAACCTTGGTTCATCTTCTTCCATTAAGTAACTCTTTGAGTCATCACTATCTGCATCATCTTCTTGAGGATTCCTGGAGGTTGAACCTCTTCTCTGAAATACATAAGCTTTCTCTTTTGAGCTGGAGTCATCACCAATGACAATGACTTCTACATTTGTTGGCTTATCATGAACTTGTTGTTCTATTTCAAAATCAGGAGCTTGTTCTATTTCAAAATTAGGAATCTCCTCAAACATTTCCTACTGCTTAATCTCAGTCCATTTTTCTTCTTGTTGCATGTTTCTAAACTCTTCTTCCTTTTTTACAGAAGCCTCTTGTTCTACATTTGACTCTGTGAATGGAATCTCTGTAGTCACATTTGACTTCCTCCTATTGCTTCTCCTTAATAGAGTTTCTTCCTTCTTTTTCGAAGCTTTCCTTTTTTTGGAAGTGCTTGTGGCTATAGGAGAAGATTCCTTAGGCTGTTTACTAGTACCAGGATTATTTTTGTTATTCTTTTTTTTCTAAGAAACCTTCTTTGCCACAGGAGTAGCTTTAGCCTTTTCTGCAAAAGTCTCCTCTTCCTCTTCATGAACTGACCTTGAAGTAGAGGAATGAGGGAAATTAGGAGTCCTAACCCTAGATTTTTTCTTGGATGAAGAACCTTATCCAAGTTCAATAATAATCTTCCTAACCCCTTTATCAGTTTGAATCCTCTGCCCTACTCTGCACCCAATAGGTTTTGGGGTTGGTTCCTTAAACCCTTGAAGCAGAAATTCATCCCAAGAGATTTATGATTGCTCCCTTAAAGCTTTCTCAACTATCAATTTGACTAGATAGTGGTGTGAGATATAATTGTGTTTACCCTCCTAAACTAGAGTGGCTTTCTTCAACAAAATGCTAAACATGAAACTAGGAACGTTGATAGGCCTATTGTCATGCCTTAGCTAGCTCAAAAATTTAAAATGAACAGCATGCAAGTAGGAATGTCGTCCTTCACAAGTGAAGTATCTAATAACATGAATTTCACATTGTCTAAATAGCTCTGGAAGAGATATTCTAGATGTACCTTGTTTTTGGTCCACCTCAAGTGGTAGGTTTGTATGCAGAGTGAACTGAGCTAGTGCAGGAGCACCTAGGCTAGCCTCTATTGTTTATAAGTTTTTGGCTTGTACTTTACTCTAGCCAAGTCAAGAGGATATATTTGTTTGTTTGAAGACCTTAGAAGTTCATTTTCAATGTTGTTTAGGTGAATTATTCACTATGACTAAGGTCACTATTTAACCTTTTTTTGTTGTTATTTCAATTTCCTAGTGTTAGGAGCTTAGCTTAAGTTGGAGTCTTAAATGTGTTCTAAACACATAATGGTTGTTGCAAAGATTCCATAAGGTCATAAATTTCCTTTTTTCCATGAAACATAGGTGGTTATGAGTCCTAGAATATAGGATTGAGGCACATGACAAAGTTGCCAAGTGTTGAGAAGAAGTTGTCTTCAATTTTGCAATTATTGCAATAGAGTGCATGCCATCCGGGTATCTTTGGATTCCCTAAGTTATAGGATGGTTATGTTGTGGCCAAAAGGCCCTAAAATGAAGGAAATGGAATCTAATTATACCTAAGACTCGAACACCAAGTTTGATTATGCATTGTAATAGTTTTAGAGAAAGTTAATATAGCTCTGCAAGCATTTTACAGTGAATTTTCTGTTGTTTTGTGTTGACAGTCATACTTAATGGACTGAAAAACTAAATCTAATGTTTTATTAGTTTTCTATAGGTTTTTTATGAACTTTTTCATTTGAATAGCAGGTCATTTTGAGTTCATCTAAGTACTGGTTTTGGACGTTTTAGTTCAGGGAGTCTATTTTCAGCTTGATTTGAGTAGTTTAAAGAGTCATGGCTCCTCCATGAAATTTAACCATGGATAATCATTCATGATAGATGGAAATGGAAGAGGAGTAATTTTTGTACATATTTTTAGGATTTAGGAGTCATGAATGCATGAAGAACTATTTTATATGCTAGGCCCTAGGTGAGTTTGTGCAGCTCGGTTAGAGGTCTAGAGGTGAAAAGAGTAAAGAAACATTGCATGGTTGTACGGATCCATACTGCTCCAAGAATTTTTCATGAAGGTAAACATAATATCTATCCATTCTATGCATATATGAGTCATACCAATCATTTAGGATTTGGTTTGAGCAAGTTTTCTATCAAAACCATAGTTCAGTCCTAGAAATTAGGCCTATTAGGCCTCTTGTCCTTGTTTGTAGGAACCCCCTGTACGGTCACTTTCAGACCCAGAACCCTGAATGAAAGTTTTAAAAATTCCAAAAGGGTATCCAAATAAAGTTTTATGTTTTTGAGTTGTTTGGGAACATTTTACTAAAAAGGGGGAAAATGGATTGGTGAAGGCTACAAGGGAATAGGCCTATTTTAAGGTTTCTACATGATGAATTGATGAAGTTGATAGGAAGATGATTCAAGATCCTTCCAAAATGGTTAAAATGGGAAATATTATGATTATTTACATGATGGAGAACATCCCTGCAATGTTGAAGCAAGTTTATGGAGATTTGGCACTTAGAGCCTTCTAAGTGATAGTGGAAAAGTGAATCAAAATCAAGGTGTGGATCATTCAAGGTGAAGTTTTCAAGGTGTGACTCTTGTAAAAGAGTTTTAATAGGTCTTATTTAATGATCTAAGCCTATTAGGAGATCCTATAGAAGGATAGGATACTAAGAGGCAAGAGAAGTCTCTTGGAGGGAGTTAAAATCTAAGCCTTGAAGTTTATCATACACCATGAGCCTTGGATGTGGCCGGATCAAAATTTTCTACAAATTCCTCTCCTTCCTGTGGTAGCCCCATAAATTCTATCAAAATTGTCTGAAAAAATGGTACTCTCAACCCCTTTACTATAGCCACACCGTCTTTTAATGAGCTCAGAAACTACAGAGCAACTTCATCATCACAGCTGGTTAGCTTTTGGATATAATCCAACCAACCTCTTGCCTGAAAATATGGCCTACAAGCTTGGTCATCTAACAGAACATTATGCATAGTGGGCTCCCTATGAATGAGGTCACCTCCCATATTTAGGTACTCGAAATACCCAAAATGGAGTTGTAGGAGATTAAAACAAGGAAGAACAAATTCAGACAAGAAGGCTTGAAAAGGCAAGTTACAGGAAGGTTTTCAAACATGGAAAGTTCTAGCAGCGTAGTTCAGAAAATGAGCTCATAAGTAAATCAAATCAATAATCTCTCTTAACTACTCATAATTACTCATTCGTAGACTTTTTACTTAACATGTACTCACCACCTTCACTTAATATGGGTGAAATAACAACGCAACACAAATCTTTCAAAAAGTGTCAAATCGTGACAAGAAATGCAAGTATGGAATCATAAAAGAATAAATAGAATAAACATAAATATTTTATAAACATAATGACAAAATTGAGATAAATTCCCCCCCAGCTAAATTAGGCAAGTGGTCCCACACTTGCATAGGTGACAAGGCATATGAAAAGATCAGAAAAACAAATTAAAACTGCATACCTTGGAAAGTGTACGTACCTGAATTATTGTTGAGGTGGCAATTGTTGTTATCCACGAAATGAAGAATAAATGAGATGGATGGGTGAAAGACATGAAATGAAATGGAATTTTATTATGGAGAAGAAACTTTCTTTAAGAAAGCATTTATTATGAAAGTGATGAGAACTTTAGAGTGAGGAAGGCAAATGAGCATAAAGCTCATCACGAGAGGCTGCAGGAAGTGTATCACCAGTAGAGGATGAAAATTGCTATAGGAAATCTTCCTTACTCTGAGGTTTGTGATATAACTTAAACCTGTGACCGTTTACTAATCATTTGAACTGAACTGGATCAATTGTGGAAAGCTAGACCGCGCCATTTGGAAAGACTACTATAATCTCGTACGGTCCTAACCACCTAGTTTGGAATTTTCCTAGATTATGCTGATACCTAGAGTCATAGAGGAGTGCCTAGTCACCAACATAAAAGGTTTTATCCTTAACATACTTGTCATGCCATTGCTTGCATTGGTTTTGTATCAATTCTGTGTTGTGCAAGGCAGATTTACGCCATTCATCAAGATAATTCAAGCTCAGTATCTGCTCTTATTGTGCTACAGTGAGATCCATACCAAGATCAAGAGTTTTCCTCAGTGTCTTATGTTCAAATTCAATAGGCATAATTGCAAACCAACCATATACAAGCTCAAAGGGTGTGAAACCAATTGTAGATTTCTAGGTAGTTCGATAGGCCCAAAGAGCTTCAGGAAGTCTTGTGGCCCAATCTTTCTTATGGATGGCTATTATTTTGGTGAGAATAGATTCCAACTCCTGATTGGTAACTTCTACCTGCCCATTAGCTTGAGGGTGATAAGGTGAGGATTTACCATGCCTTATATTATACTCCTCCATCAGGGCAGCGATCAAATTAGAAGTAAACTGAGGGCCTTGATCAGATTGGATCTCCCTAGGTACCCCAAATCTTGTGAATATGAACTCATAAAGGAATTTTGCAACATTTTTATCCCTTGGGTTCTTCATAGTTTTAGCCTCAACCCACTTTGTAACATAGTCAGTACATACAAGGATATAGGACTTACCTTGTGAAGATGGCTCAATAGGGCCGATGAAGTCAATTCCCCCATTTATCAAAGGGTGCAACAATTACCTGTGGCTGCAGGGGCATTTCATCTATTTAGTAGGTCATCCCATGTGTTGGCATTTGTCACACTTTTGGGTGTACTGAGCAACATCTTTGTGTAAACTGGGCCAATAGTAACATGTAGTCAAGATCTTCAATGTTGTTCTTTTGGTAGCAAAATGTCCACCACACGGTTCATCATGACATGCCCTGAGGATATCATATGTTTCATCCTTCCTTATGCATCTTCTAGTTACTTGATCAAGACCAGTATAAAACATGAATCCAGAAATCCATGAATAATTAAATCTCTTTTCAACCAACAGTCTTCTTTCTTTTGTAGAGAAATGAGCGGGTGTCTTACCAGTGGTGAGAGAATTGGCAATATCAGCATACCAGGGATTGTGTGCAAAAAGTAGAAAGAGGTTCTCATCAAGAAAACTATCATCAATGGCTGCAAGATCATCAGGGACATGCAACCTAGAAATAAAATTTTCTACCACATTGGCCTTACCAGGCTTGTCCACTATGGTGATGTTGAATTCCTGCATAAGGAGCAACTAGCAAGCTAGTCATCTAGAGATTGGAGGCTTGTTCATGAGATACTTAATAGCAGAATGATTGGTATGCACATAGATCTCATATCCAGTAATGTAGTGTCTGAATTTATTCAGGGCATAGATGACTGCAAGGAGTTCTTTTTCAATGGCAGTGTAATTAAACTCAGCACCTTGCAATTTTTTACTAATAAAGTAAATGGCATGCTCAATAGAGTCCACCTTCTAACGAAGGACATCACCAATAGCATAATCTAATGTGTCAGTATGAATGTGAAAAGGCATGCCCCAGTTAGGTCCTCTCAACATGGGAGTTGTAGTGAGAAGTTCCTTAAGCTGCAGGAATGACTTTGCACACTCAGAGTCCCAAGAAAATTTAGCATCCTTCTTGAGAAAGTTATACAGGGGTGTTGCAAGCTGACTAAAATCCTTTATGAACCTTCTATAATACCCAGCATGTCCAAGAAAACTCCACACATCTTTTTGTTTTTCTAGGGTAGGCAATGTGCTAATCACTTCAATCTTGGCAGGGTCCACTTGAAAACCTTTGGAAGATATGAAATTCCCTAAGACAATCCCTTCTTCCATCATCATGAAGCATTTCTCGCTATTGAGAGAAAGGTTGTAATCATGACATCTTTGAAGAACTTTTTCCAAGTTTTCCTTAGCCTCATCAAAAGTATGCCCATATGTGGTAAAGTTGTCCATGTAAATCTCCATGCAATTAGCAGAGATATCAGAGAATATACTTATCACAGCTTGCTGGAAAGTGGCAAGAGCATTGCACAACCCGAAAGGTAACACTGAATAGGAAAATGTTCCCCATGGGTATGTGAACATTGTCTTCTCCTGGTCCTTGGGTTCTATCTGTATCTGATTATAACCACTGAATCCATCTAGAAAAGAGAAGTATTTCTTACCAGTCAGGTTATCAAGAACTTGGTCTATGAACAACAATGGAAAGTGGTCCTTCTTAGCAGCTGAGTTAAGCTCCCTATAGTCAACACAAACTCTCCACTTCCCTCCTTTCTTGGGTATGATAACAAGAGGGGAGACCCACTGACTATCAGAAATGGGATAAATGAAGCCAACATTTAACAACTTCTGCAACTCATTCTTAACTATATCCCTTAGAGCTGGATTAACCCTTCTTTGAGGTTGATGGACAGGTCTAAATTTAGGACTGATATAGATTTTGTGAGTGCAGATTTTAGGATCTAGGCCTTACATGTCAGTATAATCCCAAGAAAAAGCTTTTTGATACTCTTTTAGAAGCTACAGGATAACTTTCTACTGAGAGAGTGACAAAGTACTACTCAAATTTAATTCTTGTCCTGGACTAACTTCTAGCTTAATGACCTTTTCTACCATAGACAACTGAGCAACCAGAAAAGACTCCATCTCATGAGGCAGTAATGTATGAAGGAATTGTGAAGTTTCTAAATACTGTGGAGCATTTGGAGGTGGTAACAAAGTTTCCAGAACAAGTCCTCTTGGGGACACATTTGTTAGTGCACTCCATACTCATTCATGATAATGGAGAAAATTATTTCATCTTCTCCCCTAGAGGCTACAAATGGCTCCATGGATATCATCATTAACTAGTGGATTGAATTGACCTCAAGTTTAGTATCACCCAATTCTAGCCAAACTATCTGGTCATCTTGCAATAAAGGTTGAGCTAGAGAATATAGAGTCAGATTCTTGGTGTTGACTCTATTGGATATAGTCATTTTTCCTGATCGATAAGCTATATAGGTATCTGCAGTAGCCAACCATGGCCTGCTTAGAATTATTGGATACCCTCCCATGTTAGCCTTTGGAGAGAGGACAACAAATTCAACCAGATACTCCCAAGAATTCAAGGTGACTATGACATCCTCTACCATCCCATCAGGTGTAATAGTGGAACTATCAGCAAGCTGAAGGATGGTTGGGGTTTCCCTAAGACCGATGATATGAAACTAAGACATTACTTCCTTGGTCATGACATTTATGGAGGCACCTAAGTCAACTAGAGCATTTCGAACTTGTATTCCTTGAATAGTGAATGTAACCACAAGGCTATCAGGATCAAAATATTTTGGAACTATCAATTTCTCCAACATTAGGTCAAATAACTGTCCTAGGACATGTATGGTTTTGGGATCCTTTTTCTTCCTCCCGAGCTATTTTATATAGGCTTCCTTGATGGCTTTAGTATATGCAAGCACTTCCTTTATGGCATCTGACAGGGGTATTTTAACTATCATTTTCTTTAGTTGGGTAAGCAAGTCCAATACTGCTTGGTTCTTACTGGCTTAGCTTGTTCCTCCAACTGATGAGGAAATGGGGGTTCTTGAGCTACAGGAGAGGCAAGGTGTACTGGCACCTCAGTTGGTGCTACCGAGGCATCCTCAACTTCACTAATGATAGGCTATTGTGGTGAAGAAAGGTTTGTGTCTGATCTTAATTGGATATTCATCAAGGAAATATCATAGCTATGCTATTGTGTTGCAAGCTTAGTAGTGTTGGGATTAGGGGTAGGCTGAGCAAGCAATTGAGTCTGTTTAGGGGAAGTAGTGTTGGCTGTAGGAGGAGGCATTAGAGCCTGCTACTGAGGTGGTGGCATCAAAGCTTGCTGGCCTAATTGGTTCATCCAATTGTGTGGTTGTTGCCACCCTTGCTGAGGTTGTTGCCAGGGTTGCTGAGGTTGTTGCCAACCCTGGTGAGGTTGTTGCTAGCCCTACTGAGGCTGCTACTGAGGCTGTTGCCAACCTTGCTGAGGTTGTTGTCAACCTTGATGAGGTTGTTGCTAGCCTTGCTGAGGTTGTTTCCAACCTTGCTGAGGCTACTGCCAACTATTATACCCACTAAAACCACTATGCTACTAATTTTTCCATGCATTATTACTATTAAAATTTTGAAGAGGATCTTGGGGAATACCTAGTCTTTGAGCCCATGGTCACCTCTGGGCAATGTAAAGTACCTCTCCATTTTCATCGATGGCCTTAAACTCAGTGGGCATAGGTTGGGACTCTAGGCTTGCAATAGATTTGCACCGATAATTTTTTTTCTTCTCCCTACAATGTGGACAGTATTCAGCTAGCATAGCATCAGCTTCATCTTTCTTTCTTCTTGCCTGCATGGTATCTAGCTGTGTTGCAACATCATTGATGATGTCTTGCTTAAAGTCAGATAGCAAATTAGATAGCTCCATTTTTTATACTCCTAAACCGCCATTGGACTTATGCGGTAAGTCTCTCAATCCTCTTCCCTTCTTGACTGTAGCTCTAGAATAGTTCACACATATATCCTTTATGTCAACCCAAGATTTTTGAGTAATATCACCTCATGCCATGAGGTTGAGGGCCTCTATACTTCCATCACCCACACCTTTCAGAAAAAGATGTTTCTCAGAGTCTGCATTCAAATTATGTTGTGTATTGCACTGCAAGTTGAACATGAACCTAGAGACATAATCCTCCAAGGTTTCATCATCTCTTTGAGACATTTTAAAAATGTCATCTCCTTTTAGGTCTCTTCCTTTGCAATAGTCCTTGTACTTTGTAAGAAATAGATTGCTCATCCCAGGCCAATCTTGTGAAGCGTTGGAACCCAGGCTCATGAACCATCACAAAGCAGCTTCCTTTAAGGTAGAGGGAAACAACTTTAGCTTATGAGCATCAGTTGAGTAGTCATAGCTCCTATAGATTATGTTGAATTCAAAGAGAAATGTCCTAGGATCTTCTGTGATGAGGCCATAGAATTTTGGAAGTGCAATAGAAGGTATATTCTTCAGGTTTTGGTTAACTTGTTGATTAGGAACACCCTTAAATAGTGATTCATTGCTTAAACTTATCACATGTCTACTTGAAATATTAGACTAGACTTCATTAAATGTATCAATCCAGGAATGTGAACTTGAGATGGTGGCTACAAGGTCTATGCTTTAGTTCTCTTCAAAATTCATCACTACTAAAGTAAAGGTATTGCTACAGGAAATTTATATTAAGAACTGAAACTATAACTTAACTCACAACTTGAAGGAAATGCTCAATAGTAAACTAATAATGCTTCGAAAGTAAACCTATGTTGTAGGAAATAGTCGATGGTTCTTCTACCAATGGCTGTAGGAGCAACAGTGCTTATCAACTTCAAAGAAACTTAACTAAGTCCTACTTGAACATGAACAGAGAATTCACCTCCCGCGTGGGCCCCCACGGAAGTGTGAATGGATTTAAAACTCAAATGTTGAAATCTAGAACTATCATATATTCATTAACAAAACACAAGTACAAAATATAATATCAAAGTGTATTCACTTTATTGCTGGATTACAATATAAACTCCTCAAAACATCTAACTCACTCGGAATCATAAGTTCCAACTTATTTAAAAGCAACTGAGAAAATAGAACACCTAAAAATGAGGTCCTTCATTACATAGCATAACAACTTCAGTTGTAGGAATGACAACATCATTTATGTGAGAGGATAAACCATATTTAGTGCCTCAAGAATATAGGAACACCGTTAACTAGATTGACCTGGTCTGTGTTATCAACTGCAAGGTTATGGAAGTAGTGGAGCCATGATAAATTTTGGAAATAGTTATTCACCTTGAAGAGCCACTTCATCCTTGAGTCCTTACTCCTTGTGGACTTATTCTTCTCCTGCAAAAGGTTAGCATAACAAAATCCGCACACAAATCCAAGGCAACGATTTATAATAAGTTTCCCTACTTTAACGCATCCTTGTCACACTACTGTAGGAACACTGCCCATTAACACTAGAGAAGAGAAATACTAGATTTTCATCATAATATCCATTATTCTATATATATTTAGTATTTTCCTTTAGTGTCAAAAGTATTAGATATACACATGGCTAAAGCATATAAACATAAAATTCTGCATAATGTTTATGAAAACCATAAGATATTTAAGTCTAGACTTAGTAAATCATAAACAAAACAACCCATAAACTAGACTCATCAAGCTCATTTTTCATTCTATTTTTGTCCCTTTACACATTTTTTATCATCCAAGATGATTTCTTGACTTTGTTATCATCAGGTTTACAAATGATCAAGTGGGTATCTCTAAGATTACCACCATAATCTCACACATCTTCTTAGCTTTCTAACCATTTAATTTTTTCTATTTTTGGAAAATATTAGCATAGTAAACTAAATAATTTTCTTTACCAGTGTCTTGACAGTCCTTACAGACATATGTCTACCATATTTTTAATAACTTTTGATCTACTTGACCAAATTCAAAATAGATTACATATTATTGTTCTACACTTGATTCTATACACTTTTTTAAAAAATACATTTTAGATTATTTTAATGCAAGCTATACAAATGCACGAATAGGTACAATATTTTCAAGATGTGATCACTTCAAAAAATCATTAAAAATACTCTACAGAAAATTTTTTAAAAAATACAGAACTTCTAGATCTCACTCTTACCAACCATACTACCAAAGGGCTTTGCAAAATACTAAATCTAACTATATATTTTGTGAAGCGCATGAAAAATAGCTATGTTATACTTTTCTAAAAAAATTAGGAACAATTTTTTGTGTGCAATGGGTTTGATCCTCTTAATATTATCCATTTTTTTTTAAAAAATAGTAGTTTAGAAACTAGATTCAGAATACTACAATTCTTATTCTTTACACATCTTCTAATTTTGAGTGCATGAACCTCGAATTTTTCTTTGAAGTTCATATTTACTTGATTTCAAACAAAATGTGTCCACTCATACCCCTCTTTTTTAACACAATCTTAGTGCACTTACCAAAAACAAAGAGAGTAAGAGAATATTGATACAAGCATGTTGATTACTAAAATCTGACTATCTAAAAGTTTATATGATCTTCAAAAATCCAGAATCCAAAATACAACTCCTAGAGATCCAAAACCACTCTCAAATATCATGACAATATAAACATAAAATATAACTATAACTTATACTTAAATGTTATATTTTATGTATATATTGTTTCTCTGAGATTGCATTTGACTTGAGTTTGAATAACTTGAGGGAGAGAGAGAGCGGGGGGGAGGAATGTTTTCAATGCAACATTTGGCATGTACCATATTTGGTGCACACCATATAGGCTTGGCATAGTGAACCACATGGGATGCACCTTATATGATGCAGTAGCATCCATGAAGACACCTAAGAACTTGAAGACACCAGTTGATCAGAGCATGGAGAAGAGCATGAAGGCATTCCTACAAGTCAATTGGGAGGTCTTGAAACCCATTATGGTTTTGTGCAATGATCAATGTGATAGAATTGGTAAAACTCCTAAAGGGCCTGATAAGGACCTTACGAGAAAAATGATGTAAAAATAAGCTATTAGAGCCTCATGGGGTCATAATGGGTAATTAGGGCCTTAAATAGTTTATTTTTTCCTTTGATATTAGAATACAGTTGATTGGATGAGTTTGGAGGCTTAATTTGCAATAAACTATAAGTTAAGATTTAAATTTTCAAACCCTAACGGCTAGTTAGGAAAGGGTGGGAAAATGTCTTTAGAGTTACATTTAGAGAGTTTTAAGACTTCCAACTGAATGGGATCGGTTTAGGAAGTTAGTATATGTCTATTTAGACTAGTTCCAACCCAAAGTTTGTCATGGTAAATAGTGTGTACGGACTAGTGAACAATACGCTAGTTGTACATTGTTTTTGAAGCAATAAAGAAGAGTTTGTTGGAAATCTAATATGGGAGAGTGAGATACTGAGAGGAGGGGGTGAATCAGATATCTACTATTAATTCCACTTTGACATAAATTCAATTTACTTATCATAAACATCAAATTCAATACTGAAATAGATCTAACAATCTAACTTCATCCATGAAATGAAATACATAACACAAATATTTTGGTCACCCAAAAACCCTTGAAAGGTAAAATTGGGGTGGGGATGACACCCACAAATCTTCACTACTGTAGTATTAAATTTTTCTTGTTAGGGATAGAAAATTTGATCATAAACTAATAATCTACCCTATGAGGGATCTTCCTTGTTAACAGCTTACAGACTTATACAATCTACCTTGGTCAAAGGATTTAAAACTTACAACAAAGTAAGCACTCGGTTAAGAGATTTTCATAGACTTGTGAGAACCACTCTGTTAAGAGATTTACCCTGATTCACTTGCTAAAATGTATTAGTACCTAATCCTTCAGTTTTCACTATGATGTTGATAATAGATCTTCTCCTTCCAATACTTTTTTGATCTCCTCAGTCAAATATAGCTCTGTTCTTCCCTTCACTTCTTTTCTCGATCACTCTGACTTATCTCTACCTATATCAAAATGCTTCTATATTCTTCATATATGAGATCTCCTCCATTACATTCATACACATACATCATTTTAGGGTTAAGATCTCATCTTATATAGATAACAAAACAACCTCCTAGATCAAGATCAACAATCTACATTCTCTACTTATATCGCTTAAGCATTCCCTTTACCTAATAGGTTACATAGCTTACATAGGGATTAGCAATTAGAAATACAAGTTGTAATCAACTCCTTGATTCCCTCAACAAATATTAAATATTGTATAGATGTTGGCCAAAATAGTTTACCTAAGTGTTTGTGCCATTACAAACACATATGTCAAAACTGGCTTGCTCGGCATATGAAGTCTCTGTGGTGTAGGAGCACCCTTCTAAGGGCTCCCACAATCACCAATTTTGTTTTGAAAGAACTTCTTTATGAAGTTTTATAATTAGAATAAGAGCTTTAAGCTCACTTGGTGTGTGTAGGCCTAGTTTAGGACCTAGAGTCTTAGGTTGGTCTTCCAATTCTAATGGTACAGTGACTCAGGGCATGATGTCATCCTAAGATCATTACTTGTTTAAATTGGTCAAAGTCTTAAAATAGGAGTTTGGGAATTTTTAGTACAAGTGTGCCTTGTAATAGACCTAAGAATGGTCTTAGGAGATAGTGAGAGCAAAAGTTGCTTGAGCAAGAAAAAGTTGCTCATAAAGTTGCTAGCAACTTTTCTCAAAGAAGGTCTAAACCTTACTAAAGAGGCTCTAAGCCTTAACCCAGCTCTAATCCTAAGGAGGAGACTATTTATGACTTGAAAAACCCTAATTCAGGGGTTGGCATTCATTGTGTATGGCCTGGAGTTGGAAAAACCTGACTGTGACTGTAAAACGTGTAACAGTCAAGCTTAATGGCATGATTTGATTGTGTTAATGGATTACACATAGCATCTTGGAAATTTTACATTTGTTTAGTTGTGTTTACTTTCATTTTTGAGTGCTTAGAGTAGTTTCTTTATTCATTTGTTTGTATATAAGTTCTTGTTTTGAATCTATTTGTCTCCTGTCTAGTTTGAAGGGGTTTGTAATGTAGGGCATGTAACTCCTATCCCCACTATGGAAACACCATGGGTCTTTGGGATATGGTAGTATAGACCCTAACCTATAATCATATGCAATCAGGGCCCTAGAATGCATGTGCAAGCTATTTTATGACCCAGCCCTAGGCGAGACTAAGCAGTTGTCGACTAGGTGTGGTCAGCAGAGAAGAAGCTCCAGAGGACAAGGGAGAGAGTTTCATGACAAGCCCTTTTGAGGGAGTCAAGAGGCATGAGTGAAGGTTCACTGATGTAAAGGAGAGAGTTCTTCCAATTCATTAGAGGTTTTTATGTAGATAGACAAGCCCTGTGATACAGAGAAGCCTAAAAAGCCCTAGAAACCCTCATTTCTAGTGGAGGCACTGTACAGATAGTTGAAGCCCCAAAACCCTAAAAATCATTGAGAATTGGGAAATTGAATAGAGGTTCTTTTGGAAATCTATCCTTGGTTATGTGGAATAAGTGGGTCAAAATCCCTTGAAACCCAGAGAGGAGGCCTAATAGGGGCTCTTTCTAGTAGCCCTATTTTGTGAAGAAACTATGAAATCGGGTATCAACCCATCTTCACCAACACCTTGGAGACACTTTATTTGATGAAAAAACACCTTGGAATTCAACATTTCTCTTATCAAAGCCTTTGGAGTTGATTAAGCCTTAAAACCCCTTATTGGTCTATGTAAGGGAATGGAGCTAGGAGGAGTGCAAACAAGCTAGGAAGAAAGAGAGCTATACTTGGTGGATAGATTGGGCTAGGTCAAGGGATCCTAGAGTGAATAGGAGTCCTATAGACCATAAGGTGTGTAAAGAGAACATTGGGATCCAAGACAAGGATCAGGGAGCGTAGACTAGCTAGTCTACCCCAATCTTCCAATCAGATTGGTATCAGAGCTTATTAAGGCTTGGGAAGTGGATAGTTGGAGAGTGAATGTTTCAACCTCTAGAGGAATCAATTGGATCATCTCAGAAGCAAAAGATGGTGATAAATGAAGAGCTAGCAAAAAATTTAGAAGATCAAGAGGAATCCAATAGACTCCTGCAAGAAAGATTGTATCAGATGGAACAACTCTTGGATGATGTCCAAGAAGAGGCAAATAAAGTGAAAGATAGAATGGAGGAGAAGGATGCTAAGGAAAAAGGAGTGACTATTGATGATGAAGTGCCTGCACCTGATCCTCCTACTCAAGATGAGCAGTTCTTGAAGGCACTAAAGGACATCACTAGCAAGGTACTTGAAGGTGTTCCACTTCTTACTGGTAGGATGGACATTGAGCTTGTAATGAAATGGATAGAGAAAATGGAGAATCACTTTGAGTGTGAAGGAATCTCCGAGGCATAAAAGGTCAAAGTGGCCAAAGAAAGATTGAGAGGCCAAGCTCTAACCTGGTGGAACTATCTCCAAGAAGAAAGGGAGAAAGAGGGAAAGAAGCCTATTGCCAATTAGAAAGCCATGGTCAACAAAGTGAAGGAAGAATACTTGCCTATAGATTATGAAATCCAATAGAATAGAAGAAGCTTGACCCTCAAGAAAAAAGAGATGGATTTAGCCACCTATACCGAAGAGTTCCACAAGTTGATTCTAAATTCCAAGGTGAAAGAGGAGGAGAGCATCAATGTGGCAAGGTATTTAAGTGGACTAAGATGGAGTATAGCAGAGGAGATGAATTTGTTTATACCTACCATAGTCCTTGGATGTCAGCACATGGCACAAAACTTAGAAGATAAACAAAGAAAGAAGCAGGAACCTAACTCTAAAAATAGAGGCAGAGGTAGGGACTCTAGAGGAGGTCAAAGAGGAGGTTCTAGTGGCAGAGGAGGTGACTCTAGAATCCAAGGAGAGAGAAAACTCCTAGAGCAGGTTGCAGAGATCAGTTCAAGAGGAACATTTGGTAAAGGAAGAGGATCTCAGGGTGGTAGAGGAAGAAGTACAAGAAGAAGTAGCTCCTACTTTGCCACAATGAAGTGTTATCAATGTGGAAAGCTTGGACACCCTACCTATAGGTGTCCTAACAAACCTACAAGCTCTAGTGGTGAAAAGAGGGTAGCTTATACCCAAGAAGAGGGTAGTAGTTCATGTAGTAATGAAGTAAGTAAGCTAGAATCAGAAATGGGGGAAAACTTGATGTTTAGGAGGGTACTAATAAGGCAGCCTAACCAAGGAGAACCCAAGCAAAGAAGAGATCTATTTAGAGTGAGGTGAAAAATCCAAGGCAAGGTGTGTAAAGTGATAGTTGATTTAGGATCAACTGACAACATCATATTAGATGAAGCTGCAAAGAAGTTAAAACTTATAAAGATTCCCCATGCAAACCCTTACAAGGTGACTTGGTTGAATCAAGAGCAGAGTGTATTGGTGAATGAGCATACATGGGTGGAGTTTTCCATTGGAGGATATAGGGACAAGATTCTTTGTGATGTCCTTCCCATGGATGCCTGCCATCTCCTTTTAGGGAGACCCTGGTGATTTGACAAGAAAGTGCTTTATGATGGAGAAGAGAACTCCATTTCATTCAAAAAGGATGGTAAGACATTCAAGATTCAGTCTCTGATAGAGAATGATGAAGGAGCCTCAAAGACACCTAGTGTGTTTCTTAGCAGTGGGAAGGAATTCCTACACTTTATACATGATGTTGAAGTAGAGGGATGTGCTGTTATGGTGAAACCAAAAGAGGATGAAGATAAGTTGCAATTAGAGACACCTATAGAGGTGAAGCAAATGTTAGAAGAGTTCAAGGACATTGTGAGTGATGGAGCACCTGCAACACTTCCTCCAAGAAGGGCTATTAGTCATCAAATAGACTTTGTACCCAGTGCATCTCTGCCTAATAAAGCAGCCTACAAGCTTAACCCTGATCAAAACAAAGAAGTAGCAAGGCAAGTGCAAGAGTTATTGGATCAAGGACTGATCAAGAAAAGTATTAGTCCATGTGTAGTCTCAGTGGTCTTGGCATCCAAAAAGGGAGGCAAATGGAGACTTTGCACTGATTCAAGGGCCATCAATAGGATTACTATCAAGTATAGATTCCCAATTCCTAGGATAGAGGATTTGATGGACTGTTTAGGAGGGCCTATGTACTTTTCTAAGCTAGATCTCAAAAGTGGTTATCACCAAATAAGAATTAAGGAGGGTGATGAGTGGAAGACCACTTTTAAAACCATAGATGGGTTATATGAATGGCTTGTGATGCCATTTGGGCTTACCAATTCCCCAAGCACCTTCATGAGGTTGATGAATGAGGTCTTGAAGGACTTCACAGGAAAATTTGTGGTGGTGTATCTAGATGACATAGTCATCTATAGCAAAACTAAAGCAGAGCACCTTGAGCACTTAAGGTTAGTCTTGAAGAGGCTACATGAAGAAAAATTGGCTATTAACCTTGAGAAATGTGAGTTCATGTAGCAAGAACTAGTTTACTTGGGATTTGTGGTGTCTAAGGGTACTTTGAAAATGGACCCAAGCAAGGTGGAGGCAATCTTGAATTGGCCTGCCCCTAAAACAAGGACTGAAGTTAGAAGTTTCCATGGGCTGGCCCAATTCTATAGGAAATTTGTGATAAATTTTAGTGGTATATGTGATCCAGTGCTTGACACCATCAAGGGAGGACTTAAAACTAAGTTCAAATGGACTTAGGCAGCTGATAAGGCATTCCAAACATTGAAGCAAGAGGTAGCTACCAAACCTATCTTACTCTTACCTACTTTTGATAAGTTGTTCACCATTGAATGTGATGCAAGTGGTGTTGCAGTAGGGGGTGTATTGAGCCAAGAGAGAAGGCATGTGGCATTTTTTAGTGAGAAACTCAATGAAGCAAAGAAGAGGTATTCAGCCTATGACCTAGAACTATATGCATTAGTGCAATCCCTCAAGAAGTGGAGGCATTACCTCCTACCCAAAAAAAATTTGGTATTTATAGATAATCAGGCCTTGAGCTATATTAATACTCAAGAGAAGCTTAGCAATAGGCACTTGAAGTGGATGGAGTATCTCCAATCCTTTACTTTCACTATCAAGCACAAGAAATGCCAGCTCAATAAGGTAGCAGATGCCTTAAGTAGGAAGCTCTTGACTATACAAGAAGTTCAATTGCAAAGCATTGGAATAGCAATTTTCAAGGATCTTTATGAGGAGGATGAAGACTTCTCAAAAGCCTACAAGGTGTGCCAGGAGTTTGAGAACCATTTCCATGGTGAGTATGCAGATTACACCCTACAAAATGGACTCTTGTTCAAAGGCAATCAGCTATGTGTGCCTAGGGGATCCATGAGGGTAAATCTGATTCAAGAGAAGCATAATGGCAGCCTAAGTGGACATTTTGGCATAAACAAAACCATGGAGCTAGTACAAAGGTACTATTTTTGGCCTAAGTTAGCAAGGGATGTGAGAAGATATGTGGAGCAATGTGGTGTGTGCTAAAGAGATAAAGGAGGTTCAAGCAATGCAGGGCTCTATCAACCTTTACTAGTTCCAAATAGGCCATGGGAGTGTGTGAGCATGGACTTTGTGGTTGGACTCCCTAAAACAAAATCAGGTATGGATAGCATCTATGTTTTAGTAGACAGGTTCTATAAGATGAGTCATTTCATTCCATGTGGAACTACTCATGATGCAAGCTATATAGCACATCTCTTCTTCAAATAGATAGTAAGGATTCATGGACTCCCATTGAGCATTGTGTTGGATAGGGATAGAAAGTTCATGGGCCATTTTTGGCAGACCTTATGGAAAAGGTTAGGAACTAATCTCTCATTTAGTTCAGCATACCATCCCCAAACTGATGGTCAAACTAAAGTTATAAATAGAGTGTTGGGCAACTTGCTAAGGTGTTTGACCAAGGAATATGGGCAGACTTGGGATCTTGTCATTCCTCAAGCAGAATATGCCTGCAATGATAGTATGAATAGGACTATAGGGAGAAGTCCTTTTGAGGTGGTGTATGGGAGACACCTTAGAGGAGTGTGTGAACTAAGAGACCTTGGTTCCATGGAAATGAAGAGTGGACAAGCAGAGGACTTCACTCAAACTATCAAGGAGGTACAAGAATAGGTCAAGAAATCCATCATGGAGTCCACTCAGAAGCTCAAAGCCAAAGTAGATGAAAGGAGAAAAGAAGTCCAATTCAAGGTAGGGGACTATGTGATGGTCCATCTAAGCAAAGCAAGGATGCAAAAAGGTATGCCCACCAAGTTGCAAATGAGAAGAGTAGGGCCTTGTAAAATTCTGGCCAAGTATGGCAAAAATGCATACAAGGTGGACTTGCCATCAAATTTGGCTATCTCACCAGTGTTCAACATTTCTGACCTGGTCTTGTTCAAAGGTGATCCACCATAGCAAGGTGAAGATCAGTCAAGGGTGTTGCAAGACATAGACACCAATGCCATGCCAAAGAAGAAGTAGCCCATAACAGAGTAGGTTTTGGAATCCTAGGTGAAGAAGGCTACCAGGCATCAAGTTTATATGGAACACTTAGTCAAATGGGTAGGTCAGCCTGATTCTGAAGCCACCTAGATTGAGGAAAGTGAGTTCAAGAAGTTAGGCATGGACCTAGCTCTTCTTGACCCCAAAGAGCCTTAGTTTTTGCTGAGGGGGAGTATGGTGTAGGTGCACCCTTCTAAGGGCTCCCACCATCACCAATTTTGTTTTGAAATAACTTCTTTATGAAGGTTTGTAATTAGAATAAGAGCTTTAAGCTCACTTGGTGTGTGTAGGCCTAGTTTAGGACCTAGAGTCTTAGGTTGGTCTTCCAATTCTAATGGTACAGTGACTCAGGGCATGATTTCATCCTAAGATTACTGCTTGTTTGAATTGGTCAAAGTCTTAAAATAGGAGTTTGGGAAGTTTTAGTACAAGTGTTTCTTGTAATAGACCTAAGAATGGTCTTAGGAGATAGTGAGAGCAAAAGTTGCTTGAGCGAAAAAGTTGCTAGCAACTTTTCTCAAAGAAGGTCTAAACCTTACTAAAGAGGCTCTAAGCCCTAACCCAGCTCTAATCCTAAGGAGGAGACTATTTATGACTTGAAAAACCATAATTCAGGGATTGGCATTCATTGTGTATGATCTGGAGTTGGAAAAACCTGACTGTGATTGTAAACAGTGTAACAGTCAAGCTTAATGGCATGATTTGATTGTGTTAATGGATTACACATAGCATCTTGGACATTGTACATTTGTTTAGTTGTGTTTACTTTCATTTTTGAGTGCTTATAGTAATTTATTTATTCATTTATTTGTATATAAGTTTTTGTTTTGAATCTGCCAGTCCCTTGTCTAGTTTGAAGGGGTTTGTAATGTAGGGCATGTAACTCTTATCCCCACTATGGAAACACCATGGATCTTTGGGATATGGTAGTATAGACCCTAACCTATACTCATATGCAAGAAGGGCCCTAGAATGCATGTACAAGCTATTTTATGACCCAGGCCTAGGTGAGACTAAGTAGTACCCAGCTAGGTGTGGTCAGCAGAGAAGAAGCTCTAGAGGACAAGGGAGAGAGTTTCATGACAAACCCTTTTGAGGGAGTCAAGAGGCATGAGTTAAGGTTCACTAATGTGAAGGAGAGATTTCTTCCAATTCATTAGAGGTGTTTATACAGACAGACAATTCATGTGATACAGAGAAGCCTAAAAAGCCCTAGAAACCCTCATTTCTAGTGGAGGCACTGTATGGATAGTTGAAGCCCCAAAACCCTAAAAATCCTTGAGGATTGGGAAATTGAATAGAGTTTATTTTGAAACTCTAGCCTTGGTTATATGGAAGAAGTGGGTCAAAATCCCTTGAAACCCGGAGAGGAGGCCTAATAGGGGCTCTTTCTAGTAGCCCTATTTTGTGAAGAAACTATGAAATTAGGTATCAACCCATCTTCACCAACACCTTGGAGACACTTTATTTGATGAAAAAACACCTTAGAATTCAACATTTCTCTTATCAGATCCTATGGAGTTGATTAAGCCTTAAAACCCCTTATTGGTCTATGTAAGGGAATGGAGCTAGGAGGAGTGCAAACAAGCTAGGAAGAAAGAGAGCTATACTTGGTGGATAGATTGGGCTAGGTCAGGGGATCCTAGATTGAATAGGAGTCCTATAGACCATAAGGTGTGTAAAGAGCACATTGGGATCCAAGAAAAGGATCAGGGAGCATAGACTAGCTAGTCTATCCCAATCTCCCCATCACTCTGATACTCGGCATTAACTTTTATTCATATACTGGTGCTCGGCATTGACACTTCCATATAACTCGTCATAAATTGCTCATAAATTACTGAAGTACTTAGTGACTTCTAACTTGCTCAGCACTAACTACTGCTCAATAATTGTACAAGGTTATCCATGACTCAACCTTTACAAGATGCCTCGGTCGCAGTGATGACCGACCAACATTACCTATAAAATGACTAAGTGTTAGACACTAATGGACAACAAAACTTAGGGATCAACAATCTCCCCCTTTTACATTAGTGAATAAAACACTTTGTCATGATGTTTACATTACAACAAGAGTACTTAGTAATATGAATACTCCCCCTAAGACTTTGACTCGGTCTTCAAAAGATTCTACATATATGTACATAAGACTCTTTGACATACAACTGAATATGTACATTACAAAATAGTATGCCATACCTTGATATACATTCCTCATTGTATTACTCATGTCGTTCTCATGTTCTCTTCCTATTATTCATGTCACTATCATGGCATGTCATTTCCCCCTTGCTTTTGTCACTTGAATCTGATGGGGTATAGGAGTGAGAAAATACTTATCCAAAAATGGTTTATGGAGTTGCATTATCATACCTAAGGCATTGTCCCATCCTGCCTTGACAAACTCCAAAACCTACATCTTTATTTCTAGATGGGCAGCTAGATCACCTAAACTCTTGGCAATAGAGAGATGAGGATCTCTCTATACTAACTCATTTGTCATTGCTAATTCCTTCTATATAACCGCCAAATGAGGTGTTAACATTATCTATATAGAAATTATCTTAGTTGTTATTTACCCATCATTAGCCATCAACTTAGCTAATCTCCCTTGTGCATGAACTAACCTAGTGAAGTGAATGGAGCTGGAGCTTGCATCCATGCTCAGTGAATGACCAGTAGACTTCAAGTCTAGTTGTAGTTTTTCAATCAACTCTTGATTGTCCTTAGTGAAAAATTCTACATTACATAATTTCTTGTACAGAGAATGAACATTGATGAGTCTAATTATTGACTCAATTTTGTTATGATCTTTATGTTTTGTTGATACTCTGACAAACATTTCCAAGACATTTTATTACTTATGCTTATGTGAACCTATGCCAAGTATAGCCAAAGCCACAAAATCTAAGGGTAGCCTAAATGATATGTTTTGCCAACTATTATAAATATAATGCAATATTTCATATAATTATTTCAAGTTGTGTTCTAATATCTAAGTAGGAGTTGAAACATTGACTTGCATATATGTGTACTAAATGTACTAACCTTTCAGGTAAACGTAGAGTGGTATGAAGAGTGGCCCATCTGCATTGAAGAAGGGAGTTAGAAGACCAACCATGGTGAGAGAATTCATCAGGATTCTGATGGAGGTGCCAAGATTTGAAGGAGTTGTTGTTCAAAAAATATAGGGAATTAGTCTTGCTACATTTCCTCAGAACTATTACTTTGTTGACTGCAGTAATTGTATCATGTTATGGTTGTTTTATCTCCTCCGCATGTGGCAAGTTTTGATGAGACTTTTTTGTTATGTTTTCAATAAGTGTCGATCCTTGATATAAAGGGATTTTGATGGATTTAGCAGGTAATAGAGAAAAAGATAGAATGATGTATTCAGTATAATAGAAGTTACTCTATTTTCTTCTCTTCATGAGTTATTTAGTTATGTAACCAATTAAGAAGATTTTAATGGAAGAGTGATTTTGGATTATTTTCTTATGTTGAGTAGTTAGCAGAAGCCAACCAAGGGGTCCCACTTGGGAGGTGGATTAGATTAAGATAGAATAGATTTTCTTTATGTACTTTTCCTATTTTCAAATAGAGCTACTGTTTATTCATGCAGCATTATATCTGTGGTTGTTCCTGCAGCATTTGCAGAGACAAGTATAGTGAATGTTTTGAGTGCTAGACAGACTTAGATTCCTTTCATAAGTTTTCTATAGTAATTCAATTCAATAGTCAAGTGTGTTTACTTTCTTGCAGAAATAGCATAGATTCCTTTCATGCATTTTATCTTCCTACAGCATAAGTGTTTTGACTCCTAAAGGAACTTAGTGCACAAACTATGATGTCCCATTTCAAGTCTATGTCCCTAGGTTGACAATCTAAATGCATTTCATGATGGGGATAGGTAGTCCATAGCATAGATATATTACCCTTAAGAGAGAGACAATGGCATGATTATCTCTACCTATTGTGAGACTGTTCATTTTTGGCGAAGTTTCTGGGGATGGTGTCAAACTAGGAACCTCAAAAGAGTCATTTATTTTTTAGATTAGTTTCCTATTTTTAGTTAATACCAAGAAGTTTTAAGCTTGCTTCACAAGTCATCAACTTACTTGCATGCATCAAAGAAGGCGAGATGCTCATGGTAGATTTCTTCTAAAGGAGCCTGTTAAATCGAAAGAAGAATTTGAAGAGATTGAATTACCATTCCTTGATGCCAGTCCTAAGTTTGTTGCATCATCTTCAACAGAAGAAGAAGAAACCCAAGAAACATTTGACCTCAGTCCTTTTGTAGAAATATTGGCCAATTTTCATAATAATAATCCTACTCCAGGACCATCTATTGCTCAAATCCCTCCAGTCAACATTACTTTCCCGCAATAGTTTCAATATCAAACACCTCCAATAATGGCAGCTCCTACATTTCCATTTCCATTTCTAAGTCTTATTAGAAATCCAAACCTTAAAAACATACCTGCCACAGCACTTTCAAAGTTATATGGACTTGTTATGGAAGATCTTGACACCTTTTGTTCAAGTTTGACATACTATGTCAAATTTTTGACTACAATACTGATAGTCATAAGCTTAATTTGTTCCTAGAAACACTAAAGGAGTCAGCCCTCAGATGGTTCATGGGCTTAGGAGAAAATGCAGTACCTGATTGGGATGGAATGAGAGATTTGTTTCTAAAGAAGTATAAAGAATATTGCAAGGGAAGTGATTCAAAAGGAGATGACATCTTCCATATGTCACAAAGGGAAGATGAGACATTAGAAGACTACATATCATGCCTCTTATTTAGTCTACAAAAGAACCCACAACATGCATTGCACAAGGATTCACAAAAGCTAATTTTTCTAAGACGAATGAATGGAAACTTTCTTGAAGCTCTGGACCTCATGGTCGGAGGTGATATATCTCAGTCCTCCTCGAATGACCTTAAGAAGATTTATATGAACTATTCTAGAGAAGTGGTCAAGAAAGGAAGAGGATTTCACTCAGTGCTAACAAAAGGGAGTGGCTTTGGTATTTCAAAGATGGAAATTTCAAGCCTATTGTCAGACTTCAAGAAAGACATCATAAATGATGTTGCTACACACCTGGACACTATGACCACCAAGAATAAACATGCAGACATAGAGGCACAGCTGGTAGAGTACTTTCCTCATTGTCACAAACAAAAGAAGGATTTTCAGTGCAAATTGGTCACAAACCTGGAGAACCAACATCTTCCAACTGAGTACTTGAAGATAGAAGGAGAGGATGAGCAAGTATTCTTCATTTCTCAATGCCAACCATGGGCCATGAGACAAGGTATGCCTCAAGACCCATTACAAACTTCAAGTCCATATAATAGTCAGTGGCAAAATCAGAATGTCCAAAGTCCTCCATAGTATAATCAAACCACTTGGAATAATGCTTAGCCAAATAATCAACAAAATCAATGGTATCCTCCATAGCAACCCCAATGGTCATAATTTCCAAACCAATGGCAACAACCACAAGGAAACTGGAAACCCACTAACCAATGGAGAGGACCTCAATAATGGCCTAACCCAAATCCTAGATATCCACCTCTACCACCTCCAACAAATATGCCTGCAATAATTCCACCACCTCCAAATGCAGGACCCCAAAAGTAGATGCAATTACCTACTCAACCTCAACCAAATCCAAACAGTCAACAACCACAGTAGAAAATGTATGCTATTGATGCTCAGTAGTACCCTACCTATGCACTTGATATAGCTGATATACACCTAAGATTAGGTACTACCTTGCCAGCACCTGAACCACTCCTTATCACTGAAGTGTTAGACCTTCCTGCAGCAATAGTACCAATTCCAGAGAATGATTTTCCAAATACTGTTGCATCAAAAAATGTTTCCAACTCAACTAATGTTCAAACATCAGTTAAACCACCTTTTCCTCAAAGGCTCAGCATGGAGAAATCCATACCAAAAGAAGAAGATTAGCCATTTGATATCATTGACCAACTTAAGAGCATGCATGTCCAAATTCCCATGTTTCAAGCAATAAAATATGTCCCAGTATATGGAAAAGCAATAAAATAAGCTTGTCTTCAGAAGCCTAGGAGAAAGAAAAAGGATCCTACAATAGTTCATGTTATAGGACAATTAGCTGATATCATGCTAGGAAAATTAGTGATACCAAAATATTCAGATCCAGGGATTCTGGTTGTGAATATCATCATTAATGGCTAGTCTGTCAAAAATGCATTAATAGACTTAGGTGCAGCCATTAATGTAATGACTAAGGATACTATGAATAAGCTGAGTATTGAAGGATTGAGAGCTACTCCAACAATATTACAATTATCAGATAGCTCTACTGTTACTCCTGATGGAATGATAGAAGATATAATAGTTGCTTTAGATTCTTGGGAGTACCCTGCTGATTTCATGATCCTTTCACCAAAAGTCAACCTTGCTAGTTACCCTATTATTCTAGGATGCCCATGGTTAGCAACAGCTGATGCAAACATAAGTTGTAGATCAAGGAACATGACAATTTTAGATGGGCAAGCCACTAAGAAATTAGCATTGTATCCTCCAACTCAACCACAGCCAGATTTGAGTACACCTATATGGCCAGACTTAGGAGATGGGGAAGAAGAATTGAATTCTATGGTTCAGCTCATGATGTTACATAGGCAATCTTTCCTAAAGTTGCAAGAGGAGGATGAAATCATTCGGAGCATTCTTAACAATGACTGCGTTGTGATCAAAGATGTGTCTGAAAGTTCTATCTTAGAGTTAAGTACATATGAAGATAATCCTAAGGATTGTGTATTACCTTCAGAACCCAATATTATCCATCAGTTGCTACCTAGTGAAGTGAACACAAGTCCTATACCTGAAGCATCCATGCTTGACCTTACAACCACTATTGATCTTTCTAAAGGCCATAATCTCCATGTGAATAACAAGTTGCCTCCACAACAAATGGAACAACTCAATAAACTGTTGCAAACACATGAGAAATCCTTTGCATGGGATTATGGGGACATGAATGGATTGAGACCAACATTATGTATTCACAAGATATATATCAATGAAGGAAGCCTACCCCTTCGTCAACCTCAAAGAAGGATTATTCTAGCATTAAGGGAGATAGTAAAAATAGAATTGCAAAAGTTACTAGATGTTGGCTTTATATATCCTATATCTGACAGTAAGTGGGTATCACTTTTGGTTATAGTACCTAAAAAGGGAGGCAAATGGAGGATTTGTGTGGATTACAGGGAGTTAAATAAAGCTACCAAGAAAGATCACTTCCCACTACCATTCATTGACCAAGTACTTGATACTTTGGCCGGTAAGAAGTATTTTTCCTTTCTTGATGGATATAGTGGCTATAATTAGATAATTATTTCTCCAGAGGACCAGGAGAAGACTACATTCACATGTCCATGCGGGACATATGCATATTCAGTTCTACCTTTTGGATTGTGTAATGCTCCAACAACATTTCAAAGAGTTGTAATAAGTATTTTTGCTAACATATCACATGACTATATGGAGATATATATGGATGACTTTACAGCATTTGGGGTAACATTTGATGAAGCTTTGAAGAATCTTGAAAAGGTACTAATCAGATGTAAAGAACATAATCTATCCCTTAATAGTGAGAAATGCTTTATGATGATGCAGGAAGGAGTGGTACTTGGGCATTTCATTTCAGCAACAGGAATTCAAGTGGACCCAGCTAAAGTAGAGGTAATACTAACACTACCTACCCCTACTAAACAAAAAGATGTAAGATCTTTTCTAGGACATGTTGGATACTATAGATGCTTTATTCAAAATTTTAGTCAAATTGCTAGCCCTCTATATACACTGGTTACCAAAGAAGTTGAATTTAAGTGGACACAAGCATGTGATGAGTCCTTCCTGCAGCTTAAGAAACTCCTAACCACTGCCCTAGTCCTCAAAGGACAAGATTGGTCTATTCCATTCCACATCCATACAAATGCATATGATTATGCCATAGGTTTTGTGCTGAGACAAAAGTCTACTAACCTTGAGAATGCAATTTACTATATTAGTAAAAGCCTCCATGGCCTTGAATTGAACTACACAGTTATTGAAAAGGAACTCCTAGCTGTAGTTTATGCATTGAAAAAATTCCAACATTATGTCACAGGATATCCTATTTTTGTTCACACTGATCACTCTGCAATAAAATATGTTAGGAATGAATGCAAAGTATTTTGGCAGTCATTATGTAGCAGTTGTTGTTGCATTCATGACTTGGATTGTCATTGATGTCAACACAGTGATATTCTGGATATTAGCAAGAAAGCAGGTACAGTTGTGTTTTGCGCACATGTTGTATTGTAGATTGGCTTTTGCATAGTTAATGGTATGTTATTTGGTGTTTTATTAACCTATGGTTAATAGTGCAAAAATAAATTCATTCATTCATGAGAGTTATGAGCATTTGGGTGAAAGCAGTGTTTAGACAGTGTTTCTGTGAAGCGATTTTTAGAAATTGGAGGATATCTCTTAGGTGGGATGGAATTTGATTTTGCGTAGTTAAAGGGATGTTGGAGACTCATTAATGATGATGTGGTTCATAGTGAAAACTTTGAAGATATGTTTGGAGAAAGTTACAGTATCTGGAAGCCGATAGTTTTATGTGAAATTTTGTGTGTAGCGTGTAGAATTTATTATTTTGTAATTGAGGACCAACTCATTTGTAATTATTTGAGTTTGGTATATAAGAAGGAATTTTTTCCTTGTTGTAAAATGTACTGTGAAGATTGAGATGCAAATATATGCATGAAGTGAAGAAAAGAGCTAATTCAATGATGAAGGAAGACTTGTGAGTACAGAGATCTAGAATTGTGATCTTCTGTAGCAGAGAGTGTGGTTTTGGCACAGTGTGAAGGAGGTAATATATTTCATATTATTCTATTGAATAATTCTAAGATCTTTTGGACAGTGGGTTCAGAGATCTTGCCTTGAAGCTGTTTGGGCAGTGGGTCCTTTTGTCTTCCATAAACTCTTAACCGAGTTAGAATCTTTTAATAGGGATTCAGAATCTCTTAACAGGGATTTATATGTATTGAATGTATTTCATAAGACTCCTAACAAGGTCCATCCTCTAACAAGAAACTTTCATATTAGTGCATCATTTTGTGGGCATCATTCCCACCGGGGTTTACTCTTTTCAAGAGGTTCCCTAGTCAACATATCTTGTGTTATTGTGCAATTGTGTATGGTTATCTTTCTATGGTTGATCAGTACATTAATTATATTGTTTAAAGTAGTTGAATGGTTAAATTATCTGATAACTAATTCACCCCCCCCCCCCCCCCCTCTCAGTTATCTTGGGGATCTTTACTTTCTAACAATTGGTATCAGAGCAGCAAGTCCTTGAAAGAAAAGTTTAACAACTTAAGGAGATCCATGGTGAATTTCATAAAAGAAAGCCCTAAGTTTGATGGAGTAAATTTTGATAGTTGGAAAGAAAAGATGAAGACTCATCTATTGTGTTTAGGACCAAGTTATTGGTTGATTACAAAGAATGAGAAGACTATCATTGAGGAAGACAATCTAGAGGCAGGAACTAAAGATGAACTAGATCTATTCATGTGTAACATACTTGCAAGAGAAGCACTTTATTCAGCACTACCGGAGAATGAATATAGTCAAGTAAGATGTCTGAAAACATCTCATGTAATTTGGAAAGCTTTACATTCTACTTTTGAAGGTGATGAACATGCAAAGAAGGCTAGATTACATAATTGAATTTGTGCATTTGAAGATATCAGAATGATGGAAGATGAATCTATTAGAAGCTATATTGGTAGGATGTCTGAGATTGTAATAGGAATAAAGTCTTGTGGAGGTGATAAGATAGAGAATGAAGTGATATGGAAAATTTTGAGAACTTTGACACTAGTATTCAAGCAGACAACACAGATGATTGAACAAGTGATACCTTGTACATTGAACTTTTCAAGAGAGACTCTTCTTAGAAGATTAGAAACAGCAGAGATGAACTTGAGATTATCAGGAGAGCTACCTAGAATGGAAATAGCATTCAGTGCTCTTAACATTAGACCTACAAGAAGTACTAGTGTGAATGGAGATTATGCCAGCAGTAGCAGATCTAAGGAAGATAAGAAGATTGAAGAAGTTATTGCATTACTTGTAAAAAGAGAACCAGATGGTAAGAAAATTTTTAAATGTTGGACTTGTCAAGAATATGGTCATTTTGCATCTAAATGTCCTAAAAGAGTTAAGAAGTATAGAAGCAACTTTAAACCTAGGAGATCTAAAGAATGTTATTATGCAAATGATGAAGATCTTGAAGCAGGAATTGGAAAACATTTAAGTGACAGTGATAATGATAACTTTGAGGAAATAGGATTTGTAGCAATTAAAGAAGAAAGTTCTAAATCTGATAAAAGGGAAGAAAAATCATTAGTTTCACAAGTTGAAAAGAAATCTGATTGGATTATAGATAGTGGTTGTTCACATCATATGACTGGAGATAAAAGAAAGTTTGTTAAGTTAGATAATTATGATGGAGGAATTGTTAGGGTTGGTAACAATGCACCTTGTTTGATTAAGGGTATAGGATCTATTACTCTTGATGGAAAGACTAACACTGATGATGTTTACTTTGTTGATGGATTGAGACATAATCTACTAAGCGTTGGACAATTGGCTAATAAGGGTTATCAAGCTTGGTTTTCTGAGAAAACTTGTGTGATAAAAGATAAAGATGGAAATCTGATTGGAAAAAGATCCAGAACCAGAGGTAATGTATTTCAGTTGAATCCTACTGAGATGACATGTTTGATAACTAGGATTGATGATAGTTGGTTATGGCATAAAAGGTTTTGTCATATAAACTTTGATAATATTGTCAAGGTGAGCACTACACTTACGGTAAGAGATTTACCTAGAATTATGAAACCTACTAACATGATTTGCAAAGAATGTATGATGGCAAAGCAGAAAAGGAGTTCATTTCCCAACAAGAAGTTCACATCGACAGAGAAGCTGGAGATTGTTCATACAGACTTGAGTGGTCCTACTAGGACTAGAGGATTCTATGGAGAAAGGTATTTTATGATTCTTGTTGATGATTTTACAAGAATGATGTGGATTGCATTTTTGAAAGAAAAATCTGAAGCATTTGATAAATTTAAGATCATGAAAAGCAAAATTGAGAATGAATTTGGAATGAAGATTAAGTATCTAAGATCTGATAGAGGTGGTGAATTTACATCTAGAGAGTTTAAGACCTTTTGTGAAATGAATGGTATTAAGAGACAACTTTCAACCCCTAGAACACCAGAACAAAATGGTATTGTAGAAAGAAGGAACAGGTCAATAACTGAAGCAGCAAGAGCTATGTTGTTTGAAAATGATTTGGCTAAGACTTTTTGGAGAGAAGCAGTGAACATAGCAGTATACACTATGAACAAAGTACAAATCAGAGAAAATACAAACAAGACACCTTATGAATTATGGTTTGGACATCCACCCTCAGTTAAGTATTTTAGAATTTTTGGAAGTAAATGTTATATAAATAGAGATGATGATATAGGAAAGTTTGATCCTAGAAGTGATGAAGGAATATTTCTTGGATATTCTTTAAAAAGCAAAGCATTGAGATGTTATAACAAAAGAACTAAGACTATTGTTGAAAGTGCAAATGTAAAAGTTGATGAGAAGTTTAAAATTCAGGAAAGAATGCTTGATTATGAATCTGAAGGAGAAGCACAACCTCAGCCTAACATTGAAAATATAGAATTATTTTTTGAAACTAACAGTGATTTGCTGAATGAAAGTCATAATGAAGAAAATAGAGAAGAAAATAGAGAAGAAAGCAGAGAAGAATCTACAGTGGGAATAAGATCATTAACTATGACACCTAACAAGTATACTTCAAGACATCACCCTGTTGAGCAAGTTATTGGAAGTTTAGATAGAGGAGTTTTGACTCAAAATAAGGTATATTTATGTTTGATTTCTCAAATTGAACCTAAGAGTACTAATGAATCTTGTGAAGATGAACATTGGATTAATGCTATGAAAGAAGAATTGGAGTAGATTGAAAAAAACAAGACATGGGAATTGGTCCCTACACCTGAAGATAAGAATGTGATTGGAACAAAGTGGGTATTCAGAAACAAGATGAATGAACAAGGAGAAGTGATAAGAAATAAAGAAAGATTGGTATGTAAAGGATATTCACAACAAGAAGGAATTGACTATGAAGAAACTTTTACACCTGTGACCAAACTTGAAGCAGTGAGAATGTTTCTAGCATATGCAGCTTACAAGAAATTCAGAGTGTATCAGATTGATGTGAAGTCAGCATTTTTGAATGGTGAATTGGAAGAAGAAGTCCACATTGAGCAGCTTGAAGGTTTTCCTTTGACACAAGAAGGAGATATGGTATGTAAGTTAAAGAAAGCTTTATATGGATTAAAACAAGCACCTATAACCTGGTATGCAAGATTGGATAAGTATTTATTGAAATTGGGATTTATAAAAGGAACAGCAGATAGTAACTTATACACAAAAGAAATTGAGAATGGTTTGTTGGTTATAGTTATATTTGTTGATGATATTATCTTTGGAGGAGAAGATGAAGCTAGTGACAAATTTGCAGATGAAATGAAGACTGAATTTGAGATGAGCATAATTGGAGAAATGAAATATTTTTTGGGATTACAGATAACATAAAGCAAGGAAGATATATTTGTAAGTTAGACTAAGTATTTGAATGACTTATTGAAAAGATTTGGAATGGAAGATTCTAAACTTGTTGGAACACCTATGGTAACTGGACATAAGTTATCTAGCAAAGATGAGACACCAGCAGTTGAGCAGAAAAAATACAGATCTATGATTAGAGGATTGCAGTACTTGACACATACAAGACCTGATATAGCACATTCAGTTGGGATTGTAGCAAGATTTCAAGCAGAACCTAGAGAATCACATTATGCAGCAGTAAAGAGGATACTGAGATATCTGAAAGGAACAATGGATTATGGATTATGGTATGAGAATTCTAATGATTTTACTTTATGTGCCTATACTGATGCAAATTGGGGAGGTAGTGTTGATGACAAGAAAAGCACTAGTGGTGGAGCCTTTTTTCTTGGAGGAAAATTGGTCTCTTGATTAAGTAAGAAGCAAAATTGCACTTCACAAAGTACAGCAGAAGCAGAATATGTTGCAGCAGCAAATAATTGTAATCAAATTATTTGGATGAAGCAGATGTTGAAGGATATTGGAATAAAGTTTGATGAGCCTGTTGTTATACATTGTGATAACACCAGTACAGTGAGTATGTCAAGAAATCTTGTTCTACATTCTAAGACTAAACATATTGAGATCAAGTATCATGTTGTAAGAGAGAAAGTTGTAGAAAAAGAAGTAAGATTGGAGTACATAAGTACAAAGGAGCAGATAGCAGATATATTTACAAAGCCTTTATCTAAGGATACATTTGTGTGTCTGAGAGGTATGCTTGGGGTTATGCCCCAACCTATTTTTGATAATTGATGCAGATGATTGCATCCATCTAGTGGTATATGAGCCCTATCTTTCTTCTGGATTGGATGTTGGAACTTCCTCTATGGGGGATTTTATGAGCTGAGTCATGAGGACTCTTGTTATTGTATTTTTCTGAAAAGTGTCTTTTGACATTAAGTTGTTGTTGACTTAGTGATGGAATTTCTATCATTGATGTCAATGGGGGAGAGATATACATGAAAAACATTGTGGATTGTATGAGAGAGCTTAATAGGAAAATGAAGCAAGATTTAATTTGATATTTTGTAGTGATGTTGCAGTATTGGATTTTTGGAACATTGGATGTTTTTCATCTATGTTGTCATCAATGCCAATGGGGGAGATTGTTAGGAATGAATGTAAAGTCTTTTGGCAATCATTCTATAGCAGTTGTTGTTGCATTCATGACTTGGATTGTCATTGATGTTAACACAGTGATATTTTAGATATTAGCAAGAAAGCAAGTAGAGTTTTGTTTTGCGCACATGTTATATTGTAGATTAGCTTTTGCACAGTTGATGGTATGTTATTTGGTGTGTTATTAACCTATGGTTAATAGCACAAAAATAAATTCATTCATTCATGAGAGTTATGAGCATTTTGGTGAAAGCAGTGTTTAGACAGTGTTTCTGTGAAGCGAGTTTCAGAAATTAGAGGATATCTCTTAGCTGGGATGGAATCTAATTTTGTGTAGTTAAAGGGATGTTGGAGACTCATTAATGATGATATGGTTCATAGCACAAACTTTGAAGATATGTTTGAAGAAAGTTACAGTATCTGGAAGCCAACAGTTTTATGTGAAATTATGTGTGTAGCGTGTAGAATTTATTATTTTGTAATTGAGGACCGACTCATTTGTAATTATTTGAGTTTGGTATATAAGAAGGAATTTTTTCCTTGTTGTAAAATGTACTATGAAGATTGAGATGCGAATATATGCATGAAGTGAAGAAAAGAGCTTATTCAGTGATGAAGGAAGACTTGTGAGTACAGAGATCTAGAATTATGATCTTGTGTAGCAAAGAGTGCAGTTTTGGCACAATGTGAAGGAGGTAATATATTTCATATTATTCTATTGAATAATTCTAAGATCTTTTGGACAGTGGGTTCAGAGATCTTGCCTTGAAGCTGTTTGGGCAGTGGGTCCTTCTGTCTTCCATAAACTCTTAACCGGGTTAGAATCTTTTAACAGGGATTCAAAATCTCCTAACAGGGATTTATATGTATTGAATGTATTTCATAAGACTCCTAACAGGTTCCATCCTCTAACAAGGAACTTTCATATTAGTGCATCATTTTGTGGGCATCATTCTCACCGAGGTTTACTCTTTTCAAGAGGTTCCCTAGTCAACATATCTTGTGTTATTGTGCAATTGTGTATGGTTATCTTTCTATGGTTGATCAGTACATTAATTATATTGTTTAAAGCAGTTGAATGGTTAAATTATCAGATAACTGATTCACCCCCCCCCCCCTCTCAGTTATCTTGGGGATCTTTACTTTCTAACAAAATATTTGATGAACAAACCTGCTATAACAAGCAGGTTGGCGATATGGCTCTTACTATTACAGGAATTTGATATAACAATTGTTGATAAGCCAGGGAAGGCCAATGTAGTTGCTAACTACTTGTCTAGACTACAAAATGTTGATGAAGACACTACTCAGGTTGAAGATACATTTCCAGATGAACACCTATTCCATATAGTAATCAAGAACCCATGGTATGCAGACATAGCCAATTATCTAGCAGCAAATAAGATGCCCCCAGATTTTTCTTAGAAAGACAAGAAAAATCTTGCAAAGAAAAGTTTTCAATTTTCATGGATAGATAACAATCTATTTTACACTAGTCTAGATCAGATTATGAGAATATGTGTGAGAGAAGATGAAGTGTATGATATACTCCATGCTTATCACAATGAGCCTTGTGGAGGTCATTTTGTAGCAAAGCAGACAGCCCTGAAAATCTTGACCATGGGATATTATTGGCCTCAATTACATAAAGATGCAGCCAGTTATACAAAAAAATGTGATAAATGTCAGAGGATGGGTAGACCAATGAAATCAAATGAGATGCCACTCAATCCATAGGTAGTAATAACACCTTTTGACAAGTGGGGAATGGACTTCATTGGACCAATTGATCCACCATCAAATGGAAAATCCTTCATCTTGGTTTGTACAGACTATCTGACAAAGTGGGTAGAAGTGAAAGCTATGTGGAATGCAAGGGATGAAAAAGTAGCTAAATTTTTGTATGAAGAAATATTTACCAGATATGGAGTACTCAAAGATCTTTTCATGGACTAAGGAGCATAGTTCACATCAAACCTTATCACAGAGCTAATGAAGGAATATAGCATAAGGCATCAGAAATCTAGTCCTTATCATCCGCAAGCCAACGGATAGGCAGAGGTGACAAATAGAGAAATAGAGGCAATACTAACAAAGATAGTATAGTTGCATCATAAGGATTAGAGTAGCAGATTACCAGAAGTAGTCTGGGCTTACCATACCACATGGAAGACAACAACGGGGTTCACACCATTTGAATTGATGTATGGGAAAGAAGAAATGATGCCCATAGAATTTGAGCACAAAACATTGCGCATAGCACTTGAGCTAAACATCAATCTTCATGCAGCACAAGCAGAACGTCTCCTCCATCTTAACTCGTTGGATGAAATGTGCAAGTTAGTGTTCGAGAGAATAGAACTAATATAGAACCAAAAGAAAAGATGGCATGATTCACATATCAAAAATAAGCAATTTCAAGTAGGAGATTGGGCTTTATTATATGATTCCAGATATAAGGAGAACCTAGGAAAGCTACAAACTAGATGGCTCAGACCCTATGAAATTCAATATGTCTTTGATAATGGAGTTGTTCAGCTAACCACTCCAAGATCCAGTACAATTTAAGCTGCTAGTCAATGCACACCACTTGCGCCTATATCATAAGCCTCAAACTAAAGAAGAATTCTTACAATAGTTCAACATGCCCA
Organism: Chamaecyparis obtusa; assembly: GCA_027943335.1. Lineage (NCBI taxonomy): Eukaryota > Viridiplantae > Streptophyta > Pinopsida > Cupressales > Cupressaceae > Chamaecyparis > Chamaecyparis obtusa. The sequence goes on along the minus strand of BSBK01002720.1, from coordinate 113,461 downwards.
GTTTAAAAGACTCTCAGGAAATAGTTCCTATAGCAGAAGGTGAAAGCCTTCCTCCTGCAACCTCACCATGACATGCTTTATGTCAGCATTCATAATAAAACTTATTTTAATGAGGTATATTCATTCATTCATTTTTTTTCTATATTCTTCTCATCAACTCATCTCATTTCTATATCTACCACCCACCCAAATTTCATGTCACCTACAATTTCTCTTTTCAAATGCTTTAAATAAAATGCCACGTCAGCAATCTTAAGTAGATGTTGAAATCAACACTTTAATCAACCCACATTCATGTATGATAATCCATCCCCAGGTACAACTTTCTAACTCTTTACTTATTTTTAGCACATGGGTTAAATTAATTAAATCTAGTACTGCATTAAATATATGATATAAGCACTAAGCCAATTTCCCAACCTTGTGCCAAAATTAACAAGTGAGGACACTTGCTCAGCTTTCATAGGGGGTAGGGGAAGTGCACTAACTTCCAAGTTTCATTCTTAGACTATCCTTGTCATACCCCTATCACATCATTGTTGTACTTAGGCTACATTCCATTAATTTTTAAATCCTTCACACATTTTCCCCTTACTTTCAAATTCTGATTTCCTCAACTTGACATGACTTCAAAAGGATCATAATTAATTTGTGGGGTAACTCGCACTAAATGTATTGATGTCTTCTGAAATCAATGACATTATTATAGTTCATGTCAAGTGAAATAAAGGTAATCCAAGCGAGAATATCGGCATTTTTCAAAGAACCGCAATTGTATTTCAAGAGAGGGAATTTGCAGAAGAACTAAAAGTTTAGCAGTGGGTTGGAGAACTGAAAAGTTAGAAATTGAGCACTATTAAGATGGGCGGACATTTATAGAGACATGAACCAATCATTCATGGTATTTTTTTGGCGAATGTTGAGGTAGTCCACAGGTTCAATGTATGTGGCTGGCTTGGTTATTTTCTACAGCTGATAGAGTTTAATGAGGAGGTTGTTGCAGAATTCATGGGTACATTTGAAGAAGGACAAGCGACAGTGTGGGGATTGACAGTTGTGGCCACTGAAGAGAGAATTGTGAAAGTTATAGGATTACCAGTTGTGGGCAAACATTATCCAAATGAGCATGACGCTAGGTCATCTTGTGCTCAATTTTCTAGGCCGGGTGATCCTCCGCTTGATATTACTAAGCAAGGGTGTAGCAAATTGTCCCTTCCTCAGCCATTTCCAGGACTAGCTATGCACATCATTAGGTATTTAACCTGTGAGGGGATATTTTCAAACTTACATGCTCACCATTTTAAGCTACTTAGCTGTATCAGACATAATCTTCAGGTTAATATTCCCAATTTTCTTTATAATATCCTAAGTATTGGTGCTGAGGAAACTCAAAGAGGCAATGAAAACTCTATTAGTCACCATGCCCTAATCAAGCTTTTAGTATAAAAATCTCTTAGGGATGTTTCCCCAATGTCATGGGTAGAATTTGTCCAAGCTAAAACTTTGCAACCTCAGGCAAATCCTGTGGCCCAACCTCTAAATGATGCAGTAGAATCCTCCGACCCTACTGAAGAAGCAATTGTGAAAGAAAAAGAACCAAAATTACCACCAGAAAACCAACCCCTTGAACCTACTCCAGAGAGTAGTGTACCCACTTCTTCCTCAAAGAAAGTAAAATAGAAAGTTAGGAAAGAAATCCCTGACTTAGAAGGATAAATTTCAAACCCTACAATCCAAGTTAGTAAAAGGAAACAGTCGAGTCCTATAGTAACTACTCCTCTAGCATCTATTCCTGTAGCACATAAAGCAAAAAGGTCTCACCGGCCTAAAACTGTAGTGGTTGAAGAGGCAGTTGTGCATAGAAGCCCTCGAATGAGAGGATAAGTGACCCCACCTTCTCCTCAAAAACTAGATATTCCATCACCAACACCAGCTAAAGATCCCTCTGTCGAAGTTATTCCTGATGATTCTCCTTCACAAGAAGAACCCAAACACATGGAAGGAAACTCCTAATGAGAAAGAACCTAGCAATAGCATGCCTCAGAATGATGAAGGAGTGCCTGAGTAGAACCCTAAAGTAACACCAAAAAAAATTCCTAAGAATGTTCAATCTACTTCTCAGCATCCTATGTATTCTGATGTGTCCATTATACCTTACCAATCATCCTAGTTCAGTGATTTATTCTAGCAGACTGTTAAAGAGAAGAAAAAGAGAGCCCAAATGTAAGAGTCCCCTCCATCAACCATTCAATCTGTCCTCTTTCATCTGTATAATCACTTTACCTTTTAGAAAACATGGTGGAAGCAGGAAAGGAATCAAATGCAAATGGAAATATTTGAGAAGGATGAGGAAATTGAATCCCTCAAAGAACAGTTAAAGAAACAGAAAGAGAAAATGAACAAGGCCTTGAAACTAGCTAACCAAGTGATAGCTTATATGCCACCACCTAGAATATATGCTATTTTCTTAAAGGAGCAATTTCTTTTGTTCCAACTTATGATGACAATGAAGGACATTGATTGTGAATCCAAAACAGCCCAAGAATTCTATGGTTTGTATCAGACTTTGCCAACATGGCAACAAAATCTATTATGTGAGTTTTATCTGCACAATTTTGTTATTTTGCATGAAACAGAGTGGAATCCCCTACTCTATATAGGGGACATTCACCTAAGGGCCTTAATGTCATGGATGCATAATGAGACAAATTATGATAGACAGTTGAACACCTACAGGGAACTAGAGAAATCCGAGCCTCTGCCATTAAGGGCTGAGTCACATAAATCGGATGTTCTTCTAAGGGATTGGCTCAATTTGACATATGGGAGACAAAAGCTAGAAATTAGGGAGAAAGTGTTTGCATTAAGGGATAAAGTTTACAAGGATTATCAGACACTGCCCAATTTTATAGCTCAAAGAGCTCTTTCAAGGGTCAGAAATAGGTGGAACAGGATGTCAAATGCTTTTAGAAAAGTAGAGCCACATAGCCCCATTAATTATGAAGTAGTTATCAGTAGAGTGGCTAATTACATAAAGTTGGGACAATAGCCCAAAAGGGAGTTATGGATGCCCTTATCATTCCAGCCACCTACACTCTTTTGGCCATTATATGACATGGGTACTTCTAGGTTGGATCCACTGGTTGAGGAACATCAAGGAAATCACTTGGAGCGCACAAGAGGGTTCTACTACACTTTCAGAAGTGGAAAGAAAGGAAAGACTAATGTTGGAGATTTCATGACAATTGCAAAGAGATACAATGCTCGAGGACAAGCATTATGTTAGTAGGGGGCAGATGATGAGTCTAATTATTGACTCAATTTTGTTATGATCTTTATGTTTTGTTGATACTCTGACAAACATTTCAAAGACATTTTATTACTTATGCATATGTGAACCTATGCCAAGTATAGTCAAAGCCACAAAATCTAAGGGTAGCCTAAATGATATGTTTTGCCAACTATTATAAATATAATGCAGTATTTCATATAATTATTTCAAGTTGTGTTCTAATATCTAAGTAGGAATTGAAATGTTGACTTGCATATATGTGTACCAAATGTACTAACCTTTCAGGTAAATGTGGAGTGGTATGAAGAGTGGCGCATCTACATTGAAGAAGGGAGTTAGAAGACCAACCATGGCGAGAGAATTCAGCATGATTCTAATGGAAGGTGTCGAGCTTTGAAGGAGCTACTATTCAAAAAATATAGGGAATTAGTCTTGATACATTTCCTTAGAACTGTTATTCTATTGACTACAGTAATTGTATCATGTTATGGTTGTTTTATCTCCTCCGCATGTAGCGATTTTTTATGAGACTTTTCTGTTATGTTTTCAATAAGTGTCGATCCTTGATATAAAGGGATTTTGATGGATTTAGTAGGTAATAGAGAAAAAGATAGATTGATGTATTCAGTATAATAGAAGTTACTCTATTTTCTGCTCTTCATGAGTTATTCAGTTATGTAACCAGTTAAGAAGATTTTAATGGAAGAGTGATTTTGGATTATTTTCTTGTGTTGAGTAGTCAGAATCCAACCAAGGGGGCCCACTTGGGAGGTGGATTAGATTAAGATAGAATAGATTTTCTTTCTGTACTTTTCCTATTTTCAAATAGAGCTACTATTTATTCCTACAGCATTATATATGTGGTTGTTCCTACATCATTTGCAGAGACAAGTATAGTGAATGTTTTGAGTGCTAGACAGACTTAGATTCCTTTCATAATTTTTTTGCAGTAATTCCATTCAATATTCAAGTGTGTTTACTTTCCTATAGCAATAGCATAGATTCCTTTCATGTATTTTATCTTCCTGCAACATAAGTGTTTTGACTCCTAAAGGAACTTAGTGCACAAACTATGTTGTCCCATTTCAAGTCTACGTCCCTAGGTTGACAATCTAAATGCATTTCATGATGGGGATAGGTAGTTTGTAGCATAGATATATTACCCTTAAGAGAGAGAGATAATGGCATGATTATCTCTACCTATTGTGAGATTGTTAAAACATTTTTCACAACTTCTTCTAAATTAGTCACTAAGGCATAAAGTTCTATCTGTTTTACTGCTATCTCAGTGGAGACTTTTTCAAGTACCTTGGTCTCGAACTTTCTTTCAAACCACTACATAAGTTTCTCATTCACCTCACTTTCATCACTATTCACCTTCTTAACAATTTGAACTAGTTGTTCTAAGATAAATGTAGTGTCATTCACATCATCCATTTCAAAATCTTCTATAAATATACCTTTAATTTCATGCAAAACTTGTTTTTGTTGATGCTCTCTTCTTAACTCTTCTTGCTTGCTTTTCTTCATCAAGAGATCTTGCAAAATTTACATCTGATCATAAGTCAAGTTATCAATGTCCCATTTAGGAATTATTATAACTTCATCGAGTGTAACATGTGTTCCTGGAGATTACTCCTTTTTCTTCTATGATTTCTTCTTAGGTGTGTTCCCACTCGACATCTGTATTAGAGCTTTAATAGCCTCTTGTTCCTTAGGCTCTAGGTTTTCCTTAGTTGTTTCTTCTTTAGTCTTGTTCTTTTCCTCCATATGAGGACCTATTATTACTAATGAAAACTTATCTTCTTGATCTCTTAGGCTCTCCTTGACTTATTCTTTATTTTCCTCCTTGGCAAGTGCATTCTTAGTTGTGATTATCGGCTTGTCCTGTTTCTCAGCACTTGCACTATGTAACACTTGTTTCTCAACTATGACCATGTGTGAGATTGAAGGTGTGTTGTCTATAGTTGAATTACCTTCAATCCATGTTTAATCATGTACCTTTATAAGAATGAGATTGGTGCTCGGTAGAGGGTGACCAGAAGTTGCCTCGACAAAAAGTTGACTCTTTATTTCTTCCTCGGTCAATACATTGGTGACAACTAGTGTATCTTTAGAGATATCCTCTACTGTGATCACATCCTGTGATCCACATATCTCTACCTTATGTCTCTCCTTTTCCTCAAGATTCTAAGTCTCATAAATGTCTTCCTTATTATCTAGCTCCACCTAACTGGATGTACCTTCACCTGGTTGTGAACTCTTCTCAATTAATAGTCCAAAAATAATCTTCCACAACCTTGTGCTTTTTTTAACAACATCTTCAACCTTATATTGTAAAATGGTATAGGCCTAGAGCTTGGGTACAAACCTATTTCTGTACTTCTCCATATATGTCTTTATGTACTGTGGGGATAGATATGGCATGATCTGAGCTAGTGTACTCTCCCTTATCTGATTTTCTATCATCATGGCATACTGCCATTTATGATCAATTCTTTTAGATAGCTCTTCGGGGATGAGATTCCCCATCTATAAAGGTGTCATCCTAAACATGCACAACATCTCTAGCATTGCCTCTTCAAATATTTCTTTGTCATCATTGTTTATCTTTTCAAATTTTATTTTCTTGAAGCCTACTAATCCAGCAATGCTTTTGATATTGTGGCATATTTCATCCATAGTCAATTGACATCTATGTGATGGTATTTTTAATTTTGTATTATCATCAGTATTTGTTTCTTCATCATCATCATCTTTCTCCAAGACTAACTTCCTTCTTGGTTTCTTCCTAGGGTTACTTGACACAGCTTTAGTTTGAATTGGCTTTCTTTTTCCTAATGTTGGTGTCTTTCTCTGGGTCCTAATGTTGGTGTCTTTCTCTAGGGCTTGGCAGTTGTGACAATGAAAGCTACCCTGGTTCTCAGTCTAAGTACTGCATGAGGAGTGGGCTTTTGTTTTTACAATTATCTTTTTCTAGGCTTGGAAACTAATTCCTTCTTTCCCTTCTTTGTAATTTCAATGTCCTCGTCATCACTTCCTTCAGACTCACTAGACTTATCTTCACCTAGCCCTTGTGTTAGTTCAAGAGATGCATTTTCCTCTTCTCCTTCTCCTAGTATCTTTTCTAGGTTCTTAACTATTTTCTTCCTCTTTCTCTCCATGGTTGAAAATTTTAACCCCATAGTTATCTTAGACTTAGCTTCTTCATAAGTCCCAAAAGGTTTAGCCTTCCTATCAATCTCCTCAGCTAATAAAGTATTTATGGCTGATGTTGTCTCATCTACATTAACCTCATAAGGTAATGGCCTAAGCCATGCTATTCTTAGTATAAAAACCTAAGCATAAGTATGGTCGGTATCCACTAGGAAGCATACGTCATTGTAGTGCTTCTCTACTAGGGATATAGGGATCCTACTCCTCTTTCTCATTTTCTTTTTGAATTTTACAAAGTAACTATCCATAACACTCTCAAAATTTTCTCCTAACTGATCAACAAACTCATTTATCTGATGGGTGACTGGTCGGTCCTTGTTCCATACAACATCTCCAATTGTAGGGAAATTATTTTGAACATAGAAGAATAATAAAGTGATCAGAGAACCGAACTTATACATTGAATTCTTGGCCTTTCTAATTGAAGTAAGATTCTTGGCAAGCTAGGTCAATTGTAGCTTGACAAGATCATAAGTGTGATCTTTCTTCACCATCTTCCATGCTTGATTGACTGCAATACAGGGAACACCATCTAACTTGCTAGACAGATAGAATTTGTAAGAAATCACTCTCACTACAAAATCTATTTATGGATATGTGATTGTGGATATTGTCATTCCTCTCTTATTCCACACTACCTGATTGTTTGTTTGAATTATTTCTTTACTCTGGCATCTCATTGTTTTCTTCCCCGTTAGACTAGGATAGTCGGTGACTTGGTGTATCATATCCTTAGTAATCCTAACCAGCCCATCCTCCATCCATATCTTCATGTCATTAACTCTTCTTAATACAATCTTGATCCATTCAACCTTAAAGTTTCATGGAAAATCAAGGGCATGCACTAACCCTTTCTCGACAATATGTTGATGTTCAGCCTTCAACACTTCGTTGTTGCATAACTTGTTATATGCCTCTCTTAGCTCATAATCTCTTATTTCCCCAATTTTACACATGTAGCATGAGCATACATCATTAATCATTAAGACTTTAGGTGTGATCGATGACAGGGCACCCATGAGATCTCCCTTCACCACAATTTCCAGAACGGCTTGAAATTTTTGTGGTTTGCACGCATCATTCCTCACAAGTTGAACATTCAAAACTTCCTTTACTTTCTTCTTAGCTACTGCAGATGAAGTAGATTCCATATTTCTGAAACTAGGGTTCAAATTACAAGTTCAATTTACTCGGTAATACCTTGATTCAACAGTCCTTCATGATGTTTTCTAATGGCACACTGTAGAGATCTTCTCAAATTTTACTTAGCATAGATAGCTCTTTTTAATCTCCTTAAAATCGCTCTACAAATTCTCAAATCGTTGGATGAAATGAAAAAGAACGGTAATAATTTGCTTTATAGACCCCAAACAGTCAGATTGGGACTTCATTAAATGATCTGTACATTAGGTAGGTGTATACAGTTGTCTCGGCCTTCTCATGTCGACTTCGGTTAACATGTACTTGGTCAATACTACCATTTATTTTCTATTCGGTAGATATCACATCTCAGCTATCATAAGAGCTCAGCACACATTGAGTGACTCGGTCACTATGGACTTAAATACTGATGCTCAGCATTAAATGTGCAATATAACTTCTTTCTCAGATCTGTCCTAATGCATCTCAATTTATGCATATATGGACTTTAACATATCAAATGTCAGGAACTGATGTAAAATAAATTATTAAAAAATTCAGCTCCTCATATACCATCTTTTCTTAGTTTGATGTAGTGTGATCACTTGATCCATTGGATTGGGTGACCTCAAGTTCACTGGCTCCACTACTACTTGCTTCCTCTTTCTTTTTCCATGTCTTATTCATCTAGTTCCTTATTTGTTCAATAGTTTCTTCATTCCTGAATTGTTCATTTCTCGGTGCATGTGCTCTATAGTCTCTTTTTATGTGACCAATCTTGTGGCATTTGTAACAGACTAGACTTCCACTCATCCAACTCTTGGATTTACCTCTAAAATGTGTCTTCATATAGTTTATTCCAATATGACCATATTATCCACAATAATGACAACTATACCATGTGTTGTAGTCCCAATTGAATGTGTTACCTTTCCTAGGTGCTTTAATCTTCTTATTGGATGTCCACTTAGCTTTGGATCTACATTATTGTGCTCTATGACCATATTTATGATAGTTAAAACAATGTCCTTGAAATCTAGGTGTAGTAGGTAGATTATTGACCTTAGACCTGCATTCATGTGCCTAATGTCCATGTTTCTTATAATTAAAATTATTTCCATTAAACTATTGTTTAGGATTAGACTTACCATTCTTGCTTCTACAGATGTTCAATGTGTGTCCTATCTTTCCACAATGATGGCATGTGGGTTTCTTGTTCTTTGAATTTGCATTCCTTTGTTCTCCACTTTTTGATGATTCTCCTTCTTTAGTGGATGACAAGTGTTCATCATGTCCAAGTCTAGAAGTGTCACTGGATCTTCTTGGTGACCTCAACAGTTCTTCAAAGTATTTCACAGCTTCATTTGGCTTGTTCATCCTTTCATTGAGTTCCTTTTCAGATCTCAATTCATTCTTCAGTTGACTATTCTCTGATCTCATATTTGTGATTTCCATATCTTTTCTGCTCAGTTATTGATTAGCAAGTAGCAGTTGATTCACAATGTCCAATTGATTTTTTGTCATCCTTTTCATGTCACATGTCCTTTCATCAAGTCTTATAGACATTTTTCTTTTGTCTTCTTCATCCATTGTCTTGTCTTCTTCATCTTTCTTTTTTTGTTCAATTACTTCACATAATCTTACTGATTGAATTTCATGTGCTCTCTTCATATTTTGGATATCTTCATTTAGTATGTTGTTTCTTTCTAAAAAATTTGTTATAGTTGCATCACTTTCAATGGGATTTCCATTGTCAAATAGACCTTTAGTATCCTCTTCTTGATATTGTGTATCATTTTGTTGAATTTCCAATTCTTTCCTTATTCTTAAGGATCTTTTCAATTCACCTCTGGCTGCTTCAAGCTGGTGTAATGCAAGTTGAATGTCAATCTTCTAATTCTCTATGATCTTTCCCAACTTATAAACTTCCATCTCCAAGATCTTAACTTGCAAGCAATTAGACTTCTTTAAGAGACTTAGCTCTGATACCAATTTTTGGAAATCCAATATGGGAAAGTGAGATACTGAGAGGGGGGCTGAATCAGATATCTACTATTAATTCCACTTTGACATAAATTCAACTTACTTATGATAAACATCAAATTCAATACTAAAATAGATCTAACAATCTAACTTCATCCATGAAATGAAATACATAACACAAATATTTTGGTTACCCAGAAACCCTTGAAAAGTAAAACTGGGGTGGAGATGACACCCACAAATCTTCACTACTGCAGTATTAAAGTTTGCATGTTAGAGCTACAAAGTTTGATCATAAAATGATGATATACCCTGTGAGGGGTCTGCCATGTTAAGAGCTTACAAACTTATACAATCTACCTTGGTTAAAGGATTTAAAACTTACAACAAAGTAAGCACTTGGTTAAGAGATTTTCATAGGCCTATGAGGACCACTATGTTAAGAGATTTACCCTGATTTACCTGCTAAAATGTATCAGTACCTTATCCTTCAGTTTTCACTATGATGTTGATAACAAATCTTCTCCTTCCAATACTTGTTTGATCTCCTCAATCAAATATAGCTATGTTCTGCCCTTCACTACTTTGCTTGATCACTCTGACTAATCTCTACCTATATCAAAATACTTATTTGTTATACGTATATGAGATCTCCTCCATTACATTCATACACATACATCATTTTAGGGTTAAGATCTCATCTTATATAGACAACAAAGCAACCTCCTAGATCAAGATCAACGATCTAGATTCTCTTCTTATGCCGCTTAAGCATTCCCTTTACCTGATAGGTTACATGGATTACATAGGGATTAGTGATTAGAAATACAAAGTGTAATCAACTCCTTGATTCCTTCAAAAGACATTATTTATTATATAGATGTCGGCCAAAATAGTTTACCTAAGTGTTTGTGCCATTACAAACACATATGTCAAAACTGGCTTGCTCGCCATATGAAGTCTCTGATACTCAGCATTAACTATTTTTAACATTTTTAGGAATGAATGCTAAAGTGTTTAACACCCATTCTGTAGCAGTCATTGTTGCATTCATGACTATGATTGTCATTGATGTCAACACAGTGTTTTACCGAAGACTTGCAGAGAAGCAGACAGTGTTTTGATTAACGCACGTGGTATATTGTAGATGGAGCTATTTGACATTGAGGATATACTCTTTGATATGTTATATGTCTATGGTTAACAGTGCAGACAATAATATTATATGTAGATGGAGAGAAGCAGACAGTGTTTTGATTAACGCACGTGGTATATTGTAGATGGAGCTATTTGACATTGAGGATATACTCTTTGATATGTTATATGTCTATGGTTAACAGTGCATTCATGACTATGATTGTCATTGATGTCAACACAGTGTTTTACCAAAGACTTGCAGAGAAGCAGACAGTGTTTTGATTAACGCACATCATATATTGTAGATGGAGCTATTTGACATTGAGGATATACTCTTTGATATGTTATATGTCTATGTTATGAGCATTTTGGTGGAAGCAGTATTTAGGCAGTGTTCCTGAGTAGCGATTTTTGGAAATCGGATGATATCTCCTAATCAAGATGGAATCTGGCTTTGTGCAGTTAAAGGAAATTTAGAGACACATTGATAGTGATGTGGATGACAGCACAAACTTTGAAGTCACACGAGTGAAGATTTATTGTATTTGGAAGCCGACAGTTTTATGTAATTTTGGTGTAGTGTGTGGAATCTTTTATGTTGTAATTGTGTGCCGACTCATTTGTAATTATTTGAGTGTGGTATAAAGGAAGGAATGTTTTTCCTTTTTGAAAAGAGTGTGATGCGATATGTGGTAAGAGTGTGGCATGAGAGTGGTTGATTATGAAGTTGTGAAAGTGAAATTGTGAAGGAAGACATGCAAAGTTTAGAGATCTAAAATTGAGATCTAATGTAGTAGTGAGTGCGGTTTGGCACAGTCAAAGAAGAGGTAACATATTATTCTGTTGAATAATGCAAAGATTATTTGGATAGTGAGTTCAGTGATCTTACCCTGAAGCTGTTTGGGCAGTGAGTCCTTCTGTCTTCCATAACTCTTAACAGGGTTAGAATCTTTTAACAGGGATTTATATGTACTGAATGTATTTCATAAGACTCATAACAGAGTCCATCCTTTCACACGGAATATTCATATTAGTTCATCTTTTGTGGGCATCATTCCCACTGGGGTTTACTCTTTGATCAAGAGGTTCCCTAGTCAACATATCTTGTGTTATTGTGTAATTGTGTATGAATATCTTTCTATGGTTGGTAATTATATTGCTTCTATGGTTTAATGTTGTTGAAGATGGTAAAAGTTATAATTATTTGATAACTGATTCACCCCCGCCCCCTCTCAGTTATCTTGGTGGACTTTACTTTCTAACAATTGGTATCAGAGCAGCAGGTCCTTGAAAGAGAAGTTTAGCAACTTAAGGAGATCCATGGAGAATTTCAAGAAAGAAAGCCCTAAGTTTGATGGAGTAAATTTTGACAGTTGGAAAGAAAAGATGAAGACACATCTACTATGTTTAGGACCAGGTTATTGGTTGATTACAAAGAATGATAAGACTATCATTGAAGAAGATGATCTTGAGACATGCTCTAATGATGAGAGAGATCTATTCATGTGTAACATACTTGCAAGAGAAGCACTTTTGACAGCACTTCTGGAGAATGAATATAGTCAGGTAAAATGTTTGAAAAAGTCTCATGAAATTTGGAAAGATTTGCACTCTACTTTTGAAGGTGATGAACATGCAAAAAGAGTTAGATTACATAATTGGATATGTGCATTTGAAGATATAAGAATGTTGGAAGATGAATCTGTTAGAAGTTATATTGGTAGAATGTCAGAAATTGTTGCAGGGATAAAATATTGTGGAGGAACAAGGACAAAGAATGAAGTGATATGGAAAATTCTGAGGACATTGACTACTGTATTTAAGCAGACAACATAGATGATTGAACAAGTTATACCTTGTACTACAAAATTTACAAGAGAGACTCTTCTTGGAAGATTGGAAGCAACAAAGATGAACATGAGGTTATCAGGAGACTTACCTAGAATGGAGATAGCATTCAGTGCTCTTAGTGTTCGCCCTACATTGTCAAGAAGCATCAGTGTGAGCGGAGATTATGCTGGCAATAGCAAATCTAGAAATGAAGAATACAAGAAGATTGAAGAAGGTATTGCCTTGCTTGTGAAAAGATAACCAGACGGTAAGAAAATTTTTAAGTGTTGGACTTGTCAAGAATATGGTCATTTTGCATCTAAATGTCCTAAGAGAGTTAAGAAGTACAGAAATAATTTCAAACCTAGAAGATCTAAGGAATGTTATTATGCTAATGATGAAGACCTTGAAGCTAGTATTGAAAGAACTTTAAGTGAAAGTGATACTGAGAATAATGATGAAATAGAATTTGTAGCAATTAAAGAAGAAAATTTTGAAACTAATGTTAAGGAAGAAAAACCCTTAGTTTCCCAAGTTGACAAGAAAGCTGATTGGACTATAGACAGTGGTTGTTCACATCATATGACTAGAGATATGAAAAAGTTCATAAAGTTTAACAATTATGATGGAGTTGTTAGAGTTGGTAACAATGCACCTTGTTTGATTAAAGGTATAGGATCTATTACTTTTGATGGAAAGACTAATGCTGATGATGTTTACTTTGTGGATGGATTGAAACATAATCTTTTGAGTGTTGGACAGTTAGTTGATAAGGGATATCAAGTTTGGTTTACTGAGAAAACTTGTGTGATAAAGGATAAAGATGGAAATCTGATTGAAACTAGATCTAGAACCAGAGGTAATGTATTTCAGTTGAATCCTACTGAGATGACATGTTTGATTACTAAGATTGATGACAGTTGGTTATGGCATAGAAGGTTTTGTCATATAAACTTTGTTAATATTGTGAAAGTGAGTACTACACTTGCAGTAACAGATTTGCCTAAAATTATTAAGCCTACTAACATGATTTGCAAAGAATTTGTGATGGCTAAGCAGAAGAGAAGTTCATTTCCTAGTAAGAAGTTCACATTGGCAGAGAAGTTGGAGATTGTTCATACAGACTTGAGCAGTCCTACCAGGACTAGAGGATTCTATGGAGAAATGTATTTTATGATTCTTGTTCATGATTTTACAAGAATGATGTGGATTGCATTTCTGAAAGAAAAATCTGAAGCATTTGATAAGTTTAAGATCATTAAGAACAAAGTTGAGAATGAATCTGGAATGAAGATTAAATGTTTGAGATCTGATAGAGGTGGTGAATTTACTTCTAGAGATTTTAAAACTTTTTGTGAAGTGAATGGTATTAAGAGATAGTTTTCAACCCCTAGAACACCTAAACAAAATGGTATTGTAGAAAGAAGAAACGGATCAGTGAATGAAGCAGCAAGAGCTATGTTATTTGAGAATGATTTAGTGAAGACATTTTGGAGAGAAGCAATGAATACAGTAGTATATACAATGAACAGAGTACAAATCAGAGCAGACACAGACAAGACACCTTATGAATTATGGTTTGGACATGCACCCTTGGTTAAGTATTTTAAAATTTTTGGAAGCAAATGTTATATAAAGAGAGATGATGATATTGGAAAGTTTGATCCTAGAAGTGATGAAGGTATTTTTCTTGGATATTATTTGAAGAGCAAAGCATATAGATGTTACAATAAGAGAACTAAAACTATTGTTGAGAGCGCAAATGTTAAAGTTGATGAAAAGTTCAAAATTCAGGAAAGAATACTTGATTATGAATCTAATGAAGAAGCTTATCCTAAGCCTAACACTGAAACTACTGAATTATTCTATGAGACTGATAGTGAATTGTTGAATGAGAGTCATGCTAAAGAGACCAGAGAGGAATCTAGAGAAGAATCTATAGTTGAAGCAAGATCTGAGACTATGACACCAAACAGGTATTTATCAAGACATCATCCTATTGAACAAGTTATTGGAAGTTTGGACAAAGGAGTTCTAACTCAGAATAAGGTACATTTATGTTTGATTTCTCAAATTGAACCTAAATCTACTAGTGAAGCTTGTGATGATGAACATTGGATTAATGCTATGAGAGAAGAACTAGATCAGATAGAAAAGAACAAGACATGGGAATTGGTCCCTAGACCTAAAGACAAGACTGTTTGGAACTAAATGGGTATTTAGAAACAAGATGAATGAACAAGGAGAAGTTGTAAGAAACAAAGCAAGATTGGTATGTAAGGGATACTCACAGCAAGAAGGAATTGACTATGAAGAAACTTTTGCACTAGTAGCAAGAATTGAAGCAGTAAGAATGTTTTTGGCCTATGCAGCTTTTAAGAAATTCAAAGTGTATCAGATGGATGTGAAGTCAGCATTTCTGAATGGAGATTGGAAGAAGAAGTCTACATTGAGCAGCCTGAAGGTTTTCCTTTGACTCAAGAAGGAGACATGGTATGCAAACTAAAGAAAGCATTATATGGACTAAAGCAAGCACCTAGAACTTGGTATGCAAGATTGGATAAGTATTTGTTAAAGTTGGGATTTGCTAAAGAAATAGCTGATAGCAATTTATACACAAAAGAAATTGAAAATGGTTTGTTGATTATAGTTATTTTTGTTGATGACATTATTTTTGGAGGAGAAGATGAGGCTAGTGACAAATTTGCTGATGAAATGAAGACTGAATTTGTAATGAGTATGATTGGTGAAATGAAATACTTTTTGGGATTATAGATAACACAAAACAATGATGGTATCTTTGTAAGTCAGACAAAGTACTTGAATGATTTTCTGAAAAGATTTGGAATGGAGAACAGTAAACTAGTTGGAACACCTATGATAACCGGACATAAGTTATCTAGCACAAATGAAACACCGGCAGTTGAGCAGAAGAAATACATATCCATGATTGGAGGATTGCAATATTTGACTCACACAAGACCGGATATAGCACATTCAGTTGGAATTGTAGCAAGATTTCAAGCTGAACCTAGAGAATCACATTATGCAACAGTAAAGAGGATACTGAGATATTTAAGAGGCACAATGGACTATGGATTGTGGTATGAAAAATTTGATGATTTTACCCTACGTGCATATACAGATGCTAATTGGGGAGGCAGTGTTGATGATAAGAAAAGCACCAGTGGAGGAGCATTTTTCCTTGGAGGAAGATTAGTTTCTTGGCTAAGCAAGAAGTAGAATTGTATTTCACAGAGCACAACAAAAGCAGAGTATGTAGCAGCAGCAAATAATTGTAACTAGATAATTTGGATGAAGCAGATGCTGAAGGATATTGGAATTAAATTTGTTGAGCTTGTTGTCATACATTGTGACAACACCAGTACAGTCAGTATGTCTAAGAATCCTATACTACATTCTAAGACAAAACATATAGAGATCAAGTATCATGTTGTAAGAGAGAAAGTTGTTGAGAAAGAAGTCAAACTGGAGTACATAAGCACAAAGGAATAGATAGCAGACATATTTACAAAGTCTTTGCCTAAGGATACATTTGAGTATCTGAGAGGTATGCTTGGGGTTATCCCCCAACCTACTTTTGAGTAGTGATGCAATTGGTTGCATCCGTCCAGTAATATATGAGCCCTATCTTTCTTCTAGACTAGATGTTGGTACTTCCTCTATGGGGGAGTATGTGCATCTGAGCTGAGTCATGAGGACTCTAGTAAATGTATTTTTCTGAATAGTGTCTTTTGACATTGAGTTGTTGTTGACATAGTGATGAAATTTCTATCATTGATGTCAATGGGGGAGAAGTATGCATGAAAAACAATATGAGACATTTTTTGGAGAGAACTGAACAAGATAACGAAGAAAGATTTGATTGATTAAGAGGATTTGAAGAAGCAGTGTTGCAGTATTGGATTTTTGGAACATTGGATGTTTTTCATCTATGTTGCCATCAATGCCAATGGGGGAGATTGTTAGGAATGAATGCTAAAGTGTTTTTCACCCATTCTGTAGCATTTTTTGTTGCATTCATGACTATGATTGTCATTGATGTCAACACAGTGTTTTACTGAAGACTTGCAGAGAAGCAGACAGTGTTTTGATTAGCGCATGTGGTATATTGTAGTTGGAGCTATGCGACATTGAGGATATACTCTTTGATATGTTATATGTCTATGGTTAAGAGCACAGATAGTAATTCTTTTATTCATGAAAGTTATGAGCATTTTGGTGGAAGCAGTATTCAAGCAATGTTCCTGAGTAGCGGTTTTTGGAAATCGGATGATATCTCCTAATCAGGATGGAATCTGGCTTTGCGCAATTAAAGGGAAGTTAGAGACACATTGATAGTGAAGTGGATGATAGCGCAAACTTTGAAGTCACACAAGCGAAGATTTATTATATTTGGAAGCCGACAATTTTATGTAATTTTGGTGTAGTGTGTGGAATCTTTTATGTTATAATTGTGTGCCGACTCATTTGTAATTATTTGAGTGTGGTATAAAGGAAGGAATTTTTTCCTTGTTGAAAAGAGTGTGATGCGATATGTGGTAAGAGTGTGGCATGAGAGTGGTTGATTATGAAGTTGTGAAAGCGAAATTGTGAAGGAAGACATGCAAAGTTTAGAAATCTAAAATTGAGATCTGATGTAGCAGTGAGTGCGGTTTGGCACAGTCAGAGAAGAGGTAACATGTTATTCTATTGAATAATGAAAATATTATTTGGACAGTGAGTTCAGTGATCTTACCTTGAAGCTGTTTGGCCAGTGGGTCCTTCTGTCTTCCATAACTCTTAATAGGGTTAGAATCTTTTAACAGGGATTCAAAATCTCCTAACAGGGATTTATATGTACTGAATGTATTTCATAAGACTCCTAACAGATTCCATCATTTCACAAGGAATATTCATATTATTGCATCTTTTGTGGGCATCATTCCTACCGGGGTTTACTCTTTGATCAAGAGGTTCCCTAGTCAACATATCTTGTGTTATTGTGCAATTGTGTATGAATATCTTTCTATGGTTGGTAATTATATTGCTTATATGGTTTAATGTTGTTGAAGATGGTAAAAGTTATAATTATCTAATAACTGATTCACCCCCCCCCCCTCTCAGTTATCTTGGTGGACTTTACTTTCTAACACACGTACTGGAGCTTGGCACTGACACTTCCATACAACTCAACATAAACTGCTCAGCGATTACTGAAGTATTCGGTGACCTCTGACTTGCTCAGCAGTAACTACTGCTCAATAATTGTATAATTTTATCCATGACTCAGCCTTTACAAGATGGCTCGGTCGTAGTGTTGACTGACCAACATTGCCTAGAAAATGACTAAGTGGTAGACACTAATGGACAACAAAACTTAGGGATCAACAGAGTTTACTTGCATTTTGTTGTTTTTGCTTTGATGTTTCATTGAATCCATGTTTGGATAGCATTTTTAGATGATTACAAACTTGTATTGAATCCATTTGATAGCATTTTGATTGGTTATTGTGCCCATAAGGTTGACTGTGTTGTGACAGTCATTATTTTGACAAGGTTTTAAGCAATGAATGGAAGATTCATCCCCATTCTATGTTTACTATGATTGGGGGATGAATCCTAATATTGTACAATAATGAATTAGCCTTTTGGAATGCAAGGATAACACTGATTTATAGGGTGATCACCGAAATGAAGACTGATTGCATGGTTTTGAGGAAGAAAATGGAGGTATAGGTACAGCAGTGAAAGATCTTGTTAGGATTAACAAGGCAGAAAAACAATTACATACAAATATAACCACAGAAAACAATAAACCACACAAAAGATAACACTAAACACAAAGATTTAACCTGGTTCACCCAATCCCTGGGCTACGTCCACCAACAGTGAGTCCAATATTATTATTATCCAGTGATTACAACCTAATTACTATTTATAATCCCTTATAGCTCAATTCCGCCGCAACTACTAAAATCATACATAATGAAATCTCTAACCCTAAGCCATATTATATAATATTTTTCCGCTTTAGGGTTAGAATGAGTTACAACATGTCAGCCTAAAAAATTACCGAAAATATGTTGGGAGGAAAAGTGTACAGTACTTTCTTGGATAGTACTTTCCTGATCAATTACCACAAGCTAACAATCTCCCACTTGGTGACTGATCAGTATCCACACTAAAAAACCTCCCACTTGGAGACTGATCCTGTAGCAATACCGCTACCATATGAGGCTCCCACTTGATCGAACAACCCTAGACTCAATTGTTCCTTTATTTTGTTCAGTCTAGAAGACCAACTAAAGCTAAACATGAGTTCAACTTCTCCCTTGTTACGACCTTTGTAAACATATCTGTTGGATTATCATCTGTATGAATCTTTTCCAGCTTTAACATCTTCCCATCATCCAAAACTGACCAAATAAAATGGTACTGCAACTGTATGTGTTTTGTCTTTAAGTGCAAAGCAAAATTTTTCGCAAGATGAATGGCACTTTAGCTATCTGTATGCAGAAAATTACCCATCTGTGGATGTCCCAATTCATCCATGAAGAATTGAATCCATATCATCTCCTTAGTTGCCTCTGTAGTGGATAAAGCAACCACCTTTTGTAGTCGAGAAATCCAACTCATTGTTGTCCCACCAATAGTAAATACATAACCTATAGTACTATGCCTGCTATCTATATCTCCTACCAAATCTGAGTCTAGCCTTGTACAGTAGCAGTAGAACCCCCAAAGTGTAAACACTTAGTGGATGTACCTCTCAAATATCTAAGAATCCATTTGACTGCATTCCAATGCTCAATTCCAGGGTTACTCATATATCGGCTAACAACTCTCACTGCATGTGCAATATATGGTCTAGTACATACCATAACATACATTAAGCTCCCTACAACTGAAGCATAAGGTACCTTAGACATTTTTTCCTCTTTTTCTGATGTCTTAGGACACATTTCTTTGGGAAATTTCGAATGACTAGGCAAAGGTGTAGTGACAACTTTGGCATCCTTCATGTAGAATCTCTGCAACACCTTCTCAACATAATCAGCCTGAGATAGAGTTAATTTTTTGTTCTTCTTATCTCTGCAAATTTTCATGCCAAGGATTTATTTTTTTGCCCCCAAATCCTTCATAGGAAATGAATGTGCTAACTATTGTTTCAACCCCTTAATGTGATCCATGTTAGACCCAGCAACAAGCATATCATCAACATATAAACCTAAAATAATGTAGCTATCATCATCCAACCTCTTAAAATAAACACAATGGTCAGAATGACACCGACTATATCCATGCTCATTCATAAAAGTGTCAAATTTAATATAC
Source organism: Chamaecyparis obtusa (assembly GCA_027943335.1). NCBI lineage: Eukaryota > Viridiplantae > Streptophyta > Pinopsida > Cupressales > Cupressaceae > Chamaecyparis > Chamaecyparis obtusa. Next base: position 93,525 of record BSBK01002720.1, on the reverse strand, counting down.
CATTGTCGAGGTGCTTGCTTCAAGCCATATAAACTCTTCTGCAATCTGCACACCAAATTCTCCTTACCCTTGACCTCAAATCCTTGTGGTTGTACCATAAATATTTCTTCATCCAAATCACCATGAAGAAAAGTTGTTTTAACATCAAGATGCTCTAAATGCAAATCTTCAGTAGCCACAATACTTAAAACAGTATGGATAGAAATCATTTTAACAACTGGAGAAAATATCTCATCAAAATCAATACCCTTTTTCTGTGCAAATCCTTTTACAACTAACCTGGCTTTAAATCTTTTCTTACCTCCATCCTCTTCTTTTATCATGTAAACCCATTTATTTTGTAAAGCCCTTTTACCTACAGGTAACTTGCATAAATCCCAAGTGTGATTTTTCAGCAAGGAGTCCATTTCATCTATCATTGCAAATTCCCACTGAAGCTTTGTATCCACCTGCACAGCTTCATTATAACATTCAGGTTCACCAGCATCTGTTAATAAAATAGAATACAAAGAGGGAGAGAATCTCTCTAGAGGTCTACTTAGCCTTTTTGACCATCTAACATTCACTGGGGTGTGTGTTATTTGTTGTTTTTGTTGTTGTGGAGCATAAGGAACTACTAGAACATCATCTTTTGGAGTATCATCTAGTACTACATAATCATTTTCTTTCTTCTCATGCTGCTGCAACAGATCTTTGTACAATACTTTCTCATTGAATATGACATCCCTGCTTCTTAAAATTTTATGATTTTCAAAATCTCAAAGCCTATAACCAAATTCATCAATGCCATATCCAACAAATACACATTTCTTTGACTTAGCTTCCAGCTTGGATATGTTTTCAGAATCTATAAGTGCAAAAGCTTCACAACCAAAGATTTTGAGAAAAGAATAACTCACCTTCTTACCACTCCATGCGTCCTCTAGAATACCACAGTCCAAAGGAGTAGAGTGGCCTCTATTGATTAAATAAACAGCAATGTTCATAGCCTCTGCCCACATATTTTTGGAAGCCTAGCATGCAACCTCATACTCCTTGCACTCTCCATTATTGTCATGTTCATGCGTTCAGCCACTCCCTTTTCTTGTGGAGTCCTTGGTACAGTTTTTTGCCTACGAATACCATTAGAGGAACAATAATCTTCAAATTTTGTGCTGCAATACTCACCACCATTATCAGATCTGAGACATTTTAACCTTTTACCAGTCTCATTCTCAACCAAGCATTTCTATTTCTTAAAAGTTTGAAATACATCAAATTTCTGTCTAAGGAAATAAATTCATACTTTTCTTGTTGCATCATCTATAAATGTAACATAATACAGAGAGCCACCAAGGGAAGATACCTAAGCTGGTCCCCATACATCTGTATGCACAAGCTCTAATCTCTCTTTTTTTTTTCCTTCCCACTCTTCACAGAACTAACTCTCTTTTATTTTCCATAAACACAACTTTTACAGAAATCCATATTGACACATTTCAGACTAGGCAAAACTTTCTTTGAATGAAGTAATTTCATACCTTTTTCACTCATGTGCCCAAGTCTATTGTGCCACAGTGCTGTGTCAAAATCTACAGCAATGGTTTGATATTCTTCCTGCTCAACTGTAGCCACTGTTCCTGAACATTCATTATCTTTTAAAACAATTAAAGTAGAAGGAACAATATGACCTATACAAAGATATAAGGTGCCTACTTTCACACCTTTTGCTACTACTAAGGAACCTTTTGAAACCTTCCAATTTCTATCATTAAAAGTAACTGTGTAACCCTCATCACCCAGTTGCCCTGTTGAAATTAAATTCCTACTCAATCTTGGAACATGTCTTACCTCTTGTAGTAGCCAATGATTCCCATTCTGGAACTTAATCTTAATTTTTTCCTTTCCAACTATCTGACAAGGTTCATTATCTCCCAAATAAACTATCCCAAAATCCCCTTGGACATAATCAAGAAAGTAACCTCTATGGGGTGTAGCATGAAATGAAGCCCCAGAATCTAAAACCCATGAATCATCAATACTTTCTAAAGAAAGAATCAAAGCATCCTCTTCAAATTTATTACTTACCACATTTACCTCCTTGTTTCCATCATGTTTGTCTCCTTGATCTTTCTTCCAAGACCAGTAATCTTTCTTCTTATGTCCTGGTTTTCCACAATACCAGTAGTCGCTAGGTCCTCTTGACTGAGACCTCTTTCCCTTTGACTTCCCTCGTGATTTTTCATGATTTCCAGAGTTGTTTCCTCTATCTCTTGTTCTGCCTATGCTTTCTACATTCAATACACTACCCGATGTGGATGCCCCTGAGCTTTTCTTATGAATTTCCTCACTCAATATAACACCAATAACATCATCAAACTTTAGGGTATTAGAACCGGAAACAAAATTACTAATAGCCATTACCAAGTCATTCCAGCTTTCTGGCAAAGAACACAAAATCAAGAGAGCCCTAACCTCTTCATCAAAATTAATTTTAACTGAGGCTAATTGACTTGTAACTGTATTAAACTCATTCAAATGATCAGCGACTGATCCACCTTCTACCATTTTCATATTAAATAAACACTTCATAAGAAATACCTTGTTTGAAGCTGAAGGCTTTTCATACAACTTTGATAGGGTATCCATCAGATCTTTAGCTTTCGTTGCTCTAGTAATATTGAATGCCACCGATTGTGCCAGGCATAAACGAATACTCCCCAGTGCCTTTCTGTCCAAAATATCCCAATCTTCCTGAGATAATGTTGCCTCTTTCTTGGCTATTCCCTCTAATGGTCGCCATAGATCCTTCTGATAGAGATAGTCCTCCATTTGCATCTTCCATAACTGGAAGTTCTACCCATTAAACTTATCAAACTTCAACCTACCCTCGTCTGCCATTTCTCCCACTTAACCGAGAGACTCTCCCACTAACTCATGAGACTTGCTTCAGAGAATAGATGAAAGAATGAACAAAATAACCTCACTCCGATACCACTTGTTAGGATTAACAAGGCAAAAAAACAATTACATGCAAATATAACCAATATCAAAAGATAATAAACCACACAGAAGAGAACACAAAACACAAAGATTTAATGTGGTTCACCCAATCCCTGGGCTACGTCCACCAACAGCGAGTCCAATATTATTATTATCCAGTGATTACAACCTGATTACTATATGTAATCCCTTACAGCTCAATTCCGCCGCAAGTACTAAAATCATACATAATGAAATCCCTAACCCTAAGCCATATTATACAATATTTTTCCGCTTTAAGGTTAGAATGAGTTACAACATGTCGGCCTAAAAAATTACCGAAAATATGTCGGGAGGAAAAGTGTAAAGTACTTTCCTAGATAGTACTTTCCTGATCAATCACCACAAGCTAAAAGATCTACCTTCATGAGGGGCATATCTGATGATTTTTAGAGTGTATTTATTACCATTTAATGTTGAATCAACCATTTGTTGATTCTAGAAATGCTTGGAGAGTGTTGGTTGGAAAAACTCTTGTTTTGAGGGCTTGGGAGTAACCAAATTAGGGGTTTTGTGTTTTCATTGGTCAAAGGGTCTATGTGAGTTGATAATCCTTTGTTTTGAACCATATTGAGAGACTTCTAAAATTCTTGTGTCTTGGGAGTAAGACTGGTTTATACTTGCTTTGGAAAATGGGTCATTTTTTTGCCCAAAACAGGGGCTCAGTGTGGAGTTGGGTATATTGGTCGAAAACAACTTGTATTGAGTTTTGGATATGTTAAGGAAGGCTGAAAAGGGTATATGAATACATTTTTTATTTGTCTAGTGTTTCGGGAAACTTGAGTGCAAAGTTCACTTTTCTATTATTGGAAACCTACTAGGGAAACAATTAGGCCTAGTAGATAGGAAAAAGAGGTTTGGGGTGTTGGGTATTGCATAGAACCCTAAAACTTGTTGAATCTTTTTGAGTTAACCTTATTAAAGTTAGAAACAACTACCTTGGTGCTTGGGAAGGTGTGTGAGTAAGTGGTGTTGTATTGGTTAGTTGGAAGCCTTGGGGTTAGGAGGCCTAGTGAGGGCTTGAACCTTTCAAACTTAGATCAGTTGGAGTAGAGATCTCCACCAACACCCCCCACCTCTACATCAATATAGGGCACACATAATATGATTTTTAGGGGACCAAAAAGGTGAGTGGTGACTTTTTGGTCCCCCATCTTTGTGTACTTACCCCTTAGTCCACAAAATAAGGAGTGGGTATGATTTCCTCCATATAGTGCACATATATGTGCAAAAAAGGAACAATGGAATGATAAGGAAAAGAATCCAAATATTGAATTTCCATTGCATGAATAGGCTAAAGCTAAATTGAAGCCAATGGAGCAATATGAGTAAGATCTACCAAAGTTGCACCAAGAATGAGAGTACCAATCCATTAAGATGAATCATTGTCCTAGAGAAGTCATCAACTAGAGACTCAAAAGAATGAATAGTTAGATGATATTTGCGAGCATTTTTCCACCATGTTTCCATGCACTTACATCGAGAGACACTTGGCTTAATTAGCACCTAGGTGGTTGATGGTGCAACATCTTCTACATTGAAGCTCGAATACCCTTATAGTTAAGCAATTGAGTCCAAGGCCTATCCCTCACCATCAAAATTAGATCCCCATGAAGAGTCTTCAAGGTTTCAATGTCTACTAAAATACAAGCCTATGTAGAGTAACCAATTTAAGAAGTGGTAGAGTCAGTATTCAAGAAATATCCAACACAATTTCCTATGGTCTCATAACATGAATCTTCCCAATATTGGAGAAGAAGATTCAACAAGAAAGCACGTGTTAGTCTAATGTTGAGAGGTTCAAAAAGGAGGTTGAAGGAAAAAGACCAAGGATTGACCGAGGAAGAGTATTCTCCCCATAACCAAAACCCACCATCAATAAAATAATCCTTATCCTTTGAAGAGTGAAAATATGGAATGAAGAAACTTGAGGAGAAAGGGAAGATCTCAATATTTACTTTAATGATAAGCCTCCAAGGGCCCGAGGTTCATTTTTAAAGATTGGGGAAGACAAAAACAAAATGATAAATTTGTGAACCAAACCCTTACACATAAAAATATCCATTTTCTATAACATCCTCACTACAAACTACCACAAGGGAGCAATACACACAACGAAGGGGGTGCAATTTAGCTCATTGAGGACAAGAAGGAACCCCAAAACTAACATATCAATACTGGTACAACCAAATATTAAATTAATATCCTTCTTGCTAAAAGTAATAAGATAACTTGGAGAACCAATTTTCACTTGAGCATAAACATGCATGGACCAAATTGAATCCAAACCAATTCTAGTGTGAAGACTTAGATGGTAATATCTAAAAATCCATGCCTAGCATGAATATACTACTAGAGGAAGGTAAGATGTGGAGAGAATGTCCCTTCATCTAAGAGAATCCATATTTATTTGCATATCACAAGCTATTTTCATAATGCAAGGATTTTTTGTAAAATTTATCTTCAAGTAACCAAATGAATAGTATAATAAGAGATAAAATGAAGATTCACCTAAGGTTGACACTTGCATATCTAATCTGAACATAATTTGATTCTCAATCAACAAAAAAAAACATGAGACAAAAAGGTAGCTAAAGGGAGCATTTAAACAAATTGAAGCACCTTAGTTTCAACATAGGAAAAATGTCCCTTCAGGTATAGTTATTGATGGCCTAAACTTATGCTTATAATTTGTATAGTTGTCCTATTACGTTACCATAGAGAAACACCCATTTGGGTTTAGAAAAGCTAGAATAAGAAGAAAAGTAACCCACTCCTACGAATTTTCTCTAAATATTTCCTCAGCTTAAACTTATGTTTATATTCTTTATAGTTGTCCTATCATGTGACCACAAAAAAATACCCATTTGGGTTTAGCAAAGCTTGAATAAGAAGAAAAGTAACCCCTTCCTACAGATTGCCTCTAAACTTTTCCTCTACTTAATCATGAGTATCAACCTATCGCTCTCAAATTAACATCGATAGCCTTGAAAATAGGTCTAGTCTCTAGGGTCAAAGGAAAAATACGCAAAATCGTCAAGAAGGCAAATGTGAGGACAAAGTATGAGTACATAACCTTATCTAGTAAGATGGATGGACATGTAGGATAGAGATTCTAGAAACATGGTACTAATCACTATTTGACTTGTATAAATATAGTAATAATAGCTTCTTGTAGATAGAAAATATATGTTGTTTGAAAGTGATGATAATTATCATTTATTGAATATTTACACATGAGATCATTTATACCAAATAAGTTCCATAGCCACATAGTCATGGATTGATAAAATCTAAGTACATGTTCTCTTCCTCTAACTTTTTCTAGAGATACATAACTACCAACCAATCATCATTTTTTTATCATGTAATGCTTCCCCTTTTTGTAGTTATCAATCAATTCATTTGGAGTAATGGTCGCTCATTCCAACATTCACTTGAATATTCTCTTAGAATTCTCGTCATGATGATGGATCACGGAGTATGATTCGAAACGTTGATAAATGTTGAAGCAAATAAACCTTACACAGTTGAATCTAGAGACAAAACAATCTAAGTGTAATGGACTATAGAAATCTAATCTCTCCAATCTTACTAAATAAATATATACTTAATATAAAGAATAATTAATAATAAAATTACATAAATCAAACAAATACAATATACAAACAAATAAAAACTTATTAGAAACTCTTTCTTTTCTTTTAAATATAATTCTTTTAATTTAAAACAAAAAAATATATCAACAAACAATTTATATTAAAAAAATAATAATTCTTTAGGGGTTGACCCCACAGTGTGATGGTGGTCACAAGCCCTATTGATAGGGCAGTTCCATGTTCGATTCCCACCCCCCACTTCCCAGCATTGCCCTGCATGACGTGCACGATGGATGAAGATTTAGTGGGCACGAGTTTCAAACAAGAATATGTTGGCGCCCATTCCATTCATAGGCACACAACTCCCTATGCACGATGGTGACTAGTTCAACGCCAGCTTGGCGGTATGACTTGACACGATGAAGACACATGGGAGATATAAGGTGTTTGGCCCCAATCGCATGGAGAGATAAGGTGGAAATTTTGTTGGAGAGATAAGGAATTTCGCTTGGGTGCTTTGGAGTGATAAGGAGTTAGAATTTGGCGGTCGTGTCTTCCCGTACTATGAGTTGGCTTCCCGATTACTCTGACAGCAGTGAAGAGATATGGATGTTGTTTGAAATGGAGAGATAAGGTTGTGTTGTGCGGCGATATAAATAGATTAAGGATGTATCTAGGAGGCGTGTTCATGCCTTGGCAACCATATATTCACCACGGGGATGGGGTCCCCCATATGCGACCCCACTGGTTCAAAGCTCTAGTCAAAAGCGATTACAAATCAAAATAATAATAATAATAATTCTTTTATAAAAATAAAATAATGCTGATAAAAATCAATAAAGTTTGTATAAACTGTTTAAGTCTTTAGTGCCTAGAGGTGTACATTATTCTTGGATGCCATAGACTTCCTCGACCTTGTGAACATTATTAAAATCCTTCACTTCAATTCACTCAAAATAGCCCGCCATTAACACAAGCTAAAATAATAAACCAAACCACTAAAGATAAATGTGTTTTTATCATGCATGCAATTTATGCCTCTCCTTTACTTAAGATGTATGTATGGCTGATAAAATTCATAAGCAAGGGCACTTCTTCAAGCATCAAGAATATGATGGAGCTTTCATACATTAAATTTGGCAACTCCTTTATAGATTGACTTGGACAGTATTGTAAATCTTTGATATTGTGAATGTTATTAAAATCTTTTATTTTATTTCAAATCTCAAGGGAGTAGGGCACTGCTCTTGCTGCTTAATGGCTTTATGCCTTTTTTTTTATGAATAGTTGTTAGTTGTTTCCGGCTTTGTCATGTAAACTCTGCGGAGTGATTTTTATGTCCCCCGGCCCCTTTTTTGTGAATATGTAACTTTAATATTTTATTAATAGAAAAAGCACTATTCATCAAAAAATACATAACTAATATCATAGACTATAATAGAAGCTTTCTTTTCCTTTCCTTTCCTTTCAATCAAAATAACCACCTATCAACACATACACATGCTTAAACCAAGTATCTAAACACAAACATCAAACCAAACCACTAAAATGTGTTTTTCTTATGCTCGCAAATTATGGCGAGGGCACTTCTTCAAGCATCAAGAATATGATAGAGCTGATCTCGTACGTTGAATTTGGCAACTCGTTTATAGTCTGACTTGGATAACATTGAAAATAGGAATCCTCGTTTGACTGGTAACTCGATAGGTGTGAATACAGAACAACAATCATGGATTCCAACACAAAAATATCAGAGATTGTAGGCGATGGGTGGCGTTTGTCAAAGTAAGGATAAACATGAACTATCATATATAATACTTGGGCTATGCAATATCACCACAAATCTTGGCCTCTGTTTGGAAGCTAAAAGACTTAGAAGACATTCTATTCTTGGAAGGAGGACAGGAATGGCGAACACAAGAAATTTCCAGCAAATTTTGGGTCTTTCAGGTCTGCTATCTTATCATTCTTAACAACTAATGTCATTATTCAACACTTAATTTTTAGGTATATAGAACTTAAGAATAATTGTTATGTGGGCAGGGTTGATATTTGTGGTTGCATTAAGTTTGATGGCATGCTCCGTTGAAGAAGGTAAAGCCTGTTTAATATGATATCTGTTGTGTTTATGTAGTTTTGCCATTTTTAACATATTTGGGTGTTTGTGTTGAAAAAAGGAATGGCATGCCCACAATATTGCTTGGATGTGGCCTACACAACCTGCACGTCAAGTGGAGACCAACATTTGCGCTCCTACTGCAATTGTTGTCTTGTGCCCAACGCCCATGAGTGCACACTGCATCTCACTGATGGCTCTCAGAGATCTTGTTGAAATCCATCCTTATTAATAACAGAGATCCTCTCTTTTCTTAAATAAGATCTAACTTTGTTAGAAAGCACAGATGCTTTTCTGAGGACTGTCTTGATTATTTGCTTCATGTTTCCGCATCTGGATCAAATTGTGTCTATGTAAATTCACTCTTACTACTCGATTCCAATGAAAAAATAAGGGAATATTTCTCAAACTGTTCAATACAGAGGAAAATTTGTATGCATGATGATATTAGAGCAGAAGATAAATGGTTTTAATACTGTCGCACATGAATGGTTCATTATCACAAGTATATTTATCTCTTGGATAAGTTCAACGTAGGAATGGTAGACTTTAAGGTGAGTATTCGTGTCATTCCATCAAAGAAGTTTGACGTTAATGGTTTGATTCTATTTTAAATTAAAAATATATATTAAAATACATGCGCTAATGTCTACGGTGAAAGTCTTTAAAAAGTAGGCAGCATAAAATTGCATTTCAAAGTTAAATGATGATAATAGAGGCCTTAAAAGAAAGGGGAAAATTTAGAAATTATATTCAATTTTGAATTCTCTCTGAAAACTTTAATAGCATGCTTTATATTATTAATTTTATTTATAGTTGCATGTATAGTATCAATATTTAATAGAAAAAATCAATAGAGTGAAAGACTAGGTCTAAAATGGAAGTAGCTGTCAAACTATCATTAAAAATAAAAAAGACATTAAGTCATAAGGGCTACACCACCATTAGGAACTGGTTATAGTAGATCAAGGTTACCTCATCCCTCTCTTGACAAGTTTGTCCACTATCTAAAAGAGATGTTCAAGTTCTAGTACAACATTGTAGGCTTGAACTTGAATTTGCAGAAGCACATTATAGATAGTTGCCTCCTCTCTTGGGAGGGTGATCTGTGTAGAATCCAATAAGTTTTGTGATATTGTTATCAGGATTCAACTGTGTAGATTTTTAGTCAAGCTCATTGACTCATGTTTCATGAGTACTAGCTCACAAGAACCCATCTCTCATGAGAATGAATGGAACACTTAGCACTCATTGCATCTAGTTGATGCTCATAGAGGTGAAGCACTGGGACTTCCCAAGAGGTCACCCATCCCAGTATTACTCCAACTCGAGTGCGCTTAACCATTGAATTTCCTCCAAGGTTAAGCCCACTTTGCTTGCAACCCCATTTGTTGGCCAAGATAAGAGTACAATAAATTTTACCAATAAGTTTTAGTGGGTCAATCGCAATACTGAATCCATGTAGAGATAGATCTCTACCACGGCTAAAGGAAAATCTTGATATAGAAATTGGTGACATGTACCATGCACAACATGTTTTATATATCAATTTACCTTTATTACCTACTTTTCATGGTAATTCTCTAATCATAAAAAATTGGAGATTGTGCTTTAATTACCAATAAGTTTCAACCAACCTCCAAAATAATGAATGATAAAGGGAAGAATGAAGATGGTTAGACTAACATAGGAAACCACAAAAAGTTGTAATGGGCTCAACATGGGCTCTTAATCCAATAATGGTAGACAAAATAGTGGTTTTTTTACAATTCATGGCCATACAAGTGTTTGAAAGGTGTTGTTAGTAAGCCTCAATACTCTAGAACTCCATTTTCTACAAGAGTTTATCATCAACTTAGTTTATATTACTTCTCCACTAAAGGGAGGCAAACATTCACATAGTCATCCCTAGGAGATTGAGGAAGGGCAATTAACTTCTAATAAGTTACAAATATAGTTGGGAGCTTTCTCTTATCAAAATGAAAGCCAATTTAAATGTGAAATAAAAAAAAATTATTTGTACCACAAAGGGTGGACACCAAGGAAATGTATTTAGACCCTCTTTCTCTAAGAATTGCATCTCATGAAATCTTAAAGGTCTAACTAACATAAACCACAAATTGATTGTATTGAATTTTTTCATATATAAATTCTTTGCCTTAAGCATAGTTCCTAGACATGCACTCGGCAAGGCTAACTCAACTTGGGATTGGGCAAAATAATTGTAGGACTCGGTAAAAACTCTATATGATTCAGCAAAAACTAGGTTTCTGAAGGGTTTTGCCTCGGATGAATTTTTGGCGAGTCATTGGTCACTAGAATTTAGCAGGGTGACTCGACTCGGAACTATGATCTTAAAAGATCAATATTATTAGATTTCTATCTTCAATTGTGCTATGTCATCTAGATAAATAATATTTGTTTTAATAATAATTACAAGAACAACAAGTGGTATGATAACTTGTTAATCTCAAATGACAATGCCACTATGTTCTGATTAAGTAAAAATAGAATTTGAAAGGACCCGAAACCTTATACAAAAAGCATTAAAAAGATAGAGCAATGAAAGATCATAATACAATTGTGGTGCCCCACCCGACTAACCAAAGAAACTAACCATAGTTCCTATCAAATAGTTAACAACATCCCTACCTGACACAACAAAGAGCAAATCAAGATTTACATTTTTACCCATCCTTATGAGAATGTAAATTCATATCCACTATATCACTATGCTACCCAACCTTACTTTTCTACATAGATAATAAAGTTTTAGCTTTGCCAATTTCGATGCCTCCAATGCTGCAACTGAAATAAACAATAGAACCTCGGCTTTGTCAATACCTATTACCTATCGAACAAAACATTACTTCTCGCCATAGATAATAGACCCTTGGCTTCATTAATATCTATGGCTCGGTTGGCTTTTTTGTCAAAGCTTATACAAACTCCCAGTTGCCCTTCAAAGCAAGGATAACATGATCTACCAGTATGCCTATATAATACTTGGGCTATGCAACACCACCATAATTTGCCTCTCTTTCAAAGTTGGAAGACATTTTATTTTTGAAATTAGGACACAAATGGCGCACACTGGAAATTTCCAGCAGATGTTGGGTCTTTCAGGTCTAGTATTACCATGATATCATTCTTTCCAACTAACTAATATCACTACTCAACAGTTCATTTTCGTTGTATGGCTATATAGATTTTAAGAATAACTATTATATGGACAGGCGTGATATTTCTGGTTGCATTAAGTTTGATGGCATGTTCCGTTTGGGAAGGTAAAGCTTAAAGATAACAAATTCTATAATCTATGAACTGTTATTGTTATGCTTTTAGGCAAGATTATGTGAAAAAATTTTACATCAACGTTCGGGATCATATTCTATGATCCAAAAAAATTAATTTTAGATCATGGAATATGATCAGAAACATTAATTTTAGATCATAGAATATGATCCAAAACACTGATGTAAAAAACTTTTACACAATCTTACTCAGAAACAAGATAAAACTTATTTAATATAATATTTGTTGTGGTTATGTAGTTTTGCCATATTTTGACAAATTTTGGGTGTTTGTGTTGGAAAAAGGAATGGCATGCCCACAAATCTGCTATGATGTGGCCTATACCACCTGCACGTCAAGAGGGGACCAACTTTTGCCCTCCTACTGCAATTGTTGTTTTGTGCCCAACGCCCACGACTGCACCCTGCACCTCATTGATGGCTCGCAGATATCTTGTTGAAACAACCCTAAAATGCATCCTTATTAATTTCAATACACTCTCTTACCTTAAAAAAGATCTATTTTTTTGTTAGAAAGCACAAATACTTTTCTGAGGGCTGTCTTGATTTGATTGTTGATCTGGATCAGATAGTGTTAATTGAATTCACTTTTAGTATGTGATTCCAATGAAAAAACATAGAATATTTCTCAAAACGAAATATATATGGAAAATTGTTATGGATGATAGTAAAGCCGAAAGTGAAAAATTTTAAATAGGATGTGGTTTTTTTTTAATTATTAAAATAAAATAAGGAAAAATTACATAGAAATAGGTAACCAGCAGGTTCTCAAACAAATAAAATCTGTTATAGTATTTCTGGCAGTCCAATACAACTCAGATCGACCGTACAAATCGGAAACCAAATTACAAACCACCGTCTTAAATTCTGAATTTCTAACATACATTATAATTGTTTGGAGCACAAGGTATCTTGTTCATGTAGCTGCAGCATTTGAAACTTCATCTTATTCAAGTGGTTGTTGATGTGCGCATTCTCTTTGAGGACTCTTGCAGTTGAACACACAAGAACACCATTTGGAAAATAATATGAGAATATATAACTTCAATATTTCTAACTTCCTGATGAACGTTATGCTTTGAATAAACTGACAAACATAAAATGGTATGTTTCAGGGAATCTGCAACCACATTGTTAAAAGTGCAAGATGAGCAATAGGTGTAGCAATTAGGCTTTGCTCTTTAATATTTATAAAATCTTAAATTGTGAAATTGAATTAGACTACAAACAAGTGTACATGAAAAGTATGTAATTTAAATTTGATATTAAACATAACACATTTAAATACTGAAAATTAAATATAATAATAAATTAACACAAAAACATGTACACATACATTACATTTAATTTACTTTTCACATTCATGTACATAATCAATAACATACATGTACGTACACATAATTTGTATTTGACAATAATTAAATAAAATATAATTTACAGATGACAAATTCAAGCATATATATGCATACCATATTATCCATCGAGATAGAAAATTATGTAAATGTGCTCATTTTCTTCATTTAAGGATTTGTTGTGATTTTGAACGAACTTATGTTTATTTTCTTTTTCAATTGTAGTCAACACATTTAATCAGTTATAAATGGGGCCTCATGAACACCTAAAAGATAAAGAATGTATAAAGATGGATGTAAACACTAGTATTTGCCAAATTGTTTAGGATGGCATTTAACATTTCATAGTTGACTTTTGTGAAAGAGAAAATTGAAAATAAGATCTAGTACTTAAACAGAGATAGATGACAATTTGGTCTAGATATATGATGGTGTTGTTAGAAATAAGTGATTTTGTGATTAACAATGATGGATTTTGTATTAATGAGTCTCATAATTTATCTCAATAGATAAAATTTATATAGGCATGATACTAGATGAAATCTATTACATTCTAAGCAAGTGTTAAGAAGTGTTAATATGTGGAATAGCCAAAATTTTCAAGGGATAATAGCTATGCACATACTTGACATAAGGATCTAGACAATATAACAACATGTTTATCTAAGATAGATCTATAAATAGTATTATTTTTTAAAAAAATGGTTCTAAGTTGAAGGAAATGGAAGTAATTTTCTCAGAAGGTACAATCTTAAATAATTTTGTGATAAGTTGCTTCGAAATGTAACTATTTTGGAAAGCCTTGCTAGCCATGCTAGAAGATTTAGCACCAACATTCATAGACTAGGAAATTAGGGATGGAAGTTACTTCTACTTACATCTAGAGGGGATCAATATATCTCTAGGATCTATTTCATTAAGATTGTCTCACATGTGACGCCCTTCCTCCTCTAATTATTTTAACTCAATATTGTTCTATAGAGGTCTATAAAGTCATTTGTAGTTATTATCACCTATTTGGTTAATAGAAGATTTTGAAGGTCTTAGTTGACCACTACTAAGAGTGATAGCATCAGCCACATCTAATACTAATATAGAAATATGAGACCCTTATATTCTTAGCGCATGAATAATCATGATCTCCTTAGATAATATATTCTTACAAATAATTGCATCAAATAAGAAATTTCAAGATTTTCTCAATGAATTTGTTCATTTTCTTTCTAAACATACAACCACAAATTTACAAACTCTATAAAAATGTAACACTTGATGAAACCAATGATATATGCAAGACATTGTATATATCATAAGGCACAACACTTGTTGAAGGTTTTGCAAATGGGGTAGCAAGCTAAATGGGCTTCACCCGTGGAGGAAACTTCATGGTTAAGTGCCCTTAAGTTGGAGTAGTACTAGGATGGGTGACCACCTCGGAAGGCCCAATGCTTCACCTCTATGAGCATCACCTAAATGCAATGAGTGTTAAGTGTTTCATTCATTCTCACGAGAGATGGATACCTGTGAACCAAAACATGGGTCAATGAGTTTGACTTAAAAACTACATAGTTGAATCCTAATAGCAATATCACAATTTGACTTGTTGTCGAAAATACCCCCTACTTATCATTTGATGTGCTAAAGGGGCTCTATACTGAATAGTTCATAAGGTGCAGCACCTGCTAAAGGTTTTGCAAATGGGGTAGCAAGCTAAGTGGGATTAACCTTGGAGGAAACTTCATGGTTAAGTGCACTTGAGTTTGAGTAGTATTGGGATGGGTGACCTCCCAAGAAGGCCCAATTCTTCACCTCTATGAGCATTACCTGGATGCAATAGTACTAAGTGTTTCATTCATTCTCATGAGAGATGAGACTCATGAAACATGGGTCAATGAGTTTGACTCGAATAGTTGAATCTTGATAGCAATATCACAATTCGACTTGTGAAAATACCTCCTACTTATCAAGACATTGTATGTTATATCTCATTTTTTACATCATACATTCTTATTGTCATTTAAATACATGCTTGAAAAGGGGGATGTTTTCAATCTTCTAAAAATATTGGACTATGGTTAATCACTTAATGGAAGATAAAAGAGATGAAGCTGCATGAAAAAAGAAATAGAACACAAAGAAGAATATTGACAATCCTTCACATTCTGTTTAGTTTGTCATTTTGCAATACTTTTGAGGGAAAGACTATTTGCCCACATGAAATACAAGTATTGATGACAATAATCAATTTGATACAAATTTCCTTCTACTTTTGAAGACATTTCATTTAGACATGTGATCAAATTTATGCTACATATAATATAAAGGGTGTTGGATTACAACTGATTTGGAATCTGATTGAAGAATCTGTGATTAAAGATCACTGAGGAGTTGCTGATTAGATATGTAATATGATTAAATCAGTATTATGTTGTCATTGATGCCAACTAGTTTGACAGCACTTATCTTGTAAGTTACTATACTGAGACATCTGAAGAAAGGTGAAAAAGATGAAGAACAGAGAAATCTACATGGAGAAAGATGTACATGACAGATGAGGATAAGGAATACATTAAGTAACTTGTTGATGAGTCTATGACTTGATAACATTGACTTTATTATGTTGCATTCATCTATAATGAAGTAAGAGCTGAAAGACACAAAGTAGTGTTGTTGGTAAATGAAGCATTTCTAGTATACACCGACGGAGTGTAGTGTATACCGATCGCAGTATTAACCAAGTAGTATTCACCGATGCATTTCCTTGTTAACCGAGCGGAACAGAATGAATTAAATGATTAGTTTAGCCGATAAGATTGATGAGCTGGCAAGTGTATAACATCGAGGTAGCAGATAATGTTTGTTACATAGATTGACGGCTGACGAATTCAAGAAAGATCTAACGGAGAAGATTGAAATGTGTTGTTGACACAAGTACCGAGAAAGTTTGAAGCGGCAAAATCTATGAATGTGGTTAAGTGGAAAAATTTGATGGTGGAGAAGAAAATGATTTACTCGTCTATATAAGAGAGCAGAATTTCTTTATGAATGGATGCCGGAAGAAGTAGAAACTGCAGGAATATCGCGTGAACAAAGTTTTCATGCATTCTGGTCATACTGGTTAGTAAGAACCAAGCTGCAAAACAATTACCGAGCTATAGAGAGCAATTACCGACGGACAGTAAGTTGATACAGTATTAAATCTGAAGTGAAATATTGATCAGAAGGATTTGTATGGACTAAATATTGATCTGTAATCTGCAATTGAAGTTGAATTAAGGCAGGTCATTTACTGTTACATATTTAACCATTGTATACAGTCAAAATCTCTTAACCGAGTGGACTCTAAAAGTCTTATGATGTATCATTCATAGAATGAACATTGTTATCCTGTCAACCCCATAGTGAATGCTGGTTGGACGATAACTTCTAGTCTAAAATCCTCTAACAAGGTCACACCTGACAGTGTGTTTGTAACCTTTAACAGGGTTGGGTCTTAACCGACCTCACTTCAGAAGAGTGAACAATTTTGGGTTGCCGGTCCCAAGTGGTTTTTCCCTTTACAGGTTTTCCACTTTAAATCTCTTGTGTTATGTGTTGATTGTGATATTTGTTTGTTATCATTTTTTACATGTTACATGTTAGATTTGATCGGTAAACTGTTATAGTATTAGACTGGTAATCGGTAAAAGTTCAGACAGTGAAAGTATTTAGTGTTTACCAACGAGCAAAAATTGAAGAAATAGTTTTGAATTATACATTTTGTTTTGGGACACTGGATAACTGATTCACCCCCCCCCCCCCCCCCCCCCCTTCTCAATTATTCTAACAATTGGTATCAGAGCGCTGGTTGCTTGAAACAAAGTTTTAAGGACTTAAGCATAAAGGTCTCAAGATGTATAAGAGGGAAGTACCGAAACTGAACAAAGAGAACTTCGCAGTATGGCAAAGCAGAATGAAGTTGCACATATCTGGAATTGGGAACTCTACACTAGATCTGATGGAAAATGGCTACATACTACTGCCCACTAGTCCCTTAACTCTTGATCAACTGAAGGACAGGCATGAACACAATGTTACTATGATGGAACTTGTTGCTGCCTGTACTGACGCTGAATTTGAAGATATCAAGACATGCACAACTGCCAAAGGAATGTGGGATAAGTTAACACAAATATATAGTGGAGATCTGAATGTCAAAAGAGCCCGAGCTGAAAGTTTGAGAGGTAGATTTGATGATATGAGAATGAAAGAAGGTGAGAACATTGTCCAATATTCAAATAGATTCAAAGAGCTGGTACATGCTATTAGAGAATCTGATGGAGTAATTGATGATGAAATAGTGATAAGCAAGATTCTCATAACTTTGCTACCAGTTTATGCAATCAGGATTTCTGCAATTCATGAAACAAGAGCTACATCCAATCTTACTCTTGACACTCTGATTGGTGAACTTACAACCTTTGAATTAAACAACTTTGATAACAGTGTTGTTCCTTCTGTTGAATCTGCTTTCATGTCTTCCTTGAAGATTGGAAAGTCTAGCAGGAATAGTAAGAATTGTGATAGTGATGACAATACCGATGAGGAACTTGATGAGCTTGAAGCACTAATGGCCAGAAGATTACCCAAAGGAAAAGGAAGGTATAGAGGCAAGCTACCTTTAGCATGCTTTAATTGTAAAGAAGTCGGTCACATCGCTGCTAGATGTCCTCAGAAGAAAGATGATGATAGATCCAAAAACCGATCTGAAGGAAGCTATGGGAGAAGAGTCAACAGAGGTTACCGACACAACAACTGAGACAACTGAGATGAAAAAGGCAAAAAGGTATGTTACATAGCCAAAGATATTGAAACTGAATCTGATTCTGATGATGACATAGAAGTTGTATTTGTTGCTACGAAAGATGACTCGGAAGAGGAAGAAAAACATGAAGAGACAACACTGATCTCTAAAGTAAGCAAAAAAGATACGTGGATCATAGACAGTGGTTGTACACATCATATGACCGGAGATGTAGAGAACTTTGATCATCTTGTTGAATATAATGGAGGATTTGTGAGAATGGGAAATGATGCACCTTGTATGGTAAGAGGTAAAAGCTCACTGATGATCAATGACAGACTACAATGTGAAAATGCATATTGGGTAGGTGGATTGAACTATAATTTGTTAAGTGTGGCTCAGTTGAACAATTCAGGCCACGGACTGGCTTTTGAGAGCAAAAAGGTGAAGATCTATGATGATGGAGGAAGACTTGTCGGAACTGGTACACAATCCAGAGGTAATCTATTCTATCTTGATATGGATCAGTCTTCTTGTTTATTAATAAAAGATGAAGATGCTTGGTTGTGGCACAGAAGGTTATGCCATGTGAACTTTGACAACTTGATCAAAATTAGTAGAAAGAAAAGAGTTAGAGGATTGCCTAACTTGACAAAACCTGATCATGTGATGTGTCATGAATGTCAGAAAGGTAAGATGACTAAATCTAGTTTTAAAAGCAAAGACTATTCAACAAAGAAGATACTTGAGTTGGTTCATACTAACCTATGTGGTCCTATGAGAACTCAGAGTTGTTCTGGTGATAGATATTTTATTCTTTTTGTTGATGACTATACTAGACTGATGACTGTTATGTTCCTGAAAGAGAAATATGAAGCTTTCAAAATGTTTAAATGGTATTAAGCTAAGGTAGAAAAAGAAACCGGAAAGGAAATAAAATGCTTAAGATCTGATAAAGGAGGTGAATTTATCTCTGATGAATTTACTAATTTTTGTAATGAGCATGGAATCAAAAGACAGGTATCTGCGTCGAGGACACCTCAGAAAAATGGCATTGTTGAAGGGAGGAATAGGTCTATAATTGACTGTGCTAAGACATTGATGTTACAGAAGAATGTTGCTCAGACATATTGGAGGCAAGCTGTCAGCATAGTTGTGTATGTTCTTAACCAAGTACAACTAAAGGACTCTAACCGAACACCTTATGAACTGTGGTTTGGACACAAACCTACTGTAAGTTATTTCAAATTTTTTGGGAGTAAATGTTTTATTTTGAAAGATGAGAGAAATGGCAAATTTGATTCTAAAAGAGATGAAAGAATATTTCTGGGATATTCCACTACAAGTAAAGCATACAAATGTTTGAATAAGGCTACAAATAAGATAGTTGAAAGTACTAATGTTCGTGTTGATGATTTTGATGACAAGTACACAAAGGAAAGTACAAAGGAACTAAAAGACTACGGTAGATTCACTTACATTGAACCTTCAGAGTATCTACTGACACCGCAAGTTGTGACAATCGGTCAACAAGGAAACAATGCAGGACAATAGGCAACACAAACCGAGGAACAAGATGGAGCTACCGAGCAAGGAAATGACCCTGAATAGGATGAACAAGAAAGGAGAAATCAAGTCTTGGCTAGTTTTGTCAAAAGACATCATCCTGAAACACAAATCATTGGAGACAGACATGTTGGAATGCAGACTAGAAGCAAAACAAGACAAGGTACATGTTTAATTTGTGAATTTGAACCTAAAACTGTGAAAGTTGCATTAGAGAATGAAGAATGGGTTAATACAATGAAGGAGGAAATAGAGCAAATAGAGAAGAACAAAACCTGGTCCTTAGTACCCCAACCAAAAGATAAGAATGTTATCGGTACTAAGTGGATATACAGGAATAAATTGAATGAAAATGGTGAAGTCACAAGAAATAAAGCTAGATTGGTATGCAAGGGATATGCACAGGAAGAAGGCATCGACTATGGTGAAACATTTGCACCTGTTACTAGATTAGGAGTTAGAATGCTACTTGCATATGCTGCACATAAGAAATTCAAAGTTTATCAAATGGATGTGAAGTCAGCATTTTTTAACGGTATACTTGAAGAAGAGGTCTACATTGAACAACCTAAAGGATTTGTTGATCCCGACAATAAAGACATGGTATGTAGATTACATAAAGCTTTATGGTTTGAAGCAAGCACCGAGAGCATGGTATGAAAGACTACATACTTGTTAAGTATTGGATTTGTTAGAACAAGTGAAAACAACAATCTGTATGTGAAAGGTGATATTAATGATACTATTATCATTGCTAAAATATTTGTTGATGACATTATCTTTGGAGGCTCAGATCTTGTCTACAAGACATTTGCTGATAAAATGCATAAAAAATTTGAAATGTCTATGTTCAGAAAGATTAAGTTCTTTCTTGACTACAAGTAATTCAGCAGAATGATGGGATATTCATCACACAATCTAAATACATAAAGGAAGTACTGAAAACATTTGGCATGGAAGATGCTAAACCTGTGGGAACACCGATGGCTACTAGATGCAAATTGACAAAGGAGGATGAAACTACAAAGGTAAACCAGACACTTTACCTATCCATGATTGGTAAATTAATGTACGTAGTTCACAGTAGACCAGATATAGCACATGTTGTGGGAATTGTTACAAGATTTTCTGCTAATCCTAGAGAATCACACATGATAGCTACAAAAAGGATCTTAAGATACCTAAAGAAAACAAAGAATTATGGATTATGGTATCCTAAAGAAGGAAAGTTTGAACTGAAAGTTTACACTGATGCTGATTGGGCTAGAAATGTGGATGATAGAAAAAGCACCACTGGAGGAGCATTTTTCTTTGGTGAAAGACTTGTAACCTAGACAAGTAAAAAGCAAGCTTGTATTTCTCAGTCTACAGCTGAAGCAGAGTATGTTGTTGTTGTTACTAACTGTTCAAACATTGCATATATCAAACAAATGTTGGAAGGAATAAATGAGGTAATCACTGACCCAGTGATTATATATTGTGACAACATTAGTGCTATTAATATTTTTAAGAATCCTATGATGCACTCTAAAACAAAGCATATATCTATTAAGTATCATTACTTAAGAGAATAAGTGCAAGAGAAGCAAGTGAAGTTAGAATTTGTCACATCTAAAGAACAACTTGCAGATATTTTTACAAAGCCACTACCGAATGACACATTTGAATATTTGAGGACTAGACTTGGGGTCTGTCCCCTGTCTATCGGTCACTAAGGTGATCTGGATGTTGCATGAGCCTATTTTTATCAGAAAATCATTCATGTTGATGCAGCATAGTTCACACTTTGAATCATGTTCAAGGTTGTGATTAAGTTTGAGAACTTGTACCGATTGGGATATCAATATTCAGAGATACAAAGGAAGACAGAATTGTTTGTTTATTTGTTTTCTTTGGCATTGCTATCAAAGGGAGAGATAAACAATATGAAAAAGATCACACACTGACGAGGTTTATATGAAAAGGAACAAGCACCGATGAGAATTATCTAAGGGAGAGACAATCTGAATGAGATAGAGTATTGAAGATCAGTTATAGAGAACAGAAGCAGGAACAAGAGAACTACAAAGAACACAACTACAGGATGGTAAAGTTGTATTATTTAAATGTTGGTTTAGTAACGTAGTGATTAAACATATTAAGTCTATTCGACTTACAACATTTGTTTACAAGTTGTAGAATATATGTTTGGTATGTGTATGGTACATTTCATATTACTTGAGTTGCTATCAATGCCAAAGGGAGAGATTGTTGGACTACAACTGATTTGGAATCTGATTGAAGAATCTATGATTAAAGATCACTGAGGAGTTGCAGATTAGATATGTAATATAATTAAATCAGTATTATGTTGTCATTGATGTCAACTAGTTTGACAGCACTTATCTTGTAAGTTACTATACCGAGACATCTGAAGAAAGGTGAAAAAGATGAAGAACAGAGAAATCTACATGGAGAAAGATGTACATGACAGATGAGGAGAAGGAATACATTGAGTAACTTGTTGATGAGTCTATGACTTGATAACATTGACTTTATTATGTTGCATTCATCTATAATGAAGTAATAGAGCTGAAAGACACAAAGTAGTGTTGTTGGTAAATGAAGCATTTCTAGTATACACCGACGGAGTGTAATGTATACCAATCGCAGTATTCATCGATGCATTTCTTTGTTAACCGAGTGGAACAGAATGAATTAAATGATTAATTTAGCCGATAAGATTGATGAGCTAGCAGGTGTATAACATCGAGGTAACAGATAATGTTTGTTACACAGATCGACGGCTGACGAATTCAGAAAAGATCTAACGGAGAAGATTGAAACGTGTTATTGACACAAGTACCGAGAAAGTTTGAAGTGGCAAAATCTATGAATGTGGTTAAGCGGCAAAATCTGATGGTGGAGAAGAAAATGATTTACTTGTCTATATAAGAGAACAAAATTTCGTTATGAATGGATGCCGGAAGAAGTAGAAACTGCAAGAATATCGCGTGAACAAGGTTTTCATGCATTCTGATCATACTGGTTAGTAAGAATCGAGCTGCAGAACAATTACCGAGCTATAGAGAGCAATTACTGACGGACAGTAAGTTGATACAGTATTAAATCTGAAGTGAAATATTGATCAGAAAGATTTGTATGGACTAAATATTGATCTGTAATCTGCAATTGAAGTTGTATTAAGGCAGGTCATTTACTGTTACATATTTAACCATTGTATACAGTCAAAATCTCTTAACCAAGTGGACTCTGAAAGTCTTATGATGTATCATTCATAGAATGAACATTGTTATCCTGTCAACCCCATAGTGAATGTCGGTTGGATGATAACTTCTAGTCTAAAATCCTCTAACAAGATCACACCTGACAGTGTGTTTGTAACCTTTAACAGGGTTGGGTCTTAACCGACCTCACTTCAGAAGAATGAACAATTTTGGGTTGCCGGTTCCAGGTGGTTTTTCCCTTTACAGGGTTTCCACGTTAAATCTCTTGTGTTATGTGTTGATTGTGATATTTGTTTGTTATCATTCTTTACATGTTACATGTTAGATTTGATCGATAAACTGTTATAGTATTAGATTGGTAATCGGTAAAAGTTCAGACAGTGAAAGTATTTAGTGTTTACCGACAAGCAGAAATTGAAGAAATAGTTTTGAATTATACATTTTGTTTTGGGACACTGGATAACTGATTCACCCCCCCTCTCAGTTATTCTAACAAAGGGCTCATAAGTTCATGATTAATATAAAACTGGTGCAGGAGCACCTAGGAATGAGGCTAACTCCCTAGTTGTTTTTGGCTTGTACTTGACCTTAGCCAAGTCAAGGAATGAAATAAGATTCCAAGAGAGTCTAGTAGTTGAGATAAATAGAATAAGTTTTGGACTTGGCACTAAGTTGCCACTAGTTGCCAAGTTGGCCAAATAGGGCCTAGTGTGTGAAGGATATTAAAATAGGTTAATAATCTCATTTTTAAGGTGTTTCAAGTTTTGGAGTAGAGTTAAGGTTAGTTTGATCACCTTGAGGACCTTTAACTTGGGTTAGCACAAAGTTGCTATGACAAAATGTAAAAGTTGTCAAAGTTGCTCGAGCAACTTTGACAACATTTTTTACAACTTTTGACAATATTCAGACAAGAAGTGTTCAAATGCCCTAATGGTAGTTAGGGATCAGGTCAGATCATTTTCTAAGGATTAGAGGTGGTATAAAAGACTTTAGGAGAGAAGGTGCGAGGTTGGGCATTATGAGAACACAGTTCCCAAGATAGATTCCATGTTTTTCTTCTCTGTGATTTTAATATAGTCTATAAGAGTTTGAGACTAATCATTGGAACTTGATTGGAAAAGACTTTTTGTTTTGCAATTTCATTACTTCTATGTAAATTCTTGCTCTACATATAGGTTTTGTGTGCTTTTGTTTAGTTTTGTTTGTTCTTTGTAAAGCCAAACCCTCGCTGAACTATACCTTGCTAGTTTGAGTGGTTGCGGTGTAAATATGGTTCCACCATGACTTCCCTCCATGGAAACTTGATGGCTCGTGGAGGAAGTGAAGTGGAACCCTTGTACAATATGTTCCTTCTTGTACAGGTGCCAGAAGTGATGGGAGCTCATTTTGGTGGCTTGCCCTAGGCAAGACAGGGAGTCCCAATAAAGAGAAAGCCTATGACAGTGATTGTTTTGATGCAGGGTTGGATTGGGTAGAGACATTTGTGGATTGGAGAGTGATAATAAGGATTGGAGGAAGCATTAGAATCAATGCCAAGAATTGGAGGAACCGATCTCCCAAACTTAGTGAGTGACCTAGTTAATTAGGCCTATTTTCTAGGAAGAAGACTCAGTAAACTTAAGGTACTATACGGACAGTTGTGGAACCCTAAACCTTGAAAATCTTTGAGTTTTTCCAAAGGGTATCTGGAACCAAGATCGGGTCTTCTTTGTGAAGTTTTGGAGCTATTGGACAAAAACCATGTTCAGAGACGTAGTTTTGGACTAATAGGGCTAGAAGCCTTAAAAGTAGGAAACCTTGAGATTGATATGAAAGATCTATCAAGTTAATGTCAAATAACATCAAATGAGTAGAGAATCACCCATCTACAAACAATTCAACGCTGTTATATATTGGTGATAGATATGATGTGTTGGTGGTGAACTTACACTAGTGAGTTCAAGAAAAGAGGAAGGGTAATTAATTGGTAGGAAGACCCCTAAGCATTGGAGGGCTTGACTAGCTTCTCCCAAGGAGTAAGGGTGAGAAAATACACCCATAAAGAGGTCTAGGAGGTGACCTTAGAGATTGAGTTTGCTTGGCTCAAGGAGTGATAGAGGTCTCCCTATCAAAAACACTTGTCATAGATTTTTTAATTAAAAATTTCTCAAAATCTCCAAATTCTAAAATCATAAATTGATGCAGTCAAGACCGATGAATCCCCATAGGAGATGTCCAATCTTGTAGCAAGATACAACATAGCGAAAAACACAAAGCAACAGCAAGATGCAACCAAAGAACAACTCTTTATTATCAAGAAAACATCCAATTACATCAAACATGACAGGTTGTGAGGCCTTCCCGATTTCGGCCACATACAATGAAGAACAAGGCTCAGATCCTCAACTGATCATGAAAACCTCTAGAGTAATCCTCTCTCAGCTCTCTACCACACTTCACCCTCTCAGGGTTACTCCATGTACCTCCAGTTACAACCATAAACCCTAAATTTATATCTACTAGCCACCATAAGTCGGCATTCAAGATATCACATATCCCTAGACAAATGTAATACACCTAGTCGGCCTAGATCCCAAATAATCACAACAATTAATTATTTTAGCAAGCGCAATCCAACCACCACGTCAGCCACACATAGGTCCACCTCAAAATCCGTGTCATGTGCTTCCAACACTCAAAATCTTCCACCACAATCCTCCACGATCAGCTGGTAAACACACATTGAACTGGTGATATGAAGAACATAACTAGTCAACAAAGATCAAGGTAAATCTCCCAAACCACGCCACCTAAAGAGGTGAGATCACAGACATAGCATCCTTGAACACAAAGGACCAAACCCTTTTCACCACATACTCCAAAGATCCCCAGAACTCGACTGCATGCAAAATCTTAGGAAATTGCCCACAACAACAAGGAACTCCACCACACCACAAGGAATTTCCTCCAACCGCCATGGATCCAAGATACCCCTACATTAGACACCTAGGGTAAATAGAAAAGTGTGTCCCACACTTTGATCCCACAAGGAAAAACAAGCACCGCCTCAGCTTGACCATCGGTTTCCCAATCCTTAAATGCAAGAAGACCAACCGGTGCACAAGCAACCTCTATGAGCTACAACCAACCAGTCAACACACCAACTCACAACAACAAACTGGCTAGCATCAACACCACAATGCATCAGATATGCATCCTCAGACAACTCATCACCCACAACAAGATCATCATCATAAATGAAAACCCTATCCATCACATCCTCATAGTGATCAACATTTCCATCAACATATACACCCTCACATCCACCAAGTAATTTCTGTGACAAATCACCCCTCAACTGAACCAAGTCAATCTGCAACTCTCCAACAACACCATGCATAAGAGCACAACAAAGAGTCTGAGCAACAATAACACCCATATTATAAACAACATCAGACTCAACCACTTCAACAAGGTCATCAGCTAAAGGAATCTCAATTCCAACTTCAGCAACATCAACCTCCTCAACATTACCAATAATCTCATTAACACAAACAAGACCACTTGATGCAGTCCAACACCAAAGAGATCCCCAAAGGAGATGTCCAATCTTGCAACAAGAGACAACAGAGCGGGAAACACAAAGTAACTCAGTAAGATGCAACCAAATAACAACTCTTTATTATCAGGAAAACATCAAAATCACATCAAACATGTCAGGTTGTAAGGCCTTCCCAGTTTCAGCCACATATAAGGAAAACTCAACCCAAATCTTCCCAAACCCTCAGGTTATCAATTTTTTAGCAAGATCTTTCACTAGCTACCTCTAGCTACCCAAGGTTACACTCAATGACAACTGCAACCCTACATTTATACTAAGCCACCAACAGATCAGCCTAAAAATCAGTTACATACCCCAAGACAAACGTGATAGACCAAGTCGGCCTAGATCCAAAATAATTACAACAATTAATTATTTTAGCAAGCGTGATCCAACCACCACATCAACCACATATAGGTCCACCTCAAAATCCATGCCATACACTCCAATGCTCAGAATCTTCCACCGCAATCCTCCACAATCAACCAGTAAATGCACATTGCACCTGTGATACAAAGAACATAACCAATCAACAAAGATCAAGCCAAATCTCCCAAACCACGCCACTTGAAGAAGTGTGATCATAGACATAGCATCCTTGAACACAAAGAACCAAACCCTTTTCACCGCATACTCCAAAGATCCCCAAAACTCGACCGCATATAGAATCTCAAAAAACTACCCACACTTGATGCAGTCCAAGACCGAAGAGATCCTCAAAGGAGATGTCCAGTCTTGCAACAAGAGACAACACAGTGGAAAACACAAAGTAACTCAACAAGATGCAACCAAATAACAACTCTTTCTTATTAGGAAAACATCCAAATTACATCAAATATGTCAAGTTGTAAGGCCTTCCCGATTTCGGCCACATACAAGGAAAACTCAACCCAAATCTTCCCAAACCCTCAAGTTATCAATTTTCTAGTAAGATCTTTCACTAGCTACCCAGCGCTCAATTACAACCGCAACCATACATTTATATTAAGCTACCAACAAGTCAGCCTAATAATCAATTACATATCCCAAGACAAGAGTGATAGACCAAGTCATCCTAGATCCAAAATAATTACAACAATTAATTATTTCGGCAAGTGCCATCCAACCACCACATCCAATTAATTATAAGCATCAAGAAGAAAACGAAGGAGAGAGGAGAGGAAGAAGAAGAAAAGGAAGAGGAAGAGGAAGAGGAAGAAGAGGAGGAGGAATAAGAGGAGGAGGAGGAAGGAGGAGGGGGAGGAGGAGGAACATCTCTGCTAGAAGAACTTTTTTGGGGTTCATTTTGGACACCTTGTCAAAAAGCATGTTGATGTGGCATCATATTTGATAATGTGGCCCTATAACCTTAGTTAATTATTTCGGCAAGCGCCATCCAACCACCACATCCAATTAATTATAAGCATCAAGAAGAAAACGAAGGAGGGGGGAGAGGAGGAAGAAGAAAAGGAAGAGGAAGAGGAAGAAGAGGAAGAGGAAGGAGGAGGGGGAGGAGGGGGAGGAGGAGGAACATCTCTACTAGTAGAACTTTTTTGGCGTTCGTTTTGGACACCTTGTCAAAAAGCATGTTGATGTGGCATCATATTTGATAATGTGGCCCTATAACCTTAGTTATAAAAAGGAGAATAATCAA
The DNA here is from genome assembly GCA_027943335.1 of Chamaecyparis obtusa. Lineage (NCBI taxonomy): Eukaryota > Viridiplantae > Streptophyta > Pinopsida > Cupressales > Cupressaceae > Chamaecyparis > Chamaecyparis obtusa. Next base: position 65,334 of record BSBK01002720.1, on the reverse strand, counting down.
ATAAACCGCTGTAAATAATTGTTAATGATTTAACATTTCCATATAAAAAAATTTAAAAATATGAAATTAGAATGCCCCTTGAAAAAACAAACACAAGCCCTAATATAAAAACGTTAACCCACAGATATATGGCGGCAGCTATGCTCCTGACAAAATGCACCACAAACAAACAAAAAAATTCCAGATTTACGATTTTGCAGTGATTTTTTTTCAAAAAATTTTGGATGTTTTCGATTTAAAACATGCAGATCATAAAGAACAGATGCTGAAAATTTCACAAAATCTATTATGTTTTCGGATTTTTCAAATTTGATCAATAGTACATTCTATCTAGACAATAGCTGCATCCCAGATATATAACCTTCAAATCTATAACATAACCATACAGTCTTCAAAATTTTAAAAGTTTTTAAAAAAAAAAGAGTCGACAGCTTTCGTGATCTCACAATCAAGAAAATATGGAACAATCGACTAGCCTCAAAGGTAGGCCGTCAGAAGCAATACGATGTCGAAGTTGGGACACGAATCGATTCCCACCAGCAGTGAGTCGGCAGTAGAATAGTTTATAAATCGACAAACCCAAAAAAGGCGAACACTAAATGAAACAAGGCAAAAGCATGGCATCTCGCGTGTCGGGCACAGGAAGATACTTAATTAGTTTACAAGTAAGCGAACGCCTGTCTTTGGGCGACGAATTAGATCTTCTTGTATTTTCCCAGCTGAGCATTTCACTTCTGTACGTTCGTTCTGTAAAAAGAATTCAATGGACGACCCTGGTGTGAATTACACAGAGGACCAAGTTGAAGCAGTGCAAAAAATCAGTGGTAACCAAGATTGTTACATCATATTGGGTATTGACAAGAATGCTTCTGTCCAAGAAATACGCAAGGCGTATAGAAAGTTATCGCTGAAGGTTCATCCCGACAAGAACAAAGCCCCTGGTGCAGAGGAAGCTTTCAAGGCACTTTCTAATGCATTCAACTCTCTAAGCAATGCCCAACACAGAACGAAATTAAAATACCAAGAGGAGGAAGAGGATGGTGACTCATCAGGTGACGAGTTCCAGCCCCAGTCCAATCCGCACATCATTTTCAGATCTTTAGATGGCTTCAAATTACTGGTGCTCTTGTTACACATTCTACCCATATTTTTACTGTTTTTTATTAGTTATTTTCCCTTTTCGGAACCCAATTATGCATTGCAACGAAGTGGACCTTATCAATTTAGTAAGCTTACTAAGGCGCATGAGGTGCCCTTTTTTGTCAAAATAGACTACTTTGATAAGGATTTTCCTCCAAAGAGTTCCGCCAGAGTAGGTCTTGAGATTCAGGTTGAGACGGCTTACAAGAAGCTTCTCAGACATTACTGCCGTATTGAGATACAGAGATGTGAATGGGGTCTTGCGTTCCAGACTCCTCACTGTGATAAGCTTGAGCAATTTTAGACATTTAGATCACCATATGTGGCTCTCCTTCCAAATCAAACTTGTTTCCTGCTTTTTCTTTTCTAAATGTATCATGCCCTTCAGTTATACAGTAACACACACACACACAGGCAGAAAAATGTCTGTTTATATATACATACTCTGTTTCAATTTTCCCCATAGTTTTTAATTATCTTCTTGCAGTTCCATCAAGCATTGCAGAAATGTATGGGAAGTATATTCTAAGAAGCCTTATGGCTTTTGTGACAAGTTCACTAAACCGATTGCATTGTTCAGTCGATATAAAACTTAAATTTTGACGCATTGAATGAATAAAATGAAATTTATCGACATTGTCTAAAAGACGTTGAGGATATTTGGCATAAAGCAGAAGAAATTATATGCTTTTCCTGCAGTTTAGCATAACAGCAGAAATAGAATAGAGAAGAAGAGCAAAGAAGCATTATTTAGCTTAAGGTAAAACTGAAAATAAAGTTTAAGGTAACAGCCTAGGCAGCACCCGACTTGACCTTTGTGCTAAACTGTCTAAACATAATTTTTCATATTCCATCATGAACATATTTTTACGATTAGCCATTTCTTGTTTATCAAGTATGTCAGATTTTTTGCTCATATTTTGGTCAACAACGCATTGCTTATGTCCCGTCTTCAACCTTGGCCTGGCTGCACAATAAGCACAAGTAATACTCTCCACGTGCTACGTGATGTGAGCACTGAACTGATAAATAAATTCTCTCTAATCTATTGATATATAGGAACTTAACAAAATCTCGTTGTGTAGTGATCATTAGGTTAATTGTATGTTCTTGAAAGTTCTTTTCTTTAGGTTCTTGCTAAATCTTAGCTTCATTTCACTGGATCAATTTTATGTTGTAAAAGGTTTATTTCTTCTTAACTTCCTTGCAAATCATGTGGAAAAGCTTTTATTTGCACTAGGCCTGTAATGGGCAAAGGTTCCCTTTGGAATTCAATGTCTTCTATTCCCGATGTTTAAGCCACTCAAGTCGTGAATGGTATCCTTTCTTCTAGGACACAATTAATAAATTAAATGATAATTTGTATATAACAGTGGACCTTATTTTGTCTGAATATTCTGATACACTAACACAAGGCCTTACATCCGAAGGTAGCATTGCCTAATTCAACTAACATCGTGGTATTGAGAAATCAGGGACTTCAACTCGATTTGTAAACCGGTATTGCTCTAAATCAGTTTTTATATTACCACCATTGTACCCATGTTCTGCGTAAACCAGGGCATGGGAGAAGAATTTAACAGTTCAGCCATGCAGGGCCCAGATGTAAAACAATTGTAATAACTAAATTTGGGTATGAGCTATTTTCTACATCAAGATTAGTCTTGATGAGAAAAATTGTCAAATATCAATTTTAAAGAGAATTAAATGCCATACATATATCCTAAACCTTAATCAAGCATTTAAGACACTCAGAAACTAAACTATTAAGCACATAAAAAGTTACTGATACCAAACCCTGAAAAATTAATGCACTACTGATCTCAATTCTCCAGTAGGTTGCAAAATCCTTTTCCTAACTTGCCAAATAATTAATCAGTGTTTGACTGACATCGCAAGCCATATATTGATTGACAAGAAAAAACTTATTTACTTTTCCTTACCTGTTCCCATGCCTATTCTGATCCATATCCTTTCTTGGATTTCAGGGTACAACTAGACATACTTTTTTGTTATTTTTTGGTTCCTCAAAAGGGTATGAGATGTAAAATATTCACCAAATTCCAAAACTACTAATAACCGAGGATCATGGTTAACTCAATCAGAATAATAGTCAATAAGAAGGTTAAATCACTTTTAGTAAACTTCATAAGGTCCCATAGTCAAAGATTATAAACGTACATATCAGAATCAAAGCTGATAAATAGCATAGATAACTGTTACTGCTTTTCTATTATGGCTATCCCTATTAGAATTAGAGCTGATAAGTAGCATAAATGATTCTTTTTACTTTGAATACGCAGTTTCACTGAGCAATACAGAATTATATCCTGTTCAGTAAAGAAACGCTATGTACTTAGCCTGCTATATCAAAATGTGCTTTTATTAAAGGCATAATTTCTCATGTCTGTGCCATTTACTAAGATTCACCAGCTTGGTCAAGATTCCTGCATATGTGCATGTCTGATACACAAGAAGGATGAAACTTAAAATATGGAAAGTATCACCTTTTGCAACTTCTGGATGGTATAATTTGTTTTGACAGTCCATGTATAATTATTTGATAGGATTTCTAAGGCAGCATAGCATGTATTTGAATTTGTGATTAGATGTATTTGGCCACAGTTTCCAAGGTTAGCAATACTTGGAGCAGCAAGAAAGTTGATTCTACAACGAGGATCCATAACCTGTAATACACATCATGCCCCAGATTCTTATTGTCTTCTATTTGCAAGATATTGTAAGCATTTGGAAGGGTGTGCATCACAATTGCTATCATCTACTGACTTGGTGTAAAATGTTTCTATGATTGGAATACTTAGGATACCTTGGTGATCGTACCCTTACTGGTAACTTGTAAGCTAATGGAAAATCTTAAAGATCCAATGCATGACAAATTTGCTTTGAATTCTTGTATCTCGACCTATCTAAACCATTTCCTTGGGCTTACAAATTTTGCATCAGAGTTTGTCTCACATGCACTGCACTCAGGAAATGGGGGGACTTTGTGGCTAGCACTGCAAATCTGTGATCTATGTTTATATATTGGAATGTATGCATAAAGCCTCACTTTCCTTTAAGGCTCAGAAAATTAGAAGGAGATAGAAAGGTTCTACATGAATGGATTCAGTTATGCACAGAGGAGCAAACAAGATTGTTCCACGTTTTTCCACCTTGACCAGAAATGGACTTGGTGGAAAATATAGAAAATGAACACCATATTTTGTAGGAGAAATAATTTTTCAGTAATATATGCTTCATTATTTGTCAATTTAAAACAATTTTGGTATACAACCAATCTTCAAATGCTTATGCATATAAAGGTTAATCTTTTTAATGCCTCTGTCTCCAGCACCAACTTAATGTAGGACAAGGTCGGAAAACATTAGTGGATCACGGTTCTTTCCTTAGTTGTAACTTGTCCAAAGCTCATAGGGTCCTCTCCTCCATCCATAGGTTTTTAATCTGGCAAGTATTCTCTATTTCTTTTTCTTATTCTCCCTGACAGTCTTACACATTTGCATTTTAACCTTGCCATTTCTTTTGGTTACTAGTTTTCTATTAGTGTAACTGCCCCAAACATGCATCGGGATTTGATTCTTTTGCAGTTCTCTTCTAAAACTTTGTTGAAAATTTGACTTACACTCCTTTTTAAAAGCCATTTGATGGTGTTTTTTTGGGGGAGTTCCTGGTGAAATCGTTGACATTAGGAGTTTGTTCTGCTCTACAAGTCATTCAAGAAGCCCTACTAAGATATTGATGCATCTTTTCTTTATTAAATACTGGTACAATGTTTTCATGCCTCTTGTTGGACAGTTTCTTCTCACAAGTCTACAGAATATATGATTCAATGCTTTACATCACAAGTGGTATACTATAGAATATTTATAGAAGGCAAGCGCACAATGGCATTGTAGAAGATAATGGTGCACCTGTTTATCTCCACCACCTTCCTAGCTGTTTTGAGGATCTAACTTTTCCACCAGGGTGGATTCATGGGAATCTATTTTCTTCTAAGGTAGTAAGCTATCTTGTATGATCAGATTCTTCATCAAAAGTGTGTTTACTAAATCAATCTTGAGATAGGATCTAGCATCGAACTCTGTAGCATTGGCTATGATTAGCAGCTTCTTCCTGTCAATTCTGTAGGGAAACTAAAAACACTTCCCTATTTTTGGGGATAGTCACTGGTTTTATATCCTTTAGGTTTAAATACTTTCAATTTTAATCTTTAGATTTAAATGATGTGTAGCAATTATTACACTCGAATCAAATGTATCTTGGAAATTTTCTAGTTGATGAACCTGAAAATTTTCCAAAGCTCACTCTTCTACCTGCGCTAACATGCAACTTTGACAACATTTAAAGCCACTTCTCTAATCTATTTGTAGTGTACATAAACTGTTTATTATTAATGCATGTTCCCTCTGCCCTTTTCCTCTCTAGAATGACTCAAACTATGCATCTAAAGAACACTCGACATTGGCATGCCAGGTTTCATCAGGGACTCCTATTTGTGTTGGAAAATGAACCACACTCAAACCATAGATGGATCGGTCACTAAGAGGGCCAGTAGCTCAGTGGTAGCACACCCCAGCAGCAAATGGGAGGTCCTAGGTTCAACTCCTAGCTGGCTAACTGCAATCGATGGCTTGACACCAAACAACATCAATCACTGTCACACATGAGTAGTCATCAATATATGGTAAAAGCTTCCAAACAAAAGAAATGCCCACTTGATAAATTATGGTTTATAGCTATGAGACTTGGACCCAAATATTATATGGAGTGCATGCTTTTGCTGATTATATAACTCAGAAAAATCAAGATATATGATCGAGTTTTCTTTCAACGGGATGAGACCAAATGGTGTGCACTTTCATTTGTATCAAATACAAACCATTGCTTACATGACAATTGTGTTAAACTTTTCATAGATCAGTAAGGAGTTGAACTTAAGTCCTCTCCTTTGCTGCTGGGGTGCTCTGCCACTTACCTACCACTTAGCTACCAGACCCCCTTTGTGACCAGTCAATCTTTGGTTTAGGTGTGGCTCATTGTTTGACAACCCCTGTTGATCCACACTGCAGATGTTCACAGATCCTAGCTTGGCCTGGTTCTGCTGACCTTGGCTCTGATACCATGTTAAGTTTTCATGGACCATCTAGGAATCAGACCTGCGACCTTCCATTTGCTGCTGGGTTGCTCTAGCGCTGAATTACCAGGCCCCTTTGTAAATAGGCCATCTTTGGTTCAGAAATAACTCATTTTCCAACAATTTGGTTTGTAAAATGGCTAGTAAGAAATGCCTAATGAAGTAGGTAACAATTAACATGTTCCAGCTCTGGAAATTGATAATAAGAAACATTCCACAAAAGCTAAATGGCTAGTTTCTTTGAATAAACCCGCAGTACAGAAACACGTGGCCTAATCTTTATTATACAATAAGTAAACTTTCATTGTTACGAACATCCTAAAACTGCCTTAAACAGTAAATGAAGCTTAAAAAAATTCAAAAGATAGTCGCAAGCCTGGAAAAACCGTGTGCATTTTATTTTCATCAATGTTTTGGCAGATCCATAACCCGGATGAAGAGATAAATCATAGGAATGAATAGATCACAGAGATGTGTATACCTATAACAGATAGTTTACAACATTGATTGTCATGGATGCAGGTCTAAGACCATTTGTTGATATGACGCGTGCCTGAAAGTAAATTTATGCCCAAAGCAACAACACGTGTAGTAAAGAATAGCAGACCAGGCATATCAAGTAAAACATATTGGAAAATCCCAGGTTTAATGTATTGCATAATTTGACGAAATATAAAGACTGCACTATGAACTCAATTCACATTAACATTGAGACGATGAAAAACTTTCCAGTTTTCCAGCCTACAAATAAGTTGAATAAGAACCAAAGCAGCTAAAAATCCATAGAGGCCAACAAGCGTGTAGAAAACCCTGACAGCCAAGGCCTGGAGGCGTTCACATCGTCCCACGGAATGCAATAGATTTTACCAAGCTCCATCTGCATCCCTAACTGGCTGTCTTGCATGCTCCCTCATCACTTTTTAAGGCTCGAATAAACTTATTAAAATCCGAGGAAGCAGAAACACAGATGTTACATTTTTTAAATCAAAGCTAAAGGAATTTCACCCATATAAGTTTAGGATATACAGGCTTTTTCTGACATAAGTTTATACTACATCCACCCCAGAAATTCCAGAAATAAACATAACAAACCCTCCCCTTGTAAAACTAGCTAGGTTTTAACCTTTTTAAAATTATACATGAGAAAAACTGAAAGAGAAAAGAGCCTACATGGTGCCTTGAGTGAACCTCATGTCTGAGATCTGGAGCACTTGAAAACTCACAAGTGATGAAATCAGGCCTCAAAGGCAAACCTTTAACAGCGCGTGCTCCTCGTTTGTGTCACGATCAATAAAAACTTTGAAATTCAACGTTAGTAGAAGGAAAATCTCTCCTTTGGGAGTATGACATAACTAAGTAGAAATGAAAGATTGTCCTACAGAATACTTCTTCTTTTTGTTTGGCTTACAGAATATTGTTCGTAATATCCATTGTTGTGAATGCAATAAGAGAACAAAGTGCTTTATGTCTACCGTTAAGTGGAATGTTTCCCGTCTCTTGACGTAAAAAATTATTTTCCGGCTGCCAAAAAGTGCTTTTCACATTTTTTAAATAATTAGGTGACAGGTTTCCTGAGTAGACTTGTGAGTCAATTGCACGGTAAACCTATTTCACACTATGAAACATCTTACTACAGTTGAAATTTTATGAAATAATAATATTAGTTAAAACTTGATATAATGAAAAAATTTAATCGTCATTTAATTAGCTACGTTCAATACCATATAGTTAATGTAGATTTTTTTCATTGCTTGTTAGAGTTGTTTAGATTGAAGCAAATAACTTTTTCACAAAATCTATGGTCTTTCGAAACATCTACGAGCTATCTTATTAAAAAGCAACAAAATAAGGGTGTTGATCTATACACAAAACAATTTAAAGGCAATTTTAACAAGTCATTTATAGCAAACTAATAGTGCATTGACACTATATCCATTCATAATATGTTGCAAAACAACCAACAAGTGGCTAAGTAAATAGACCACCCCAGTGCTTAATAAGGAATTTACATAGATCCTTATAATTTCCTTCACCAACAACATCTTTATCCAGCACCTTCTTTTGTATTTGTACATAAAGAAAAGGGAGGAAATGTGTATAGATGAATAAATCACTTCCCATTTTCATGTATTGCACATTTCGAAAGGAAGATGCACAACTAGGTTCAAGAGGAGACTCAAATGCTAAGTGGGACAATGATCCTTCGCTAAAATATGTAATGATGAAAATGAAAATGATGTAATGATGTAATGCAAGTGATTACTAGACAAGTTACTGAAAAACTGAGAAAAGGATACTAATATAGACTGACAGTGAGCAGAAAAGTATAGAAATAGAAGCCAGGGCACGGATCTGACATGTGGGTGAAATTTGGGTTGAAAATGCAGGGTACAGGGCGAAACTTGTTTTGTACCTGTGGACAGAACGCCAATGATGTTCTGTATCTAGTAACTTGACTAAATTTTTCTAGGTCTCTCTGACTATATCCAATCTTTTTTATTCTTGTTTGATGGCTCCATAACTGATTCTTGCACACACAAAAAAATGGTGAAGATTGTCTAAAGAGATTTGCCTTGGTCAAACCCATGTTTAGGAATCAACCTTGAAAATGAAAAGAAATTGCATAAGGAAAGTATGTAAAAAGGTAAATGTTAGATTCACCTTGCATAAAGCACCATGGACAGATGTAGAAATCATTCATACCTATGAAGATGTTTGAATGTGATTGAAATCCAAAGAGTTGACCTTTGAATGAAAGAAGAATCTTCTTGCTTGATTGGGGATTCCTCTACTTGGCCATCATTGGAGAGAAACTTGCTTCAATTGGAGAAAATTGTCTTTGACTTGAATGATCTTAAAGAATTGGAGACTTGGATCTTGTTCTTGGATGTTTGCCTTCAAGTCTTGAATTCAATTGCTTAATTTCTCTTGATTACTTGAAAATCTTGATAGCTTGATTGCAAAAGTTGTAGATCATGAGTGTATATCAAAATGAGGAGAGATAAGGTGTTTTTATACTTTACTCTATTATTTCAAGATTCAAAAATGATCCAAGCTAACCACAAAATCAAAACTCTCGCTAATAACCCAATATCGGGCCTTGGGCATAATTTGGACCCCAATTGCCTAGGACAGAATTCCATTGGCATTTTGTACCTTGGAAAATTGGCCATAATTTGGAAGGGATGTCGAGATAGATGAAAGGAAGTGCAGAAAAAAAGGAGAAGTTGCTAGGATCAAGCATAATGGGCATTTAGACCTTGAAATCACCAAAATGGGGTCTAATAGGTAGTAATAAATCATCCAGTCATGGGTGCTAACTTTTTAGAAAGGTATAGTATCAAGCTAAGCGTGGTTACCGACTTGTGCATGACCTTTGAGCTAAATTGATAAAGGCTCACCATGTTCTTCTCCAAGTCTAGGACCTTTATCTTTAAGGTAGTCAACTCCTCAGTAGTAGCCTGGCAATTGGTGTAGGTTTGGTCTCCTCAACATGGCGGTGTCCTCAGCTCCTTGCATGGCATCTTGGGTCAGGTCCAAAAGCTTTATCTTAGTATTATCCTAGTGATTTGTGGGTTAACCACTATAAGACTTCTCCAAGCTATCTTCTTCTTCAGAATCCACATAGTTCTCTACCTTAGAACTTCATCATCATCATCCATTTCCACCTTCTCTTTACATTTTTCTAAAGAGCGGCCAACAATTTTGGTGGATCTTTAAGGGTTGGGCCCATCCACACCCTTGTTCTCCTCCTCTATAGTCTCTACTATTGTGGGTAGCCTCCTTCTCATTTTCAATTTCATCAATATAGAGTTGGGTCGTAGCTTTCTTGGCCAAAGGAGCAGATTTTTCCCTCTTTTCCTCAAACTAGAAGAGGGAGTGTATTGTTTTAGATCATAGAGGCCTTCAATAGAAAGGCTATGCATAAATAGAGAGATTTTAGGAGTTTTAGCCTCATGGAGTGTAATGGGAGCACTAGATCAAGAAAGAGCCTTGGGGGTTTCAATTCTTTGCAAAGGGGAAATTTTGACAACGCCCAGAATGTGTAAACATTTCTTTTTACCTTGACCATCAAGGGAATCCAAAATGGTTTTCATGGGCATGGAGTCTGAGTGGGGGGAGCCTCAACCACAACAACACGCTTAGGTGGGCACTAGGCTAAGTGGAAGTTGTAGAGCTGGAAGATGAACCCTTGATGGAATGAGATAGGTTTCTTGTCCTAGTTTTTGGCAATTTCCAAATCATCCTTAATAGAATTTCCCAAGGAATTCAACAAAAAGAGCAAAAATTAAATTAAAGAATTATGTTGAAAATGGTTGCACAATGGGAGGTGATTGTAATATTAAACCTTAAATCTTTCTTCTAGGGTGAAAAAATTTCATGATCATAAGGCATACCTAGTTTGAAGGGTTCGATAGCTCCACACAATCAAACCCACCATGTAAAAAAATAGATTTTTCATTTTCTCTAAGGAACAGTGCCAAGTTATCATTGTTTGCAACCCTACTTTTCTTCTTCCATTTATTGTCCTGGATGGAAAGACCAGTTGCTTTCACGATGACATCCTCATTAACATCAAACAAAATCCCACCAACCTTCACTCTTTTGTCTTTTCAAGACATCACAAACTATATGGTGAGGTTTTCATCAAAACCATTGATGCAATCAATGAATTGTGAGAGCCAAACCTCTGAACAAATGCCACACAATACCATCATCTTTGAACTCTACATGGGTTCTTGGCTCAATCCTCACTCTATCACCGCCCATATTTTCAAGAGTAGCACTAGGCAGTAAATTAGTAGTTTTCTACCATTGCAAGATCCAATAAGTAAAAAGTCATGACAAAAATATCCAAAAAGTTTCTTTTAAAAGATGGGATGTGTGTCATAGTAATAATCATTGTTACTAGGCACCATCCACTTTAATTTCCCAAGGTGTCTTCCAATGCCTGTGGTATAGAAAAGAAAATTGGCAATGAAACCTTGTGCAAACCATCACTATCAAATAATTAAACATTAATTTTGTAGAGAAAATGTGATAGTGAATAAAATTTTGAATCTCATCGAATATATGGCCAATCAAATGGTAATCATAATACTGACACACCATCATCCAAATGTGACCCCAAATGGGAATCATGTCGGCATGCCAACTAAATAGGTGCTACATCATCTCACAAATCCACCACAACACCATATAAAAGTGTGGGGCCCATTGCTGAGTTAGTGGAGCCACACAAGCAAGCTAGTTGTGTGGCCATGTCTACTAAAAGGCATGTGCATGCCAAAAGAGTTGGACATGGTGCCACCCCTTCAAACCCAATCATCACAATCATCCAAAGCAAGGGTTCCCGCTAGTAAAATTCAAAAATCTGGTTACTAAACACATTGGTTCATCCCATCATACCCACATGGCTATGTATAGAAGGGGTCCAAGAAATCTAGTCATCCATCTTGTTAATCATCCTAGTTGTTATTTGTGTTCCACTTCTCATAGAGGAGTCTGCACACATTATGAGGTAAGTACTTCAAACTTCTCCAACATTGCAAGGACCCAGTTCCCAATCCCTACATAGCCATAGCATCAACAACCTTATTCCCTTCTTTGAAGGTGTGTAAATCAACTCAAACACTTTCGGCCCCATTAGGAGTTTGCAAATGGACCAATGACTATATATCTTCCAAGGACTAACCCTTAGTGTTGGAACCTTTCATAGCATCAACAATTATTTTGGAGTCACCCTCCAAAATAAGAAGCCTAGTATCAATAGAAAGGGAAAACTTGACTCCCAAAAGAAGAGTCATGTCCTCAGCCTTAATATTTGTACTGGTGCTAATACTTCTTGCAAGTAAGTGCACAAAGATGGGGGGCCAAAAAGATGCCACTCATATTTTTGGGCCCCAAAAAGCATAAAGCATGAGCCATATATGGTGCACGCCATATGGCTTGACGTTCCCAGCCTTAGGTTTGGGCACACCAAATATGGTGTGTGCCAAATATTCAACATTCAAAACTTTTCTTTCCCTTTGACTTTTTCTCTCTCTCTCTCCCACTTAGGTTAAGTCCTTCAAACTCAAGTCAAATGCAATCTCACAACAAAAATATATATGAATTTTAACATATATTTTATGTATATATTGTCAGGATGTTTGAGAGTGGTTTCAGATCTCTAGGAATTATAATTTAGATTCTAAATTTTTTAAGATCATATAAATTTTTAGATTTAGTCAAACTTAAGTAATCAACATGCTTGTATTAGTATTCCCTTGCTCTCTCTATCTCACTCTCTTATCTCCCCCAAACTCTAGAGTTATATATCTCCCTCTCTTCTCTCTTTCACCTCTTCCTTCCCTCACATCCATTCTCTTGATTAGTACCTCTCACTCCCACCCTCTACCTCTCTATCCCTAGGTCTCTCCCTCCCACCACCTCTACCTATCTACCTCTCCCTCCCTATCTCATTAACCATTTCTCTCACACACACACCTCTTCATCTCTTCCCTATCTAGATCACTTAGTCACTCCCTATCTACATCTCACTCGCTCCCTTTTTATCACTCTCTTTCTATGTGTTCTTCTCTATATCCTCTTCTCTTCCAATCTATTAGGGAGAGGGGGAGAGATGTGGGGGAGTGAGAGAGGGGTAGAGAGGTGGGGAAGAGGGAGAGAAGGGAAAGAGGAGAGAGAGTGGGGGAAGGGAGAAAGAGAGAAGGATTTAGGTTTAGGGCTTATGGTTATAGGGTTCAGGACATATGGTTTAGAGAGAGAGAGAGGGGGGGAGGGAAAGAGAGAGGTGGGGAAGAGGGAGAGAGTGAGAGAGTGGGGAAGAGATATGGGGAAAGGGAGAGGGGGGAGACAGAGAGAGGGAGGGAGGGATATGGGGAAGAGAAGAAAATATTAAGAGAAGGAGAAAGAGAGATGGAGAAAAAGGGAGGGGGGAAGAAAGAGGGGGAGAGAGAGAGAGAGAGAGGAGAGAGGAGAAAGGGATAGGGGAAATAAAGTGAGGGTTAAGAGAGAGGGAGAGGGAGATGGGAGAGAGAGGGAGAGAGTAAGATAGGGGGAAATATAGGGGGAAAGGTAGAGGAGAGAAATGGAGAGGGGGATGGGGGATGTAGGGGGAAAGAGAGAAGAGCAAAGGGAGAGGGTGAAAAAGAAATAAAGGGAATGGAGATGTGGGAGAGAGAAAGAGGAGGGAGAGAGAGGAACCATTTCCCTTTCTCTCTTTCACCCTTTCTCCCTCCTCTCCCTCTCTCCCACATCTCCCTTCCCCTTCTTTCTTCTCTTTCCCTTATCCCCCTCATCTTCTCTTTTTCTCCCACTAACCACCATCTCCCTCTCTCCCCCATCTCCCCCCCTCTCCCTCTCCATTTCTCCCATCTCCCTTTCTCCCCTCTCTTTCCCTCGTTCATACTCTATCCCTCTCTCCCCCATTTCTCTTTGCCTCTTTCTTTCCCCCTCACCCTTTCCCCTCTCTCTTCCCCCTCTCTCTCTCTAAACCCTAAACCCTAATCTCTGAACCCTATAACCATAAGCCCTAAACCCTAGATCGGCTATCTCTCCCCCCTCTCTCTCTAAACCCTATAACTAGAATCCATAAGCCCTAAATCATATATATCTCTCTCTCTCTCTAAACATCAGACCCTAAACCCTAAGACCTAAACCCTATAACCATAAGCCCTAAACATTAAATAATTTATCCCTTTCCATCTCTCTCTTTCCCCCTCTCTCACTCTCTCCCTATTTCCATTATCTCCCTCTTTCCCACATCTATATCCCTCTCCCCCACCTCTTTCCCTCTCTCCCTCATCACCCTACTAATCTCTCTCTATCTCTTTCCCCAAAGCTCCCTTTCTCCCTCTCTCTTTCCTCCTCTCTCTCTCTCCATCTCTACCCTAGCTCCTTACCACTCTCTCTTTCCCCCCTCTCACTCTCTCCCCCATCTCCCTACCACCTTACTCTCTTTCTCTCTCTCTACTAGTTCCACCATTGATCTTGGCATAGAAAATAAAGAGAGAGGGGGGGGATATGTGGGGGAAAGGGAGGTCTAAAGGGAGGGAGAGAACTAGAGAGGGAGAAGACCAAGAGGCAAGTGGCCTAGAGGGGGACAAAGATGTGAGAAAACTAGATGGGGAAAGACGGGGGTGAGATATATGGAGGGGGAGAGAGAGAGAGAGAGAGAGAGAGAGAGAGAGAGAGAGAGAGAGGTAATGCGATTCAGAGTACTTCAACTCTTGTTGTTGTTGCATCTTCAAATTTTGAGTGTAACTATATTCTCATTGAAGTTTAGATTTTGTTTCTTTGAGAAAAAAAAAAAAAAAGATGGCATCTTATGACCCCTTTTTGGTCCCCAATGTTTGTGCACTTACCCCTGCATAACCAACCACCAACTCCCCTATAAGGGATCTTATGAGTCCCCCACCAATAGCCTGGACCAAGTCACCCTAGGTCACCCCATCAAAATTAAGCTTACACCAACCATATGGCTAGAGAAAGATACCTAGTATTGATTCGAACCATATTCTTAGAATTTCTAAACCTAGACCACAAATTAGGAAGATTTCGGTTCTTCACAATTAAATCATCAAAGGGGGTGGGGCAAGATGGGAAAGTATAGTGAGAAGTTCATAGTTTTTGTCCTATAGGATCTTGGGGAAGATAAAAAAACACCTCCTCCAAGGTCTTATATTCCTCCTTAAATATCAGACTATTTCTTTCCTTCTAGAGGTTCCAATAGAGGTGATGAGATATTTTCTTCCAAAGTTCTTTGATAGGGGATGATGAGATGGGCCAACCAATCATAAATAAGGGGGGAAGCATTTTGTTCATGCTTTAACTGATTTGGAGCTCATGCATGAATGTTGAGCCACACTTTATGCACAAAGGGCAATGCAGGAGAATACGGAGAACTATTTCTTCCTCATGTTTATATAAAACACATCTATTAAGAAATGGAAAGCACACTTGGTTTGATTATTTATGGGTTAGGATTTTAGGTGGGTGTTGAGTATTCTAGACTTTCCTCCACAGTCCACTATTGTTATCCTCGTTTAATAGTAGTTTGTAAGATGATTCGGCAAATAAATTCCCTTTAGGGTTCTTGGTCTAGACAAATTTGGCTTCCTTGGGAAACATGGGGAACCTAGTTTGTTGAAGAAGTTTTTGAAGCATAGAGGCCTTTTGTAATAGTTGAGACTGGTTTTGGAAACATAGAATCACATCCATGAATTGTTATATGATAGGTAATTTGAAACCATTGGTCCAAAAAAAACCTTCAACCTAGTTGTGGAGGTCATTGTAGATGGGGTGTGTAGCCAAAGGTTTGTTGTAATACAATATTTCTAAAAGAATAATTTACCTACTATATATACACACTAATCTTGTAATTTCCCACTTTGATTTGTAATAAGGTTGCCTAGCAATGAAATAAAAATAAAGTGTTAATTGACGATATTGACTACCAAATCAAACAATTATTGCAACTTTATAGATAATTAAAAATCAAATAATACCTAACAAAAACCAAAGCATTTACTTATATCATTTAAATAACACAACTTTTTTATTATATTTTTTAGGGCCTACATTCGATAGTCATAATACCTTGAGGCCTAAATTTGATACCAACCTTGGCTTTAAGAAAGTTGTTTGCAAAATTTATTCATTTGAAATTTCCTTCTAAATACCATAAATAGACTTAATGTTATTTGACCTCATTGACTCATAGATAGTTATAGGAAATTCACCCTTTTTCCTTCATCAAATGTTGCCTTTTAAAAGAAACACATATAATTTACCATCATTCTACTATTTACCTCCTTAAATGTTGATTATTTATGTTTTTATCTTCGATCCTCCTATTTTTATATTTTCCTAAAATAAAGTGCATAAGAAATACATTTTGGTTTTGAATCTTGAATTCTAATTATATGTGTGAAAGAATGTATTCTTGTGAGTTATTTGAGTAGAATGTTGTGGTTCTTATTTTAAGCCATGATTTTTACAACTAATCTTGGTAAATTATTTATATTACGAATTTATGATTAGATGAGAACTTTGTGAATATATGTACTTAATTAATTATATCAATTTTATATTTGCATTGATGAACTTATTTTTCTTTTTGTTGTGTGAATTTATATTTTACCTCTTTATTCCAATTAGAATGTAATGTAATATCAAAATAAGAACCAATGTTTCAATTGCAACTCCTACAATCATACCCTAATTTGTTAGATAATTGTTTTAAGTAAATAAATACTAATTTTGAAATTTTGATCATAACTCAATTCAAATCTCCACTCATAAACAACTTTCCACTTAGCTATATATTATTATCAGTTCTACTCAACCATTCCCATCATCAAAATCACAATACGATCATTCATTACCTTTACACCCAAATTAGTCTTAAACCCTAAAACCATTCCAACTCATAGACCAACACAAAAATACATTGACAAATTAACGTAAGTTATGGCAACCTACCATCTACACTTGATCAAGTGACTGTTTGGGAAAGCCGAAATAACAATCCAAATGGAACCAGCAATTCGTAAAAGCAATAAATTGAATAGGCCCACACCAGCAAGAACGTCTATGCAGCATCCAAAACAATCTATTTACTATAATTAAAAATTAATTAAAAATAAAAACCAATTAATTAAAAATTGAAATATAAAGAATATAACATTTTTTTGATGAATAGAGGTCTTCCCATTAAATTATAATATAAAATTACACTATTTATATTATAAAAAAAAAAGGTCAAGAGATAATTATGATAAATGAATCATTTTTTGTGTTGCATAGACAATGATCACACCAACCATCTTGAATGGTTAATGTTTAGAGTGTACTAGTTAAATTCAATAGACATGGAAGTGTGTGTGTGTATATATATATATATATATATATATATATATATATATATATATATATATATATATATATATATATATATATATATATATCAATGGTTAATGTTTAGAGTGTACTAGTCTATATATATACACTTCCATGTCTATATATATATATATATATATATACTTCCATGTCTATTGAATTTAACTAGTACACTCTAAACATTAACCATTGATATATAGATATATATATATATATATATCATACACTTCCATGTCTATTGAATTTAACTAGTACACTATAAATATTAACCATTGATATATGTGTGTGTGTATGAGTGTATTAGTTAAATTCAATAGACATGGAAGTGTATATATATATATATATATGAGTGTATTAGTTAAATTCAATAGACATGGAAGTATATATATATATATATATACTTTTTTAAAAGACATAGATAATAGACAAATACAAAATAGTCTTATATTATTGTGACCATTTGTAAATAAAAAAACAGATCATAGACAATAAAAGCTCCTTTCCTCGTTTTCCCCATATGCATAATATACAGAGTGTTAGACCAGATCCATTACTGTAGTGTTCTTGTCAAACTTTCTCTAGACAGGATTTATAAAACCTTGGGCAAGATTACTTCGACCATACATTGACTCAGCCCACTGATACTTATATATTATTTACTTATCTGACTTTATTAAGACTTATCTATTGTTTGACTTATATTTTCTTCTGGGTGAATACATGACTACAATCAATGATCTCAGTATTTTTAATATTGGGAATACTCGGAATTCGTGAAGGAGTTTATGACTTTTGTGGCGTTGCTTAAAGAAAAGGATAAGCATTCACCTCCATCCCTCCCCTACATATCGTCCTTGCAATTCTCAGTATTATCACAAAATTGCTTTTCATTTGTTTTAAGAACAGAGATGGCAGGGAATGGGAATAATTTCATGGCAGTTTTAGGCATTTCAGGTATAATATGAAGGAATTTTTCATTGTCGTTCTAATATTTAACAGCTTAGATTAGGAAAGAGAAATTAAGGTTGGATTGGGCATATCTTGTGATCAGGGATGATGGTTGTGCTTGGATTGGTTTATTTGTCATGGGGCGCAACTGCAGAGACGGGTAAGATTTAAGATTTTCTTGTTATTATTCATATTTATGCCTTTGCAAATAAATAGATTGAGATACGTTTTTGTTAATGCAGTTAAAGCGTGCCCATTATTCTGCCTAAAAGGCTCCTACACGACCTGTCTGTGTTCGGGAGAGAAACAGCTGAAATCGTACTGCAATTGCTGTTTTCTGAAACGAGCCATGCCCAACGCTCGCAATTGCTCTCTCCATCTCACCGATGGAAGAGTGGTGCCCTGTTCTGATCAATATTAGGGTTGTAATTTCATAGCCTACTTATTCTAAATAAGTGTTGGTTCAGTGGACAATCAACCGCTGGTTATGAAGCAAAAGAAAATCTAGTCCAGATGTTAAAAGAATAAAAGACTAAGAAATAAGGAAATTTTATGTTTCTTTTGTTTTCTAGTATTTTCATGATAGATCATGTAGTATGATTTGAAATGTTGATGACTAAAAATTTTACACTTCATAAACTGATACAGAACATTGATATGAATTATAGATATGAATTATAGAACATTAATATGAATTATAAAAATCTAATAGATTTGAATGATTTGCCTACTTGACTCTTTGAATGGATTGGATTTTATTTTATTTATATTTAAAAACAACTTTGAATATATATGTTAGATGCAGATTTTAATATATCTTCGAGGGCTACCTGTCTTCTGTTGATTTTGTCTTGGTTCTCCTTGTGTGTCTTTGTTCTAGTTTTGTATTTGTACTAATTTAGAATTGATATGTGAGTGTTATCTAGCTTGTTTATTATTTGTTTGTGTGGGTTTTTTATGGCTCATTTTAATTTCTTTCCAACACGGACAAATATATCTACCTCACTTTGTTATTAAATAAAAAGCTATAATGGAAGTTAAGTCGTTGAGTGATGGGATGGTTAATATAGTATGGCAGAAATCAATGGTTTAAGAAATTAAATTCTATGATCTAAATTTTTTTTTAAACGTGTTCATAAAAGTGATTCTGAAAATTGTTTTATTCAAAGTGGATTAAGTCAACCATAAATTTAAGTTAGGAAGGGGAGTGTATGTTTATTATTTTTATTAATTCTATTGGCGTTACAAAGTTTTTGATTGAAACGATTTAAAATAATTAGTATTTTTTTTAATTGTTTGATCTATATATACACACTTAGGTGACATTTTTTTTAATCAATATATTTAGAATTTATAGGTGAGAGTTGTTGTTCTAGTTAGTTGTCAATAACACATAGAAAACTTCCAAAAATTATTATTGATGATTCTAATGATATTGTTGGAGCATATATCATATTAGGTATACAATATGATTGTTCAAGATCTTTCATATTTGTTATCATCATTAATTTAGTATTTCTAAAAGTTTGACCAAAGGAAAACAAATTCCTTTCTAGCTAATTCTCAAATAGTATCTCTCAATATTACCCAATTAACATATAAATACAATAAAGCAAGACAATCAAATTATAATTGTTAAGAGTTTAATTTAATTAAATTCAGAAAATTTATTTTCATGTATGAAATTCAAATTCATAAATGCAAAATTTGAATCTTTATATATAAATCTAAATCAAAACAAATTTTAATTATTCTTTAATTTTAATATTGACACTTAAAACTTACATGACAAATTAATTTCAAACAAATGTAACAATTTATGGAATAATGTTATTTATTTGTACCAACATTAAATCTTAAACTTTTAATATTAATTATTTGTCATACTTGGATGAAATTTATTGGATACTCAATT
Organism: Chamaecyparis obtusa; assembly: GCA_027943335.1. Classification (NCBI taxonomy): domain Eukaryota; kingdom Viridiplantae; phylum Streptophyta; class Pinopsida; order Cupressales; family Cupressaceae; genus Chamaecyparis; species Chamaecyparis obtusa. Next base: position 45,271 of record BSBK01002720.1, on the reverse strand, counting down.
TTTTTCCCTTTCAATGAAAAGGGTATCATTTGAGACTTATTTCTACATCGAATTGAGAAAAACAGCTATATTATTAATAAAAATTCTTCTAACAGAAAACGAGAAATTAATTTTGAAACCATTTATTTTCAATTCTCACTATCATGTACAAATCGAATCAAATATATATTTGACATCTGCAAAAAAGCATCTGAAAGTATAAACTATAAAAAACACCTCAAATTTCAAAGATGGATTGCTAGTGTGTCATGGAAGATCAGGCGGCGGACCTCCTTCGCCAAAATGTTGGGGACTTTTACTATTCGTACGCCTTGCTTTTGTAGCCACCTGCGATGATGCAGTCGTGATGATGTACAATGCAAGGATGCAAACTTAATACACAAGATTTCTAGTTCAGGCCTCACTGTTTGTATCCTCAATATCTTGATGCCAACCATTTTCACAACTCAATGGAATGCTTCTCAACACTCATCACAAATTGACTGCTCTGCGTTTGGAGGAATTCAACTGTACATGGCAGCTGAAGATGGTTTGTAACTAAAATGTTCTTCCTCCTCGTCTTCCGTGTTCCAAAGGAAATGGGCATGGGAAGCCAAAACATAGCTGCAAAAACACATATACGCATGTTAAAATTTTCTCATATGGGCCATTAATAAATACATGCTCTCAGAGAAAAGGGGAAAAAAAAAAGAGTACCAGTCTTCAGGGGCAGCCTGCACAGCTCTGTCGAAATACATTTGAGCTCGCTGTTGGTCGTTTCGAGATTCCCACAAAAGCTTGGCATACATAGACAAAACATCTCCATCGCTGGGGTTTGCTAGCACGGCCCTTTCGTAATATTCTTCAGCTTTATCCAACTCATGCCCAACCTAAGGGAAAAACAGATGACATTCACATCTACAGATTAGTATATAAGCAAATGAAACAATCAATGTTTTGAATAATGTTTATAAGTAGGAGATATTTTTTACAGTAATTCAAATTGTGATATTGCTATCAGGATTCAACTATGATATTGTAAATGAGGTTGCAAGCAGAGTGTGTTTGATCATAGAGGAAACTCCGTATTTAAGTGCGTTTGAGCTGGAGTAGTACTGGAATGGGTGACCTCCCGAAAATCCCGGTGCTTCACCTATGTGAGCATCACCTAGATCCAATGAGTGCTAAATGTTCCATTCATTCTCATGAGAAATGGGTTTGTGTGAACCACTACTCATGAAACATAGGTCAACGAGTTTGACTCATAATTACATAATTGAATTCTGATAGCAATATCACAATAACATATATTACCAAACAGCTGATGGGATCTATAGATGGTTAGTAAACAAATAAACATATAAAGTTCGAAATAGAAAAGTTTGGATTATCTAAATCTAAACAGATAAACATACAAAGTTCGAAACAGAGAAGCTCAGATCCCCTAAATCTCTTTTTCCCTTGAGAGAAAAAGTGTGAAAGAAAAACACATAGTGGGTGTACCTGGTACAAGAATCCGGCATAGTTTCTGAGTAAAAGAGGATCTCCTGGATGTGCTTCCAACATTTTCTGATAGTATGCATCTCTATCTCTATTTCCATCTTTATTTTTATCTCTATCGCCATTATTGTTATTATTGTTGTTGTTTTTGTTGGAATTTCCTCCATTTTTTCCTCCTGTGACACCGAATTCACCCATGCGAGTGGGGTTCATATGGGCCTCGCTTTCAGCAGCTCTGTGCTTCGATTTGATGGCCAATTTTGGTGAATCAGAGCAGAATTGGGGGGCTTTGTGTTTGTCCAAGTTGTGCAGATCGGTCTCTGAGCGTACTTTTCTGAAGGCGGATGAATTGGGAATGCGGCGCAGATGAAATGCTCTGAGTGGCGTAGTAACCTCTGCCAGTGAAGGCATGGAGCCGGATGCTTTCAGAGCCATCTCTGAATCAGATTTCCCAATACAGGATTTCTAATTAGCTTTAGCATACGAGAAGACCTATATATATATGTGTGTGAGTGGCTGCGATCGTTTGGCGTAAGCAAGGCGCAGTCGGCGGCTTGTGCCAGATGTTCGGACTGACAAGAATTCCACGTGAAAGGGAAGAAAAGCATGGGTTCAAAGCACTTCCACGCGTCGTCAAAACGTGCAAGAAAAAACGTGGTGCATGTGGGATATCGGGATGGCCGGTGGCAGGTGGAGTATAGTAATAGGTTTCAACGCTACACACCAGAAACGACACTTTCCTTAAATGTGTTCTTTGAAATCTGGTCTGTGCTATGTGTCAAACAGAGCGGCGTTATAGGAAACCAATAGGGGCTCACATGTGCAACCTTTTTAGCTTAGAGTTAAGGACTGAGGTGAGAGCCTTGCACTCAGCCATTCAACTTCTCCATTTTTAAGTTCCTGCCATATTTTACATTTTAGCTGAATTTCTAAGTCTATTTAATTTTGGGTTTTATACACAAGTGTATAAGGCTGGGGTCTTATGGAAGGAGGCTTCCTAAAAAATAGAGCCGGAGCTACTTGCTAATTTTAAGAATATTTTAAAGGTGGTGGTCTCATGAATTTTGTAAGCTAATTTGGCGTAAAATTTTGAACACCAACATTTAAGGAAGGTGGTGGTCTCATGAATATAATAACTCTTATCTTCCATATTTTGTGCATTAAAAAAAAGTATAAAAATAATTTTCCCTCCAAAATCATTTTTTAAGAAAACTCTAAAATTAAATATTTGACAAGTGGCAAAAAAATATTCCTAAGCTAGTGGGGCAAATTCTAGTCCCACCCATTTTCACCCCTTGTTTCACCCTCTTAGACTAGGGTCCCATGGAGGGGGGCTTCCTTAAAAATAGAGCTATGACTATTGAATTTTTTTTAGGAATTTTAAAGCTAAGTGGTCCTATGAATTTTGTAGAGCATTTCAGCTTAAAGGTTTAAGCTCCTAAATTGAAGGACTTTGGGTCTCATAAATTTTATAGTGAAATATAAAAAATGGTAAAAAAATTCATTTTCCCTCTCAATTTTATTTTTGATTGTTTTCGGTGGGAATAGCAAACAACAAAAGTTTGACATGTGGCAGAAAAATTTCCTAAGCTAGTGGGGCAATTTCCAACCCCACCCCATTTTCACCCAATCAAATTTTGAGATCTAAAAAGTAGGGGCTCCTATTATTCAACAAGAGATTTCAATTAATCATGTAGCCCAAAAAAATAATTCTCATGGGACCTCCAACACTTAAAAATAGAGCTTAAGCCCCTCCCATGAGACCCCTACCTTAAGAATGCAATGCTAAAAAGTAGGAGCTTCTATTTTGGAGGAGAAGATTCCAAATAGTCTCGTAGCCAAACAAAATTTTGTTCATGGGACCACCCTCCTCCTAAAAAATAGAGTTTAAGCCCCCCTCAAGGACCCCTGCCTAAATCAAACATTTTAATTTGCTCATTGAACATGTCCCCACCGAAATTAACTTATAATTTACTAAACTTTTTTGTTTTGCTTTTTTTATATATATTTTGATTGGCCCTTCTTATTTTGCTAGGTTTTTGGCAAATACCTCATAAAATAAACAAAATGCATCAATCAGAACAAAGCAAATGAAAATTCAAAGATCTTTCATAATGCTTTACTTAGAGTGCAGGTGGCATTCACAGAACAAAGAATGTGCCTTGTTTGTGCCTTTTAGAGTTTTCTTTTTTATTATTTTGTAATTTACTCAACAAGTTCAATAATATTGTATAATTTGTTATGTGTTAGTTGTGAATTCTTATATGTTTGAGGTAAATTCTATGTATGTTATGTATTGTTATATGTATATATTATCAATTTCTACATATGTTTGTTACATGTTTCTTAACTACTATAATTAGTTTGTTATCTATTTTACTCAATCTATATATAAGTGTGTGTGTGTGCGCGCGCACGTGCACGCATATGTATGTATGTATGTATGTACACACACATATATGTAATTGTAGAGCTTGCATGTTTAAATGTGTTACTGGAATCATAATTACATCTATTTGTCATTCTAATTTTATGGGAAACTTTAAGATACTATTTAATTCATATTTTCATAAATCAAACTACTATTAATATGTATGTATTCAGTGTATACATTATTTAGATGCATGTACATAAATCTTAAACATAAACATAGAGACATCCATTTTTTTTGTAAACATAAACATAAACATATATATTTTGTTGACAACATAAACATATATTAAACATACTAAAAATTTATACAAACACATAAACATGTCTCATATGTTAAATGATTGCAAGCAACAAACATAGAAAAAAATGCTAATGCTACAAAAGTACAAACACATAAACACAATAGTGGAACCTTGTATTCACTTTCATGGAAACTAGTACATATGTAAGGTCCAATTTAGTACAAAAATAACATTATCACCATTTATAATCATGTCACGGTTATACATTGACTTAAACTGCAATACTAGATTCACCTAATTGACATATTCAAATTAGGAATGTATGATCTACTCTACAAACTCGATCCAAAAAATATGTTGGTACATAGAATAAAAAAAATCACATTTATGAGTACCTTAATCAATTCTCCATAAATCTTGGAAAAGGAGGAGGTATCTCATATCTAGAGGCAACACCCTATGTTCCACTCGTAGGTGTTGTTAGTCAATTAGGAGAGTTTTGTATTAGACTTGCTAGATGAGTCATCAATATGTGTGGCTTACATATGCATTCATTTCCAATTGTGATGAGAATCCAAGGGTAGTCCCTTGCTGCACATTATTGATTATTGTACAAACATCGTGGTCAAGAGATTGAACATGTCAACTAGAATTGGGTGTTGGAGGTGTACGAGAACTCGTTGTACTCTTGTTTTTACTTTTGTCAATTTTTTTATCCTTTTTTCTAAGCTGCATTTTCCTCTCAAGCTCTTTTGGACTGTTGTTGTCATTTTGCCTTCTCATGTTCTCAAATCTCCCTCTCCTTCACTTCTTGTCATCTACTTGCTTGCCTCTTCACCCTATTTACTTCTACTATTGTCTAGTTTGCCTCACGTCTACCTTCCTCTCCCTCATTCATTCCTTACATTGTTGCAACTCCTCGTATCTATTTTTTTATGCATCATGTTCGTTAAGCATGCCAACATAGGCATTTGATGTCAAAATTTGTAACTACATACTAAGACAAAGCACTCATATATGACCTCCATGTGATGTTTGTTGCACCTTCTAACTAGAAGTCTCAAGAATGTTTTGGTTGAGGTTATTATTTGTTGGTCGTCCTCTTGTGTGTGTGGCACAAAGTTAGTGGACCTTGGTCACTTGTGGCATTTCCATCCTCGTAGTCACCACCACTCTACTAGTTCGAATTCAAATTATTTGTAAAGTAATGAATCACCTCTTCTCAATTAGAATGTGGTAGGGATGGCATGAAAAGGGTGACTCCTTTTTTAGAAAAAATTGTAACCACTCCAATATTTACTGTTTCTTCATTCATCCAGCCCGGTCGGTTGGCTTGAGTTGGCAAACTCAAACCTTCTATAGTGTATATTCCCTCATGATGGGCTACATGAACATTTGTGATATTTGGTTTGATTGACTATGGTGGCAAAATTGGACCTTCTAACGTAGTTTTCATCCTCTTCATGTTGTACGTATTCTCATGCAAAACTAGCAATTTCAGCCTTTACGTAGCCATGCATCCACATATAGGTCTCTAATGTAATATATTGTAGATTATCTTAATGAATAACAATATCACTCTCTAATCCAAGTATTTGTACAGGTCCTCTTCAATAGAAAAGGCCTCACTTAACTACATATCCTTGTTAAATATAGACTAGTTTAGTGGTCAAATTCCACTCCTATTAAGCCACTTATCATATTGCATGGTGATAATCCCTAACTGAATGCTTTTCTTGCTAGATTTTCCAATGATTCTTGTGTAGTTTCAATCTAAGGGCAGTTTTCCATCCATGTGTTCCTTTGTTGTTTGAAGTAGGTCTTGAAAGTAGAGAAGATGCTAACATATAATGGTTTTAGCTTGTGGCTGGTATGCACATGCACTGTCAACAAGTCTATTCCTAAATGCCTTGCTTATTTTATTGTCTTGAAGGCCACATGGTTGTCGTGACCATCAAAGGCAAGAAGGGCCATGTGTTAGGAATGGGAACACTGAGAGGGGGGGGTGAATCAATGTTCACTGTATTTTAACTTTTCACTTTAATCTTAATACTGAATTATTTAAATGCTTAAGTACTGAATTAAACATTCACATAAACATGAAACATGAAATCAACACATGACACCAATATGGTTACGGGGAAACCCAAATAGGTAAAAACCCTAATGGGAATTGATACCCACTAATATTCTGCACTAGTGTTTTGTGATCCTTGTTAGAAGATCCTTTACCCTGTTAGGAGTAGCTTTACAATGCTTTAAGTACAGTAGACCTTGTTAAGGGTTGGACCCTGTTAGGAGTCTTTTACAATGATCCTTGTTAGGGGAGTGGACTCACTTTCCTAGAGCTTACTACTCAAATGATGAAGGCTACAACCTTCTAAATCAGATACACACTATATTTGTAGGTGAACTGTTGTTGTGACACTGCTTGTCAGATCAGTTCCTTTGGTGCGTTGATGCTTTGACCTCTAGAAAAGCTCTAATACATCATATGCTCTCTTCGCATACCTCTGCTTTGCTTCTCACAACTCTATTTCCACTTCCATACCGAATACAATGGGCGCACCTTATATTTATGCGCTCATACCAATTATACAATTAGGTCGGCCCTATAACTAATTACAAATAACGCTTCCAAATGAATTGTCTTAAGCATGCTTACAATTATACATATACATATGTCGGCAACCTAAATACAATGGGCGCATAGCCTCTACAACATTAATTTACAATCGCAAACCAAAATAGTCACTGTCGGCTCTATGCTCTATTCTCTGCTGGCACACACTGGTTGTGCAACTTCAACTGACTGTAACGTTCACATCTTTGCATATCTACTTATGCGCTCTTAGACTAAGCATAAGTATAGTTTAACAACCTTAACTTCTAGGGCGCATACCATAATTCATCCGTATGCATGGGCGCAGGTGCTTTGAGCTTCAGGAACTTTGTATGTTGTCCAATCTTCAACACTTAACTGATTTCTGATCTTTACACTTAGTGCGCTGACTCCAAACTGTTATATGACTTTGTTGCCATAATGACAACACTATATCTAGTCTTATACTTTAGTATAGACAACTTGCCAACACCATGTTTATGGGTGAAACCCCACAAGGAATGCAAGTTGCAAAGTGTTCCAACCAATTGACAAAATATTTCATTTAAATCCATGTGCATTCTTTGGTTTCCAAGTTGCTCATGGCTCGTAATTGGAAATGTAGTTTCTTATGCGCATCTTCAATTTAAACAAGTAAAATCTAGGCATGTTGCTCCTAGTTGCACTAACACATGCCAACACTGTGATTCATTCCATAATTTTTGGGATGAGATGCATGACACATCTTGATCCCAATTTGGTAATGACTCCCATGCCACATTTCCTACTATCTTGCACGTCAGTCTCATTGCAGTTCCAAATTCTACTCAAACCGTAGTGGTTGAGGTTGTACATACTTTCTATGTTGTCATAGAATGATGTCACAATACAAGGCTAACGCATAATTTCTCTATTGGTGTCCACTCCTTTAGTCATTCTGAATGGAAAATTTAGGTCTCTCTATGTAAAAATTTCCCACCATGACACCCCAGGCATCCTATTGGTGAATGGATTAGACCTTCCTACAATAATTTGGGCATAATTGACTTGTAGCACCAAATTAGCTATGTCCTTGCACCACTACACTACTTCAGCCTCTTCCTTGACACTTAACATTGTTTGTGGTCCCTTCCTCTTCATTGTGGTTGTTCCTAGTATCCATAGACTCAAATTGGTAGCATGTGTACCCCACTTGATTTCTACACCCCTTTTTGACATGAACTAGTGTCTTTGATGTTGCCAATGATTTTCCACTATCTAACAAAGACAAGCAAGGGCCCAATTGGTGCATATTGAATGATTGATCAATTCTTGTAGCTTCATAAATTGTATCCCTATATAATTTCTTTCATACTTGGGCCCTATTTTACCATGTGTGGTATCTTACATCCATTTCCACTTATCTCACCTTAATTTTGCACATAATTTTAGTGTTATCATATCCTATTGGACCTCGAGTCTAAATTTGGGTTTGCATTGGGAAGACAAGGGTGATTAAGTAGGTCTTATTCACCGTTATGTGTAAGATCTTTAACAATGCCTTATTAGAAGCTTCAATCTAGCCATTACCTTGAGGGTAGTAGATTGAAGACCAGTGTTGTTTGATCTTGAATTTTATACATAACTATTTGAGATCCTTATTTTTGAGTTGTCCTCCATTACAAGTAACTGTTATACACTAAGTTTGCACCCTTGTCTCAAGCTCTTGTAGTCTTGATAACCTAGTATAACATGGGAATCATCTCCAGGTGCGGGACCTATGCTAACTGAGATGAGACCTCCAGATTCTAGGCTAGTTCCTCTTGGATAATCACCTTAATTTGCTTCTTGACAGAAAAGTAAATCTTTTGAGGGAAAGGGATAGAAGGAATGCTTGTAAGGGAAATGACTGAAAGCAAACTACCTACTAGGTGATGCACCAAAATTAGGGTTTGGATCTCAGTATAGAGGAATGGAATCAATGAAAGGCTTAGGTCTAGTAGGTCACAACTTACTGAATAGGCTTGCACAAGTGTTTCATAGGAGGGCCTGAACATAAGACACAACTTATGACCTGCAAGCAGACATTCACTTCTGCAACTCGGTGTAGGATTGAGACAAGACTGTTAGGGGGCTGAAGTATACCCACAAAAACACCTAAATCAGATCAAACACAATAAAACACATAATTACAGAAAGTAAGAGGGATCAGGAACCCTAAGTTGTCACTAAAAACATGCATATACTTTGATCCAATCAGAGATAATTCAAACAAGGAAGCATAGGGACATGAAGGATTGTCACAAAATACCTCTGCAATGTCTGAATAATCAATGGGAGATTACAGAATGTGGAAAACCAGAGGGTAGGAAGAAATGCCACGGATAGCTTTCCAAGAAAGAGAATTTCTTCTTTACAAAATGCGAACTCTGAGCACTAAGGCTCCAAAAATACAATATATACATACTCAACTACACGCAAGAAGGAGTCAAAAAACCTAACTAGGGTTACAAGATTTTCAATAGAATAACAAACCCTACATTTGTCAAGTCTGATCATAAATGTTATTTTTGCAAATATCTCAATCGATCAGATATTGTGTGCCCATCTCTGTACCACATCAACCTGCAGATAAGCAACCTGAACTCATCTACCTTTCTACACAAAGTCTTGCCATGAATGCATAACTGGTACCTTTCTGAGACAAGAAATGACCCATGACGGCCACCCAGATATTCCCATCATCCTCCCTTCAACTGCAAATGTCCTGGAGACATAAATTTTTTAAACTACATCACCGCTTGCGGCCTGCAAATCAAATACTGGCAAAACCCTCTTAGACACGTTTGAATTTGAAAACTAACGGCTAGCCAATCATTTTAAAACATAGATGTTGATATCCTTTTCTTCCTGGCAAACAAACGGCTCAGATTAACCTTGAAACGGTTGTGAAACCCTCTGAAAAGTCATTGGCCCACCTCGGCACACTACAGCCAATAGGAATTGAGCATGTCAGCAAACCTGTCATCCTGGACCCACTCTGGCTTTTCCTCTTTTAAGTCATTCAGTGACTGCGTGACTGAAGACCTCTTCTCCTATTCATGAAATCCTTCTCTTAACCTCAGTCTGGTCAAGTGATTCAGCAAACAAGGCATTTCGCTAGGTCGCTGAGTCTTTTAATAACCCTAGGTTACATTAAGCGAACAAGAGAAACCCCTTTATTCGCTGATTCACATAATACCTTTAACCGCTTATGAGAATCTGGCCTACATTTGGCAAACTGGCGACCGAAGACAATCACTAGGTTGCTGAGAACTTTAGGGCTTCACTAATTAATTCTAAGATTCCTCGAATACACACATTCGTGCATTTTCTAGATCGATTGGAGCACTGCTATTTTATCACACAAATACGTGACCCAAAGGAACTTATCGGAGCCGCCAAGTACTTTGTTAACCCTGGGCCCATCTCCACATGTCAATCTTCTATTTGTTCTTGACCGCCCCATCAGCAGACACCTCGGCACTTTCTGACATGGACCCACTCTAGTCTAAGATTCCAATCTAACAGCAGGCGCATGATCTCGTGACCTTCTAATATTCCTTTCGATCATGCGCCAGTCGTAGATCACCTTTGCACTGGGACCCCACTGACATGCGGGTCCAATTGGAAATCTTCATCAGCACTCCGACAACCAATCACATTCAAGCACATCAAAAAAGAGGACCCACCTGACAGAGCCCAGAGATAAAGTAAGATCAACAACGAGCGCATGATCGCATGTGTCAGAAAGATTCCTTGCGGACATGTGCCAGCCATTGATCCTTTGCAGATGTCAGAGCCTTTTAAAACACTGGAAACCTGGTCCCACTAACACATTGCCAAATCACTACCATGTGGACCAATGAGAAATCGTTGTTTGCGTACACGTAGCAGTGGACCCGCCAGACATGAAGAGTTATGTCACTAATGAGAATCAACAATTGTCTTAGAATCGCATACCTCTGACACATTTCATGAGAACACACGCCAACCATAGACTTCCAAGCCTCTAACATCCCTGGGCCCGCTGACAAAATACAAGTCATCATCCCTCGACCAATAAAAAGCCTCCAAGTAGGACACCGTGGTAGTGGACCCACAAAAGTTTGAAGCGCTGAGAAAAGGGGAAGATCAACGGCTATCGCGAGATCGCATGCTCTGACACAAAGCCTCGCAAACTCACGACAACCATCAGATCCTATAGAACTGGGACCCCCGCAAGCTAAGACTGCCAAACACTTAGTGACTACACAACTGAAGAGAAGCTAACCGTTTCGCTGAGTTGCTAGTTGGGAAAAGGTAACCACCAGATAATATGCGACTAAGAGGAATGATGTAGTCACTAAATCGCCAAAAGGAAAAGATAACCACTGGAAGACTTAGAGAACCAACGACCAAAGGAAAATAAAGTGCACGTGGGTATTGGGATCTTTAAGTGGCCGATAAAGTAATGACCAAATAGAACATGATCTAGGGTCTCTTAGGGTTTTTGGGCCATAACGACTACCTTTTTCAAATTTTTATCTTGCAGACCAGGGACTTGAAATAATTGTAGAGGCTAGAAGACAAGGCACAAATTCATGAAAATTCAGGGATGCTTGGCAAGATAGAAATAGAGATTTGGAATAGGTTTAGCCAAATTTGCATGCACATGAAAATTAGGGTAACATTTTGGCAATTTATGTTGGATGTCAGCCTGCTAGACATTGATCAGTGGCCTACAACAATCCATTGGGAATGGATTCATCAATTGAGCACAAAACCTTGATAGAGAGACAAACTGGAACCAAAGGAACAAACCTGTGCACAGGCACTTCTTGAAAAGCAGGAAACTAACCTAGAAAACAGGGAAAGGAAACAAAACATACCTAACCTAAACTAACCAGTACATAACACCGGTCAGACAAAACCATTTACCATTTGTGAAAAATAACTTTCCATCCTTCTTAGATCATAATAATCCACATGTCTCTAGAAAGCTATTAAAAGACAAATATAGGAGATATGTAGGATCACCTGCTTGACAAGGATTTGACTGATATGGATTTTACTCACTTGGTCAAGCTAATTGTAAGCACCATCATTCTAAGGAAAAACAACAAGCAGCAGTAAGACCTTACTTACTTGGTCAATGGGGACAACAAGCTGATATGGTTCATTCTCAGCCTCAGCTTCTGGTGGAATATCATATTGGGATGCTGGCATAGTTTGTACTCCTTTGATAACCACCATCCTAGCCAAATGCCTGATAGGGCAGCCATGAGAGATGTTGGACTTGGAGCTCTCCTTGACAGACTCAGGCTTCTGAGAGATTATTTCAGTTTGATTGATCTCCTCCTTATGCTGACCAGAAATGGCTATCTCCTGTAGATTGTAAGTGTTCTCTGGAAGTGTGGGCTTGTCATCAAGATGCAAGCAAAAGTATTCCATCTTGTCCCAAAATTGATCTTCCTCTTCTTCTTCTTCTTCTAGATTTTCTTGTAGGAGAAGTATACCATTGTCAACACAATTATCATGATTTGCTGAGAACTCATTTGTCTTGACTTGTTCGGAGAGAACCTCCTTTAGATCAGCAATCTTCTGCTCAATGATCTCATTTTCTTCCTCAAGTTGAAAACATTTCTCAATCTGCATCTAATAGCTTCTTTTATATGTTTCAGTTGTAGAAGCCAGGAATCTTATATTTTGCTTGAGATCCTGTAGCTCTCTCTCATGAAACTCCTCATGAGCTCTCAGATCTTTTTCTTTCTCAATCTGGAATTCATTGCCTTTGTCAAACATGGCTTCTATCAAAATCTTTTGGTCTTGGACCACCTTTTCACAATTATTCTTATGAACCTCTAATTCTTCATAAGCATCCTTCTGAGGTACTAATGTTCTTTGGAAATCTTCCTCTTTTTCAGCTATAGCAGCACTAACCTTAATCAAGTTTTCTTTGTAAACTTTGTTCAGCATTGCTAGATTACTTGCAAGGGCTGCTTGACTTTTTTATTGTCTTGCAATGATTTCTTCGCACTGCTTCCATCTAGCATCGAACTACTCCTTTGCTTGTGTCCACATATTCCTTTTTTGTGTTTCCAACACCTCCTCATAGTGTCTCTTTTGTGCTTCCAACCCTTCAGCGAGCTTAGCCTGATTTCTCTTGTATTGCTCTGCCAGATACCTCCTATAACCTCAATCCTGTTGAGCCAAAGCTTGTTGTTGTTGGATCTGGGCATGATAAGCATGCTCTTTCAAGGAAAGCATCTCTTCTTGAGGCTGTTGATATGTGTATTGATGCTACCATGATACTGGAAGTTGGGTGGGTGGGGGCCAAGCATGAGGTGTATGCTGCTCCATTGGTGCAACTAGATAGTCCTGCATGAAATCAGAAGTACCACTATTCTGATAAAGTTGACCTCCATGAAATGAAGGTATGTCTTCATGAAAAGAAGGATGGTAGTCCATTTCAAGTACTGAGTCTACTTACAACCAGTAAATATGAACTCAGAGTTGCCAGATATGCAAAACAATGACCTCTCAAAGGTCTACAACCTGTTGGATGCATATCAAAACCAGCAAGAACTATGAAAACTATGACCTCTTGGTCCCACCGGGCGTGCTAGAATTGTTATACACTAAGTTTACACCCTTGTCTCAAGCTCTCGTAATCTTGATAACCTAATATAACATGGTAATCATCTCTAGGTGTGGGACCTATGCTAACTGAGATGAGACCTCCAGATTCTAGGCTGGTTCCTCTTGGATAATCGCCTTAATTTACTTCTTGACAGAAAAGTAAATCTTTTGAGGGAAAGGGATAGAGGGAATGCTTGTAAGGGAAATGACTGAAAGCAAACTACCTACTAGGTGATGCACTGAAATTAGGGTTTGGATCTCAGTATAGAGGAATGGAATCAATGAAAGGCTTAGGTCTAGTAGGTCACAACTTACTGAATAGGCTTGCACAAGTGTTTCATAGGAGGGCCTGAACATAAGACACAACTTATGACCTGCAAGCAGACATTCACTTCTACAACTCGGTGTAGGATTGAGACAAGACTGTTAGGGGGCTGAAGTATACCCACAAAAACACCTAAATCAGATCAAACACAATAACACACACAATTACAGAAAGTAAGAGGGATTAGGAACCCTAAGTTGTCACTGAAAACATGCATATACTTTGATCCAATAAGAGATAATTCAAACAAGGAAGCATAGGGACATGAAGGATTGTCACAAAATACCTCTGCAATGTCTGAATAATCAATGGGAGATTACAGAATGTGGAAAACTAGAGGGTAGGAATAAATGCCATGGATAGCTTTCCAAGAAAGAGAATTTCTTCTTTACAAAATGCGAACTCTGAGCACTAAGGCTCCAAAAATACAATATATACATACTCAACTACACACAAGAAGGAATCAAAAAACCTAACTAGGGTTACAAGATTTTCAATAGAATAAAAAGCCCTACATCTATCAATTATGATCATAAATGTTATTTCTGCAAATATCTCAATCGATCAGATATTGTGTGCCCATTTCTGTACCACATCAACCTGCAGACAAGCAACCTGAACTCATCTACCTTTCTGCACAAAGTCTTGCCATGAATGCATAATTGGTACCTTTCTAAGACAAGAAATGACCCATGACAGCTGCCCAGATATTCCCATCATCCTCCCTTCAACTGCAAATGTCTTGGAGACATAAATTTTCTAAACTACCTCGCCGCTTGCGGCCTGCAAATCAAATACTGGCAAAACCCTCTTAGACACATTTGAATTTGAAAACTAATGGCTAGCCAATCATTTTAAAACACAGACGTTGATATCCTTTTCTTCCTGGCAAACGAATGACTCAGATTAACCTTAAAACGGTCGTGAAACCCTCTGAAAGTCATTGGCCCACCTTGGCACACTGCAGCCAATAGGAATTGAGCATGTCAGCAAACCTGTCGTCCTGAACCCACTCTGGCTTTTCCTCTTTTAAGTCATTCAGCGACTACGTGATTGAAGACCTCTTCTCCTATTCGTGAAATCCTTCTCTTAACCTTAGTCTAGTCAAGTGATTCAGTGAACAAGGCATTTCGCTGGATCGTTGAGTCTTTTAATAACCCCAGGTTACATTAAGCGAATAAGAGAAACCCCTTTATTTGCTAATTCGCAGAATACCTTTAACCACTTATGAGAATCTGGCCTACATTTGGCGAACCGGCGACCGAAGACAATCGCTAGGTCACTGAGAACTTTAGGGCTTCACTAATTAATTATGAGATTCTGCGAATACACACATTCGTGCATTCGCCAGATCGATTGGAGCACTGCTATTTTATCACACAAATACATGACCCAAAGGAACTTATTGGAGCTGCCAAGTAATTTGTTAACCCTGGGCCCATCTCCACATGTCAATCTTCTATTTTTTCTCGACCGCCCCATCAACAAACACCTCGGCACTTTCTGACATGGACCCACTCTAGTCTAAGATTCCAATCTAACGGTGGGTGCATGATCTCGTGACCTTCGAATATTCCTTCCAATTATGCACCAGCCATAGATCACCTTTGCACCGGGACCCCACTGACACACGGGTCCAGCTAGAAATCTTCGTTAGCACTTTGACAACCAATCATATTCGAGCACATCAGAAAATAGGACCCACTTGACAGAGCTCAGAGATAAAGTAAGATCAACGACGGGCACATGATCACATGTGTCAGAAAGATTCCTTGCGGAGATGCACCAGCCATTGATCCTCTACAAATGTTAGAGCCTTTTAAAACACTGGAAACCTGGTCCCACTGACACACTGTCGAATCACTACCATGTGGACCAATGAGAAACCATCATTTGAGTACACGTAGCAGTAGACCCGCCAGGCATGAAGAGTTATGTCACCAATGAGAATCAACAGTTGTCTTAGAATCGCATACCTCTAACACATTTCATGAGAACACACGCCAGCCATAGACTTCCAAGCCTCTGACATCCCGCTGACAAAATACAAGTCATCATCCCTTGACCAATAAAAAGCCTCCAAGTAGGATACCGTGGCAGTGGACCCACAAAAGTTTGAAGCGCTGAGAAAAGGGGAAGATCGACAACTATCGCAAGATCGCATGCTCTGACACAGCCTCGCGAACTCACGACAACCATCAGATCTTGTAGAACTAGGACCCCTGCAAGCTGAGACTGCCAAACACTTAGCAACTACATGACTAAAGAGAAGCTAACTGTTTCACTGAGTCGCTAGTTGGGAAAAGGTAACCACCAAATAATACATGACTAAGAGGAATGTTGTAGTCACTGAATCACCGAAAGGAAAAGATAACCGCCGGAAGACTTAGAGAACCAGCAACCAAAGGAAAATAAAGCGCACGTGGGTATTGGGATCTTTAAGTGGCCGATAAAGTAATGACCAAACAGAACACGGTCTAGGGTCTCTTAGGGTTTTTGGGCCATAACGGCTACTTTTTTCAAATTTTTATCTTGCAGACCAGGGACTTGAAATAATTGCAAAGGCTAGAAGACAAGGCACAAATTCATGAAAATTCAGGGATGCTTGGCAAGATAGAAACAAAGATTTGGAATAGGTTTAGCCAAATTTGCATGCACATGAAAATTAGGGTAATAGTAACTATGGAGGAAGGTATGTCATAGTGATAGATGATGTGATTAAGGATGAACAAAGATACTTGCTTTCCTGTAGCAACTGAAAGAGGAACAACCTCAACCCATTTTGTGAAATATTATATTGTAGTAATGATGAATTTGTGTCCACTAGACGAGTTAGGATGAATTTGGCCCACCAAATCAAAAGCCCACTGCTAAAAAGGCCAATGTGTAATAAAAGGAATAAGTTCTCACCTGGAACATGAATCAAGTTCCCATGTAGCTGACATTTCTTGTAGGACTCGTCATAATGCACGACATTTGTCTACATAGTAGGCCAATAGTAACCAACCCTTAGTAGTTTTCGAGCTAACACAATACCATTAGAATGAGACCCACATACACCATCATGGACTTTGGCTAATGCACACTCAAATTCATCTTTCTCTAAGCACCTAAGAAGTGTTCCATCTAGACCCTTCCTAAACAAGTAACTGGAGATGATGGTATAATGAGAGACATTGTGAATGATTTGTCATTTCTCATTTCGGGTTAAGTTATCAGGAATGATTTGGTCACATAGGTAAGAGTATATTTTAGCATAGCGAGAGGAATCATGACCAATTATAGTTCAAATCACATGGTTGCCAAGGGAGTGGTAGACAAGATAGTGTAGTTATTCCACTAGGAATTGAAATCTGGATTCATGTTCTTCGAGTTGTAAGATAGAAGCCAAAATAGCCATAACATCAGTCACCCTATTTTCAGCTCTAGGAATCTATTGAAATGTGACAAAAGAGAAGTAGCTCTTGAGATCATCAATCATCTTCTTGTAAGGAATTAATTTCTCATCTTTTGTTTGATAGTCATTATTAGTCTGATTGATGACAAGATGAGAATCTCCAAAGGTATGTAATTTAGTAATCCTTCATTCAATAGCTAGTTTAATTCCATTCGTTAAAGCCTCATACTTTGTTGTGTTGTTCATGCAAGGAAACAACAATTTGTATGACTTTAGGATAGTGTATCCATGAGGTGTGACAAATGAAATTCTAGCTCCAACACCATTCTACATCCTTAGTTGACTTATGTTCTTGGGAGGTGGCATCTCCATTATAGCTTGGACCTTTTCGAGGTCAACCTCAATTCCTTTTGCTAAAATGACATATCCAAGTAGTTTTCCTGAGGTGACACCAAAAGCACATTTATTAGGATTCAATTTGAGCTGAAATTGTTCTATCTTGTCTAAGATCAAACTCAAATCTTCAATATGTGTATTCCTCTTTTTAGACTTAGCCAAGGTATCATCCACATAATCTTCCATTTTTTTATGCATCACGTCGTGAAAGATAGTGGTCATAGCTCTTTGATAGGTAGCTACAACATTTTTTAATCCAAATGGCATGATGTTCCAACAAAAAGGTTCCCCATGCACATGTGAAAGCAATCTTTTCTTGATCTTCTAGAGCTATCTTGATCTTATTATATCCTAAGAAGCCATCCATAAGAGAGTACATTTCATAACCTGCAACCATATCCACTATCATGTCTATGTTTGGAAGTAGAAAGTCATCCTTTTGGCAAGCTTGGTCTCGGAAGTTTGTGCATACACAAATGGATTTATCATGTTTAGAAATAGGTACAATGTTTGAAATCCCTTTGGCATAGTCAATAGCTCTTATGAACCCAACACTCAAGAGTTTTTCCAATTCCACTTTGACTAAGAGAGCTACATGTGGATGCATTTTTCATAGCTTTTGTTTTACTAGCTTGATACCAAGAGCTATGGATAGATGATTCATAATGAGATTAGTGTCCAGCCCTGACATGTTTGCATATGTCCAAGAAAAAATTATCTTCTTTTCTCTGAAGAATTTAGTGAATTGTTATTTTTCATCTGCTGACAAAGATTGAGCTAGATGTATGAGCTGGGGTGCTTTAGCTATTCCAAGATTTATAGTTTGTGTTGGCTCTATCAAGACTAAAGATCTATCCTGGAAGTAATTGGGAAGGTTACCAAGTACCTCATCCTTAGGTGCCTCAAAGAGGTTTTCATCTTCAAATATGTCTTTTGTTTTTACTTTTTTTTGCTCTCACACTGCCACAAAGTGGTTTTTGCCATCAGAGTACCCATTCTTTTTCATTTTTCATTTTATTTTATGACTAAGGTACTTGATATTTGTCTTAGTCATGTTGAGCATCGGTTCACTGGTGGAAGAAACCATGAGTTCAATGGCATTAAGGTAACAGGCAATTTCATAGTCATTTTTAAAGGAAGGTAACATAGGTTGTTGGTTTTGTTGTGACAAATCAATAAGGTCGGGGTACGTGAATGGGAGGGAAGGGATGGGTTCAGGAGAATTGATATGGTAGAAATGATCTCCAAGGACATGATATTTAGATCTTATAAGGTCTCCTTCAAAATTACCTAAATCAATCTGATTCCTAGCGTGGTGAGCTTGATCAACGAAAGTGGCATGTAAGTTTGACTCATCAAGCCCTACGAGTAACTCATCTACCACTTCAGTTTGATTAGCATAGGTATGAACCACATCTATCCCTAATTATGTTGACTCAACTGAGAGAGAATCACATTCACGTTATTGTGATTTGACATCTCTATCTCTTTGTAGTAATCGTACCATGTTCTTACGAATACGCTCCCTATTAGGATCTTCAATTTATGACTCTTCATTGTGGTGAGATGTAGAAGTTTCATCACGTTCTAGTGGAGATCCTTCTTCATTCCAAATAATAGTAGTAGAAGGAAAAAGTTTTCCTTGTTTTGATCACAAGTATGAGTAAGCAAAATCTCCTCTTTAGATTCACTATTATCAGGAGATGGGTCAAAAGAAGGTTGCGCATTAGAAAAAACTAATCTAGTTTTATCCCTAGATTTTATTCCATTAGTATGACTCATAGGCTCAATAAGAGCATGTTTCTTATCACTTAAAGGACCATGACTGGGATAACCCATTTTAGCTAGGAATTCATATCCTTTACCATATTTTTTAGGAGACATTGTAGTAGTAAGCACAACTTCTTTAGGTTCTCTTTCTCTATAGATTCATTCTCTGATAGCTTGTTCTTCTCTTTCATCTTCTAGAGGTATTGAGGATTGGAAAAAATTACCATAGCATGTCATGGTAGAAGATGAGGGATTTTTATCTTCTAAAGGTTTTCCATAAGAGTGAGGGAAAAATGGGAGTGTACCAAATGAGTCAAGTCAATATTCTCCCATTCCTAGATTCATCATTTTCATATTTTTCTCACAATCGACAAGAGTAGTCCCATTGTCATACCAGCTCTATTGTGTGGTACCAAGGACTCAGCAGTAAGTGCATTGATAGACATGGAATTATCTCATGGGATAGAGATCTCAGTCCCATTAAAGGGGAATTTTATGCATTAATGGTAAGTAGAGGGGATTGCTTGCATATCATGAATCCAAGGTCTCCCTAGTAATATGTTATAGGCAAAAGGGATATCAAGAACTTGAAAGACCACCTCTTTTTCAATTGGACCAATCCGAATGGGTAACACAATCAATCCCTTAGAAGACCT
This sequence comes from Chamaecyparis obtusa, assembly GCA_027943335.1. Classification (NCBI taxonomy): domain Eukaryota; kingdom Viridiplantae; phylum Streptophyta; class Pinopsida; order Cupressales; family Cupressaceae; genus Chamaecyparis; species Chamaecyparis obtusa. The sequence continues at coordinate 25,332 of BSBK01002720.1, read as the reverse complement.
CTCAACCTCGTCATAAGCCTTGATAGTGATTTTTTTTTCCCTTCAATCAATAGTAAACTCTGACAATCCCAATTGCTTAATTACATTGAAAGAACATATATTTAACCTAGTGTCATTATCTATCAGCACGCGTTTGACTTGAGTTTGATAGATTTGAATCTCAATGTGCAAGACAAGGTTGTGTAGATGACTTAAGGACTTGTCATCTTCCTCCAAAAAGGAAAGGTAATGTGGAGCAGCAATGAGATTAGCCATAGTCTATAATTGATCAACATTAATGTTCTTAGGGACACTAGTTGTCTGTAAAGCTTTTTCCAAGATCTTGTGCATAGGTGATAATTTTAGGAACTCAAATATTGAAATTTGGACTAGAGTTCATTGAAGTTGGTCTACTAGATTGTATATCAACTTGCTAGAAGTAGAGGCTGGCTTAGAAGAGGATGCTACTTGTTTTGGATTTTCTTTCTTTGAAGAATTCATACCCCTAAGAATAACTTTGGGTTGGCTTCTAGTGACTTCATTGAGACTTTCCCTGGATGAAGGAGAATCAACACCTCTAAGCATGATCATGTGGTTACACTTATCAAAAGATTGGGATTACATGGAAGAACCAATACCCCTCAAGATGAGCTTAGGTGCTTCATTAATATCTGAATCATAGTTGGCTCTATTATGTCTCACCATGTTAACACTTTCATTCATTGTGATGCAGGAGCATCTCGAGCTTTGAGCAATCTTGCATCAACGAAAAACATTTCCTATTTTCTGTTGTTTTCTTTGTAATCATTTCATTTATTGGTTTCACATTATGTGAATATTACATGATGTTGAGGACCTATTTGGGAACCTTCTCCTATGAGCACATGAAGATTGGATGGACCGTTTCAAAGTTATAGTTGTTTTCCTCGTTGTTGGAGCCGTATTTTCCTGCAGTTTTCATGTTGATTGCGCGTCGTGTAGCCGTTGATCCTTAAGGAATAAGCCTTTTCTTTCTTAGGGCCTTTAAGAGGACCTAAATTAATATCTTTTTCGAAGAGCGCAAGTCCTAATTCATTATGAGTAAAAATTTATGCCCATTTTTCTCGGGTACCTATTTTCTACCAGTTTCACGCAAAACGTGGAGTGTTTCATCTTGCTCGGTTCCGTGAGATGAAATGGGGCCTTGTGTAGTTAAGGGTATGTTATTGGGTAATGTGTGGACCTAAATGTAAAGGCATGTTAAGTTTTTATCATTCTTGCATTAGTTTTGGTTTAATCTTCCAGACTGGACCTATATTGTAATTAAATGCCTGACTGGCTAACTTATGCCTTACCTAGCTATATATTGAGATCTTGGGTAGATGTTTAGGAGGAGATGAGTAGTAGATTGGTATTAGTATGAGAGTAGAAGCATAATTGTATCCTGTGAGATCTTTTGGATCAAATGTTTTATTTGATATTGTAATAGCAGAGCTAGTGGTTTGCATACTTGCAGACAAGGAGATTGCTTGGAGGCTTGCGAGCTCAGGTTTAGATCTACCTTAGTGTTTCCACCAGTTGATGATTTGTTACAGAGCTGGAATAGCTAGGAGATTATTGAGATACTTAGTAATTTCATTGTATAAGTCTGAAACCTGGAAGGCCTTACAGTCGGGCATGTTGAATGAAATTATATTTTGAAGCATTATATTGTTGAATTTTGCTATGCTTGTTGTTGTTACAATTGGCAGTGTAGGTTTGGACTCTCCATTATTGGATCCTCCATCTCTACCCTGATTCAAGTGGTATCAGAGCTTGAAGATCCTGAGTGTGTGGATAGATTGTCGAGGTGAGGCAGTTTGCACTAGGACCTTGGATTGAAGATGCCTCCGAGGAGAGCTCGTGAGATCTCAGAGGAAGAACCTGCTGGAGAATTTAGTCTTGATGATTGTAGGGCTTTGCAGAAACAAGTGAAAGATCTGCAAGAGGAATTGAAAAAGAAGACTACCTTGAAGGATGAAAGTGATGATTCTAAAGAAGATCAATTTGAAGAAGTTATAGAAGAAGTCAGAGATCCTGAAGAAAGTAGAATCATGAAGGCTATGTCTAAGATTGGGAAAAGACCTAAGATTGAAGTTTCTACATTTGTTGGAAGCCTTAGACCAAAAGAGTTGATTGATTGGATTAATGAGATAGATGAATACTTTGAGTATGAATAAATAGAAGATCTTGATAGAGTTCGATTTGAAAAGACTAAGTTGAAAGGTCATGCAAATATTTGGTGGAGAGAAGTTCAATTGGAAAGAAGTAGGAGAGGAAAAGAAAAGATCACTAGATGGAACCGAATGGTTGAAAAGTTCAAGAAGCAATTCATTCCAGTGGATTACGAATTGGAGATGTTCAAGAAGATGCAAGCCTTGAAGAAGACTAACAAATCAGTGCAAGAGTATACTGAAGAGTTTTACAGACTCCTGATTAGGACTGGTCATTCTAAAGCTGATAAAGAGAAGGTTGCTAGGTATGTTTATGGCTTGAGACCTAGTATTCAAGAAGAGTTACTTACTATTCAAATGACAACTATAGGAGATGCTTATCAAATGACATTGAAGATTGAGGAGAAGCTGAACAAGAGGTTTGAAGGAAGAAAAAATAATAGGAATTGAGGTGGTAAAATTGGTGAAACAATTGTTGGAGGTAATGTGATAGAAAATCCTAAGAAGATTGACGAAGGATCTGGCAGTGGTCAAGTCACTAAGAATTACAATGTTGGACAAAGAGGGAGATTGGAAAATGAGTTTACTGGTACTTGTTTTCAATGTGGTGAAGAGGGTCATAGAAGTTTCCAATGTCCTAAAAAAAGAGTTGCATTAACTACTGAAGAAAACATTGAGAATGTTGCAGAACAAGGTGAATTTGTTCTCAGTAGGAGGTTGGCTACATGTGTCCAGGAACTAGTACAAAGAAGGAATTTGTTCAGAACTAGATGTAAGTGCAAGGACAAGGTATGTAATGTCATAGTTGATGGTGGTAGTTCTGAGAATTTTTTTTCAGAAGAAATGGTTACTAAGTTGAATTTAGAAAGAAGGAAACATTGTATTCCTTATCAGATTAGTTGGATACAAGATGTGTCTAAGGTTAGGATTGAAGAGCAATGCTTGGTTAATTTTTAGATTGCATCTTATCATGATGAAATATTATGTGATGTATTTCCCATGGATGCTTGTCATATATTGCTTGGGAGACCTTGGCAATTTGATAGACATGTTTTTTTTGATGGTCATGCAAATACATATGTGGTAATGCATGGTGGATCTAGGCATAAGTTGTTACCTTTGCAGGAAGTTGGAGCTAAGGGATGTAGATTTATCAGGTGTTGTCCTTATGAAAAACATCAAGAGTAGAGAGTTGATGAACCTATTCCTGTGGATAAAAGGAATATGAGTTTGAAAGGAAAAGAGAATGATATGGCTGAGGAACTTGTTGAGATTAAGAGGCAGATGAGCTTTCTGAAAAAGATAGTGTAGCAAATGATGGCACTAGTGACAGAGAGGACTGCAGATGATGTTGAGTTGATTAGTAAGTCTAGAGAAGATGTGATTCACTGAAGTGCTGGTGTAATCAAACATGGAAAAGATGGTCAGAATCAATTTCTATTAGTAGTAGAAAGAAAAGATGAGAAAAGTGCAGGACAAGATGATTTGCTGAGTGTGACAGTGGATAAAGTAAAGAAAGCATGGAATGAAGGACAAGAGGAGATATGGGTTAAGAATAGATATGGAATACATGCTCTAATTCCCTTCAAAAGTTCATGAGAACTTTCTTTTATTTACCTGGGGTGTCTGATGTAGGAGCATCTTGGGCTTTGAGCAATCTTGCATCAACCAAAAACATTTCTTATTTTCTGTTGTTTTCTTTGTAATCATTTCATTTATTGGTTTCATGTTGTGTGAATCTTACATGATGTTGAGGACCTATTTGGGAACCTTCTCCTATGAGCACATGAAGATTGGATGGACCGTTTCAAAATTATAGTTGTTTTCCTTTCCGTCGGAGCCATATTTTCCTGCAGTTTTTATGCTGATTGTGTGTCATGTAAACATTGATCCTTAGGGAATCAGCCTTTTCTCTCTTATGGCCTTTAAGAGTACCTAAATTAATATATTTTACCAAGAGTGCAAGTCCTAATCCATTATGAGTAAAAATTTATGCCCATTTTTCTCGGGTACCTATTTTCTGCCAATTTCACACGAAACGTGGAGTGTTTCATCTTGCGCGGTTCCGTGAGATGAAATGGGGCCTTGAATAGTTAAGGTAATGTTATTGGGTCATGTGTGGACCTAAATGTAAAGGCACATTAATTTTTGATAATCCTTGCATTAGTTTTGGTTTAATCTTTCAGACTGGACCTATATTGTAATTAAATGCCTGACTGGTCGACTTGTGGCTTAGCTGGCTATATATTGAGAGCTTGGGTAGATGTTTAGGAGGATATGAGTAGTAGATTGGTAGTAGTATGAGAGTAGAAGCATAATTGGATCATGTGAGATCTTGTGTATCAGATGTTTTATTTGATATTGTAATAGAAGAACTAGTGGTTTGCATACTTGGAGACAAGGAGATTGCTTGGAGGCTTGTGAGCTCAAGTTTAGATCTACCTTAGTGTTTCCACCAATTACTGATGTGTTACAGAGCTGGAATAGCTAGGAGATTGTTGAGATACTTTGTAATTTCATTGTATAAGGCTAAAACCTGAAAGGCCTTATAGCCGAGCATGTTGAATGAAATTCTATTTTGAAGCATTATATTGTTGAATTTCGTTGTGCTTGTTGTTGTTACAATTGGCAGTGTAGGTTTGGACTCTCCATTATTGGATCCTCCATCTCTACTCTGTGTTACATTGGCTCAAGCATATTGATGACATTGTCATTGTTCATGTAAATATAATTGATCTTAGCTCCCTCATCTTTCTTGGATGTTGATACCTCTCCTTTCTCATACTTAGGGAGTGGTTCCTTAAAAGCCTTGTGGTTAGAATTCTTGACAAGACCATCTACACAAACCTTCCCATTATCAATAAGATCTTGGATAACATGTTTTAGCCTCATGCGGTTGTCAATCTTATGTCCTTTGTTCTTATGATATTCACAATAATGATTATCATTCCACCATTTGGGTTTCATCTCTAGTCCATAAGGCTTAGCATATTCTAGTAATGTGATAATCTTGTTGGAAAGTAATGTCTTAAGTATCACATCATATGAGTCTCCCAAAGGGGTAAAATCATTCTTAGGCTTAGGCTCCCATGAAGATATAGCCTTATTAGAATCATTGGACTTTACATCTTATTGTTGTCAAGTTGTCAAGATAGCACTAGCCAAGTTGAAGATGGGCTCTTTAAGCTTAGGCTCATCAATAACTATGTCATTAACCACATGCTTGTTCTTGATCCAAGGCTTGCTCTTATCTATGATGTATCCATTACCATTGTTGGATTTCTCTTTGCTTAAAGTGATCTCACCCTTTTTGACCAAGACATCTTCTATTCGGAAAGCACTTTCGATCATGTCATTAAAGGTGAAGAAGACTTGCTTCCTAAGATCATAGTGTAATTATGGAATAAGATTGTTAACAAAGATGTCAAGATTTTAATTCTTTGGATGTTTCCATGGATATCTTGAGTGCAACTTTCTCAATCTTTGCAAGAATGTGACAAAGGGTTCACCTTGCCTTTGTTTAATTTTGCACAAGTCAAGCATAGTCACTGGATGTTGAATATTGTAAGAATATTGTTGAATGCATCTTTGTACTAGCTCATCAAAGGACTTAAGTGGAGGTGTGAGTTTTGTGAACCACTCCATATCTTGGTCATTTAGACTCCTAGGAAAGAGTCTCATAAGATAAGTATCGTCATGCATGAAATCCATACTCAAAGCATAAAATCATCTAACATGATCATGCGAATCCCCATTTCCATCATATTTGTTGTACTTAGGGATCTCAATATCTCTTGGAAAGGGCATCATGTATAGAATCTTGTCAAAAGGTAAAGTGCATATAGATTCCATAGAAAATTATTATTTAGGCTTATCCTTTTATCTTCTCAAGCTCGACATTTCACTTTTCAAGTTTTGTATTTCTTTGATAGCCACTTCCAAAGGTGAGGGTTCTCTTTTCCGAATCAATGCATCAATGTCAAAGTCATGTGGAAGATTTAATACTCTAGAAGCTAAGTGAAATAAGTATTGATCACTATTTTGTTCCAATGTCTTCAACATAAGTATTTGGTAATGATCATCTTGTTGAAAATTTAGGAGATCTTCTTCAGTAATTTTGTGCTACGTATTGATACCATGTTGGGAGTTATATCTAGAATGTGAAGATATTGAAGGTGAATCATATCCATTGAGTTGAGATCTTGGAGGAGATCTTGGTGGTGAATTATTCCCATTATTTCCACTATTCCCATAGAAATTATTATTAAATTGTTGAGCCAATCGGGTTACTTGCTCCTCCATATAAGATTTTCTTTCTAATTCAATTCGTCTTAACCTCTCATTTTGATCGAAGAGGTCATTTAATTGCCTTTTATGCTCTTCTCTAGACATGGTGAAAGATAAACTATTTTTAAGATTTTGATGAGGCAATAGGTGTCTCACAGGTGTTGTCAAAGGTACTTCCAAAAGGATCAAACCAAATTTATGTATTATCCTCCTCCTTGTCAAAGATAACTTAAGGGTCTTTTTCCCGATGATGCTGATGCCTAGTGGGAAAGGGTAATTTGTCAAATATAATTGGTGGTTGATTTCCTTGATCAATTTGGTATCTAGTTGTTACTGGCATGAATGAGAGTGTAAAGAGATAAATAAGATGACACAAGACAACTTGATGTCCATCCTATAAAAGAAAAGTGTTCACTTGTCCAAAAGAAAAAAATAAAAGAGAATAAAAGAGAGATTAAGATGACTTGTCACAAAGTGCCCAAGTTGCAGACAAGATCCCTGTGTACAAAAGGTGTGACTTGAGTCAAAAGATAAAGTCAAAGCCAAGATAAGATAACAAAGAGAGATTAGACAAGTGAACAACTCTACTAGTCAAGATTATAACCAAGGAATCTAAGTGATCCTTTTCAGCTAAAACAACTCATATCCTGTTAATTTCAGACTAAGAGACCAAAAAGAGTCAAATGTAAGCTCCCTAAACTAGCTAAGAGAAAATTTGGACCAAACCAACTCAGATCATAATCTGGGAGATATACCTCAGGTAACCAGGAAACACTTAGACAAGAAATAAAATATGTACAATAGACCCCAGTGAAGTCAGACAACACTTTTGGACAAGATGATATTATATAAAAAGGTGGGACGATATACTCGAGTACTGCAGAGCGATAGTTCTCTGAACTACAGATGATACTCTAGAATGTCGTGTGACATTTCTCACTAAAGCATGTGATATTAAATCAATAAACAACAAAGGACCAATTCTTACTCAAGATCCTTGTTCTAGTCAACTGTTTTGACTAATTTGACAAAGTGATAATGTGTAACAATAAGTTTGAAGTTTTCAAAGAAATTGTGGTACATAGAGAAGTCTTCAAACAATCAAGCAAGGGACAATGCAACCTTGCATGATACAAACATTTGTGAGGCCTCAAACGAAGAATCCGTGAATAGTACCATTATGTGTATGTTCAAATGATTTCCATAGGTCTTGCACAAGATGAAGACACATCAAGCAATTTCAACCTAAGGTCAAGAGGGAAGTACTTCAGCCTTTTCCCACAAATTGATGTTCTTAGCTCCATGATTAAGTGGTTGAATGGCTTTTCCTAGGACTATGCAAGTTATGGATCAATTAGAAGAGAACAATGCTCGAATCACACGTCTTTCCATATTTCCATATTCAAGCTTTAGCATCCAAGGGAACACATATGGTGAGTATCTTGGGGTGATCTGAGTAATTCCACTTGGATCAATCCTTTCACAAAGGAAGTCACATGACCAAAAGGTTAGCCTCTACGTCCTAAGGTGTTTAGTGAGAATCTTCATTCATGACTATCCCTTGTAGTTTCACGAGAAAAATTAAGGCATATAGCCCTACAAGCACCAAAAATGCATAGTCTCACAAGAAATATTTAGATGTCTTGACCCTACACAAGTTGAATGTACTCCCCTTGTAGTCTTGTAAACAAGATTTAGATCAAGAAGGCCCTACAAGCGCCTAGTCAAGTGTAGTCTTGCTTAGCAAGATTTAGGCAACGAGGCCCTACACATGAAGAAGCATTAGAAGTAGAAAATAGCCAAGTCTTCCCTCTCTTTATATTGAAGAAAAATTTTAATTATAGTGGGATGGAGCATCCTGGTTTGCTTGTTCCCCACTTGGGTCATTCCCAAAAAATTGCTCTCTTGGCAGGTCCTCTAAAGGTAAATGTAAGAAAGAAAATGGATAGCTAGTGGAGGTCTAGATTTTTTATTTTCCATGAGGAAAAGAGCATACTCTCCTACTCCATAGTGTCTCCCAAACACAACAAGCACATGTTTATTTACCAAAAGAAAATTAAGTAAGCTAGGTGCCTAGAAAATCAAGTATATGCAAGCACAATATTTATTTGTATCTCCAAGGCAACCTACAAAACCACAAGTTAGTAGTCTTAGCAATGCAACTTATTTGAAAATAAATTCCTATAAAACCACAAGTTAGGACACAAAAGTATGCAAATCAAATTGACAACCTTGCAAAACAACTTGTTAAGTTCTGTTAGGAAACCAAAAAACTCAAAAATGCAAGAAAATGCAAGCAAGCTAGGCTAAACTTGGACAATGAATCCAAATGAATCTGGGTGACACTTCATAGTCTGCCAGGAAAATCATACGACATACTTTTGTGAAGCATGCGATATTCCAGAATAGTATGATAGACTATAGAGAAGCAGTGTGATATTTCCTTGAAAAGGAGGTGATATTTCTTTGAGAATCAGAACAATATTCTAGAATTTAAGAAATTTCACCTGGCTACGTTAAGAAATATCATCCCGGTATATGGTGGAATGTTGTATGATTTTCTAGCCTGCAAAACAAAAGTGACGAACCCACGGCAACAAAAACCTGAAAATGCAAGAAATGGAGCTAAAATTAACAGTCTGCCCCACGGTGGGCACCAAAAATGTGTGATAAAAATGCGACACACTTCTATAAACCATTACACTTGAGAGAATCCATGGAAGAGGCGATCTCAAGAAGTGGCTTATAGCTACCTATCTATGACATGTAAGAATTTAAATATTATGCATAGTGGCTCTCAAATGAACCTCAATAAGAAACCCTTGCAAGGTGCACCGTAGAATGGAAGATTTAAAATGATAATGCAAGATGAGAGACAATCTAAATGAGATACAAGATCTAAGCTAGAATACAAATGCATGAACAAGAAAGAAAATTTAATCTAACAAGATTACAATACCTCCTAGTTAAGCTATGTGATTTAAGATAAATGTAATAAGGAGATGCTAAGCTAAGAATGCAAGAGAATGCTCTAAGAATGCAAGTAAACAAAATGATAGCATAACAATAGCATAAATGATATAATCTATGCAAAGTGAGAAGAGAGCCTCTCTTTAAAGAGCAATGGGCGGTGAGAGATTAAGAGGCAAAATCCAAGGGTGGAGAATAATCCCTATTTTGACTTTAGGGCACAAGATTATCAAGAGGAAAAATCAATGGACATGGTTAAGAGACAAAAAGATGTGTGGAAGAGATTAAGAGGCAAAAGGAGATTTCACTCACCTAGAAGAATGTGTAATCAATGTGTAGACAAAAAGTATTTTTATTTTATTTTTAAATTAGGAAATTCCTTTTTCATGTGCACACATAACATACAGTAGATTTTATTTAACTAAAAGGGGACATGTTCTTTTAATTAAACAAAACTTAGGATAAAGTAGTCAAACTCTAGGATATCATCAAATAAATGATAAGATGATGATTTGATCAAGAATTAAGAGATTAAATCAATACGCAAGATTGATTAAGCATAAGATAAAGTCTAGTATTTTAAATTTTAATGTTAGACCTACAACTGATTGAATACCTAAATGACTTGAATATTAGTGATTAGAGATCACCAAATACTGAAATGATATGTAAGATAATTAAATCAGTCATTATGTTGTCATTCATGTCAACTAGTTTTGACAGTATTTATCATAATAGTTGCAAAATTCTAAACATCTGTAAAAAGGAGAGAAAAGATGAAGAACTAAGATATCTACATAGAGGAAGATGGATATGATAGATGAGGATAAGGAATACTCTTGGTAACTTATTGATGAGTCTATGACTTCATATTGTTGACTTGATTATGTTACATTAATCTATTATGAAGTTGGAAGCAAAACTTAACAAAGCAGCGTGGTCGGTAAATGAAGCACTTCAGTATACACCAAGCTAGTGTAGTGTATACCGAGCAATAGTATTAACTGAGCTTGTGTTCACAGACGCATTTCTTCATTAATCGAGTATGGATGAAAGAACTAAATGTTTAGTTTAGCCGACATAAATTGATGAGCTGGAATGTGTATGATTTCGAGGTTGAAGATAAAGTTTGTTATGAGATCAACAACTAACAAAATTTGAAGAAGATCTAAAGGATCGAATTAAAATGAGTTATTGACACATCTTCCAAGGAAGGTTTAAGCGACAAAACTGACAAAGGAGATTAAGCGGCAAAATCTTATGGATGAAAAGAAAATGGTTTACTTGTCTATATAAGAGACATTGGTTTCATTGTTGAAACTATGTCGGAAGAAGGAGACTGCAGAGATATCACATGAACACAACTTCATGCATGCCTGATCAGACTGGTTGAAGAAGAACCAAACTACAGAATAATACCAAGCATCAAAGAGATTTTTGTTAGGAATGGGAACACTGAGAGGGGGGGTGAATCAATGTTCACTGTATTTTATCTTTTTGCTTTATTCTTTAAACTAAACTTGAATACTTAAATACTGAAATGAACATCAATATAAACATGAAACATGAAGTCAACACATAACACCAATATGGTTACAAGGAAACCCAAATAGGTAAAAACCCCGGTGGGAATTGACACCCACTAATATTTTGTACTAGTGTTTTATGATCCTTGTTAGAAGATCCTTAACCCTGTTAGGAGTTGCTTTACAATATGTTTAGCACAGTGACCTTGTCAAGGGTCGGACCTTGTTAGAAGTATTTTACAATAACCCTATTAGGGGTGTGGACACACTGTCCTAAAGCTCACTACTCAGGTAGTGAAGGCTACAACCTTCTAATCTCAGATACACATTATATTTGCTGGATGAACTGTCACTGTGACACTGCTTGTCTGATCAGTTCCTTTGATGTGCTAATGCTTTGAACTCTTGAAAAGCTCTAATACATCTTATCAGCTCTTTGCACACTTCTTCTCTACTTATCTCAACTCTATTCAAACTCTCATCCTAATTACAATGGGTGCATCTAATATTTATATGCGCATACAAAACATTTAACTAGGTCGGCCCTTTAACCAATTACATACAACGCTTCCAATTGAATTGGATCAAGCGTGTTTACAAACAAAGTTAATTACATGCCTACAACCTATTTAAAATAGGCGCATAGCCTTTACATCATAGAAATATAACCGCTAATCAAAATGCCAACTATTGGCTGCTTGTTTTGTTCTACTCTGGCATTCATTGGCCGTGTGACTTCAACTGCTTGTAACTTTGTCATACCTACACATCTGATCATGCGCTCATAGAATAAGCATGAATATACTCTAACCAACTTATCTTCTAGGGCACATACCATAACTCGGTCATACACACATGTGCTGATGCTCTGAACTGCTAGTGCTCTGCTTACTGTCCAGTCTTCTACACTTAGCCAATTTCTGATCTTCTCATCAAGTGCGCTGACTCCAAAACATCATATGAATTTGTTTCCATAATGACAACAATATATTAATTCATATGCACCATTATAGTCAACTTGCCAACAATCTCCCCCTTTGTCATTGATGGCAACAAAGGAATATGGCACAGTTACTAACTGTTCTCTTATACAAAAAACTTTTGTTATATTCTATCTTATGTCTCCCTTATATTCTTTACTATACATCTTCTTTATATATCTATAACTCCATATTCTATACATACTCCCCCTTTGACATTAATGACAAAGGTGCTTCAAAACTGTATCTACAAATACTTACAGTGAGCGAACATCCGAATATGCTATCTGTAAGTTTTGGATCTCTTTCTTCCAAAATGTAATCAGTGAATTTACAATCTGGAGATGGGCGCATAGTGCATACTATAGCTTCTCTATCTTCTCCAAATCTATGCTAGGACCATGATCATATGTCACCATGGTGGCATCGATCTCCTTGATATTCTGATTAAGTATATCTAGCGAGGGTGCAAGAGAATTTCTAAGTTGAGTCTAACTAGCCCTTATTTTTGACATCTCCTTTTCTGTCTTCTCAATCTTGTCAATTTGTCCTTGATATACATTATTGCACATATTTACATCATTGGATGGGTCTTTCAATGATTTCTTTACCTACTCTATCATATCTTCTGCCTCTTGTATCTTCTTGAAATGGTCATCAGTTAACTTGTCCTGATCCATACAGTTAGCAATGATTTTTCTTCCTTTTGTTGCAAACTCTTTCAAAGTTGCTTGTCCAACTTTGAGTGAGCGAAGGTCTAGTGAGAAGTTGCTGACCAATTCATGTAGCCTTTTCTTTCTATACTTCTCTTCTAAAACTTGAGATGCAGATGCTTCCAAGCTAGCAAAGTTAGTTTTAAAGGCTGTGAGAATGTTGCTAACATCATCAATTGTACTGACCTTGGACACTTTCTTGTCTAAAGACAACAGGTTGTTCAATATGTTCACTGACTCAAAAAATAGGGGATTCCTCATCACTTGTTTCTCTTTGGCTTTTTCCATAGCTAAGACACTAATCTTGATCAGGTCTTCTTCTCCCCAAGAATCCAAACTAGTTGTGTCAGGTGTCAAACTTGACAACAATGTTGCTGAGGGTAGTGGAGTGATAGGAGTGTTGTCCTCTACTTCTTGTTTTACTTTGATTAGAATTTCAATAGATGGATTATCTGTTGGCTCATTTTGTTTTACCTCTTCTCCTTTTTCTTCTTTTGAATTTTCTTTCTCTTTCTCTATTTCTTTTTCATCAGTTATATCCTTAATCAATATTTCTTGTTGATTAGGAGGAGTGTTACCACATAAGTTCTCAACCTCTTGAGTGCTTACAAAGGCTTCTTCAAACTTGTCCAAATCCATGTCTGTGGCTGCCATAGTAACTTTTACATTGTCAATGAAAATTGAATCATCCTTGAGTGTCTCTGTCATGGGTGCAGACTTATTTGCCTCTGTATGTGTTTCAACCATAGGCGCTGAGTCCTGGGGACCTGTCATAGGTACATTAGTGGGCTCTACCACCTTTACTTCCTTTGTGGGAACTTGAGCTATAGGTGCAGTAGATGGGAACATGTGCCTATTCATGAAGACCTTCTCAAATGCTTTCTCTGTTTCCTTAGCCACCAATTCATAGTTCTTGTCCATTATATGCAGGGTCCTTGACTTGGTTCTAAGATGTGGCTTTACCAGATCTAACAATAAAGTCTTCTCTTCTAGTAAGCATACTAGGAGGGTTTCATCTAAGGTCTTTTCCCTTATCCTTAGATCCTCTTCAATAGCTTGTCTTTTTAGGAATTCTAATTTGTTCCATACATTATCTGGAATCGTAGTCTTTAGTTCTAGGACTATTTTCTTGAACTTCAACATATGTTTGACAATCATTCCATGAATATCTGACTTGTCAATTTCATTATACTTCTCATAGAACTTCCCTACTTGATCTATCCTACCTTCATCAACAATCCTTGTACTCAATACACTAAGACTAGGTTTGAAGCTTACTTCTGGAGGTGCTTGTGTATTTTTCCTGTTTCTTGTTACTCGCGAGGATGGATGACCAGTGTTGATCTCTTTCTTCCTCTTAGACATTGCCTTATACTTAGGAGGAGCAGTAAGGTCAATTGTTTATGTGGGCACAGGAGGGACAACATCAGATTTGTCATGTTTGTTCTTAGGATCTTCAGATTTCTCAATCTCGGCCTTATTTAACTTAGGGTCATCTTCCTTTGCTTTTGTTGCTGATGCGCTCTCAATTCCCAAGGCAATCTTTTCTTGTCTTTCTTTGTCAAGGTCTGCTTGAGTTACTCCATGAATTCTAAGGATATCAGAAGTAACCTTAGCTACTTTTCTTTTAGTTGATGTGTTGTTTAGAACAACATCAACTTCTCTAGTTTTCTCTTCATAAGTCCCCCATATAGGTTCATTAGGGTCTTTAAGGGCTGATAACAATACTTGTACATATGCTTCTAGGACTTGTTCATCAACCTCATATCTAAGTGGATGGATCCACTTTGTTCTTGGCTCAACTACTTCCATACAAGTTACATCAGTCTCTACCATAAAGCAAATGCTATCCTTGTATTTCTCAACAATACTCTATGGTATTCTGTACCTCATCTGCATTTTGACCCTGAATGTCTTCAATTCCAGTGTTATGTAATCCTTTAGTGTACTCTCAGTAGTTGCTTTAAATGATATTTGTGGCATTGTAGGCAAACTCTTGTCCAAATACAAATCTGATACTTTTCCAAGAATGTGAAAGTAGATGTATCTGATAAAAGATCCAAACCTAAATATTTTGGTCTTGTCATGTTTGATGGCCTTAATGTTGTCTATCAGTTGTGCATGCAAGATCTCGCACAAATTGAACTCTCCATTCTCTCTCACAAGTCTTATTGCTACAAGAATTGTAGTTGTAGATACACTGTTTACTCTACTGGTATGTTGAAACCTATACCCTAGTATCATGGAAATCAATTTGATGTCTTTCTCTTCTATAGGCTTAATGGTCATTCTACGCCTATCACTTCTTGACTTGCATGACTGTTCTACAAGTTCCTCACATCCTTGCTTGTTGGAAGGATGATGCCTTTCTTAGAGAGACCTATCATCTCATGAATTAGGTCTCCTAAGATTCTTACTCAAACTTCACCTATCCAGAATAGGTCATCATGAATCCTGCTAAGTAAAATCTTTACCCATTCGGACTCATAGAACTCATATGCAGTCACATATTCAATTATTGGGTGGTTTTCAAACTACGCATACTCATCCAGGAAGGTTTTATCTGGTTTCATCATGGTTTCTAAATGCGCTCTTATTCTATCAAGTCCTATAGGCTCCTTCTTATAATATATATATGCACGGATGTCTTCGACATGCATAACACCCATAGGCGTGCGAGAGAATGCCCCTTCTAGGTCATCCAATGTGGATTTGAATGGGTGCCTCTTAAATACATACCTTTTCTTCTCTACAACATCAAATACAATAGGAGTAGCCATCACTTACTTTTATATCACTTTCTTAATGGTTTCCAAGAACTTCTGAATCGACGTGACAGATTAGGGCTTCCGCAACCGATCAAACACATTGTTTTGTTGGTGAATCAATCTGTAATTCTTCACAATCAATTGCTAGGGCTTTTGTACTCTTCAATCACATTGAACTCGAATGCAATGAGTGATCTACTAACTTTTGTGTACTTTAAAGTGAAAATTCTGCCATTAATGCTTGCCGCCTAAACTAGACTTTCATTGAAAATTTCCAACTTTCATTCTGTTAACAATCAACTAGTGTGTTTTTGCACATAGGTTATGCTAGTCTCCAAAAGCTTAAGTCCAAAGGTGTGTACTCTAAGGGTGAGTATACCGACCGCGTAGGGGTTTAGAGCTAAATTAGCTCCCCCTATGACCTTGAGGGCCATTCATCTAGATGTAGAGGGTGCATCCACCGTGGATGCATCCAATACATTCTCATCAACCTTATCCTTCTTTGACTCTAACCAAATCAAGCTCACATCCTCTGAAGCTTTCACAAACTTGACTTCTCCTTCGGTATCCAATATTGTTTCTTTTGGCCTTTTAGGGATTTCCCGACTTTGCATCCTTGATCTACAAAACTTTGAGATGTGTCCAGCCTTGTTACAAGAGTGACAAATAATTGGAGGTCTTATATTCCTCGATGCATTTACATGGGTTACCATTTTACACTGTCTAGTTGAATGACCATTATAGTTACATATATGACATTTAACACTCTGAGAACTTCTTATATTTGACTTATTCTGATTTCTCTAATTATGTTGAGTTTTGTTCTTTTGACGTGTCTTACAATTCATATCTCTATGACCAAATTTATTGTATGAGTAACATTAACCATTGAAAGGTCTTACCTCTTTACAATTCCTTGCTATATGTCCATGCTTGTTACATGCATAACAAGTTTGATCTACTAGCTTGTGTTCATTCTTGGATGGTTTAATATGATCTTTATTTTGACTTCCAATCTCCTTAGCATCTGAGGTGTCTTCTGGTACTTTCATTCTTGCTCGCATGTTGTCAATCTGATTTTGTGCTTCATTGTATCCAATGCAGCTAGTATCTCCTTTAAGTCTTCTTGCATACAACTGAGATTCTATCAAATCAGAACTGGTGTGTAATTTATCAATGTGATTCTTTGCCTCTTTCAATTCAAATTCCAAGCTTTCTTTTTTGTTCCTTAACTCCAAGATTTCCATGTTTGCTTTCCTCAATTCTTCATTGAGTTGAAGGTTCTCTTTGATCTATTCATCATAGACTTCCTGATTGTTAGTCAGCTTATCATCTAATTCTTCAATCTATTCTTTCAGGGATGAATTTTCTTCATTCATCTTCTTGATCATTATCCCTAAATCACTGGTAGAGCATTCTTTCAAATCCTTTCTTAGCCTTTTGATGACTACTTGAGCATCACTAACTTTTTCTTTTAGTTCTTCAATTTCTTTTTTAGATCTGTCTAGGTCTTCAAGAGCAGCTTCAAGATTTCCTTTCAAATGTTTCATTTCTACTTTGTCCATGATCTCCTCAAGTGGTTAAACTTCTTTATTGAGGATCAGAGCTCTGATACCAATTATTAGGAATGGGAACACTGAGAGGGGGGGGGGGGGGGGTGAATCAGTGTTCACTGTATTTTGTCTTTTTTCTTTATTCTTTAAATTGAACTTGAATACTTAAAATACTGAAATGAACATCAACATAAACATGAAACATGAAGTCAACACACAACACCAATATGGTTATGGGGAAACCCAAATAGGTAAAAACCCCGGTGGGAATTGAAACCCACTAATATTTTGTACTAGTGTTTTATGATCCTCGTTAGAAGATCCTTAACCCTGTTAGGAGTTTCCTTACAATATGTTTAGTACAGTGACCTTGCCAAGGGTCAGACCATGTTAGGAGTCTTTTACAATAACCCTATTAGGGGTGTGGACACACTGTCCTATAGCTCACTGCTCAAGTAGTGAAGGATACAACCTTTTGATCTCAGATACACACTATATCTACTGGATGAACTGTCACTGTGGCATTGCTTGTCTGATCAGTTCCTTTGATGCGCCGATGCTTTGACCTCTTGCAAAGCTCTAATACATCTTATTAGCTCTTCGCACACTTTTTCTCTTCTTATCTCAACTCCATTCCAACTCTCATCCTAATTACAATGGGCGCATCTAATATTTATATGTGCATACAAAACATTTAACTAGGTCAGCCCTTTAACTGATTAGATACAACACTTCCAATTGAATTAGCTCAAGTGTGTTTACAAACAAAGTTAATTGCATGTCTACAACCTATTTACAATAGGCGCATAGCCTTTACATCATAGAAATATAACCGCTAATCAAAATGCCAACAATTGACTGCTTACTCTATTCTACTTTGGCATTCACTGGTTGTGTGACTTCAACTACCTGTAACTTTGTCATACTTGCACATCTGATCATGTGCTCATAGACTAAGCATGAATATACTCTAGCCAACTTATCTTCTAGGGCGCATACCATAACTTGGTCATACGCACATGTGCTGATGCTCTAAACTGCTGGTGCTTTGCTTACTATCCAGTCTTCTACACTTAGCCAATTTCTGATCTTCTCATCAAGTGTGCTAACTCCAAAACATCATATGACTTTGTTTCCATAATGATAACACTATATTAAGTCATATACACCAGTATAGTCAAGTTGCCAACACTTTTACCGAGGGACAGTAAGTTATTGAATATTGAAGAACTAAATTGAAATATTGATTAGAGGATTTTTATGGGCTTAGAATAGATCTGAACTTCTACAAAATAAAGTTGTATTGTAATCAGATCACCCACTATTTCAATTTAACCATTGTAACCGAAAAATCTCTTAACTGAGTGGACTTAACCATCTTATGATATGCTCTATGTCATTCATAGAATGTACATTGTTATCCTATCAACCCCATAGTGAATGTTGGTTGGATGATAACTTTTAGTCTTAAATCCTCTAACAAGGTCACATTTTACAGTGTGTTTTGTAACCTTTAACAGGGTTGGCTCTTCACTGAGCTCACTTCAGAAGAGTGAAAAATATTTTGGGTTACCGGTCCCAGGTGGTTTTTCCCTTTACAGGGTTTCCACGTTAAATCATTGTGTTATGTGTTTTCATGATGATTGCTTTGTTGTCATACTTTACATATTGCATATTTGATTTGGTCGGTAATCACAATGAGTAATTAACTGGTAATCGGTAATGGCACAGATAGTTTAGTATTTTATGTTATCGAGTTGCAGATATTTGCTGAATTTGTTTTAAGTGATACATTTTGTAATTGGGACTATTGGATAACTGATCTAACTGATTCACCCCCCCTCTCAGTTATTCTAACAGATTAAGCATAAGATAAAGTCTCATTTTTAAAAATTTTAATGTTAGAGTGGAGCTCATAGTTTACTAGACCATTTTTGGGTGATTACACCTAGTATTAGTTGTTATTTCAACAATAATATGCTTGTCAACTTTTGAAACATAAACATTCATGATCCATTATGCAAACAAATCAATGTATGCTTGGGTTTAACTTGTTTAAATTAAAGAGTGCATATGAACTTATTTACATATTATGCATGTGTATGAATATATATGTATGTAATTTACACGCGCATACACATAGACATGTGTATGTGTGTGTGTAGATATACATATAGATATCCACACACACACACACACACACACACACACACACACACACACACACACACACACACACACACACACACACACACACACACACACACACACACACACACACATATATATATATATATATATATATATATATATATATATATATATATATATATATATATATATATATATATATATATATATATCTGTGTCTGTACACACACATATAGATACATGCATACATATATATACATATACCTATACATACATGAAAACTTATATCAATGTGTGAACATTGATACAAAATTGATAAGAAAAGTGCAAGAAAATTGATACTCCATATTATTGTTTGCAAAAGACAAGGATAAATGATTCATCAAATATTTTCTAAAACCTTAGATAATGTTTGAGATGTAATCATGAAACTAGTCAAAAAATTGGGTTGATAACCATAAATACAAATAGCCCCAAAAAATATTTTGTAGTTTAATGAAGCCCTATAAGGCATACATAGAGTGATGTGAACTTGACAAGATAAGTGATGTGAAAGTGAAATTTCAAAATGTAAGGAAATGTGAAGGGTAGAGGTTTCTTGAAACTTGGAGAGCATGCATGATGAGTAATCATCAAACCAGTTAAAAAATTGGCATAGCAATATTATACCCATTATATTTCATGATTATAAATCAGACATTCTAAATAAAACCACACAATGTTCTATTTATTTCACATGCCATGTAATGATTTCATAGTATAAAGTGAAAGAAGTTGTTGCAATCAAACCTTCGATGACATATAGATAAATGATGAAAAAAAGATAATGAAATGCAAGAATGAGTAGAAATTGTATATTATTGACAATAAAATTGTATGAGGATTTGTATACATGTATGTGTATGTAAAAACATATATGAATATGTATTTGTATGTGTGTATATGCATATACAAACATACATTTACATATGCATATACAAATGTAGAAAACATATGCAAATAATTGCATATAGTTATAAAAGAGTATACATACGATGCTACAAAAAAAGAAAATACCGATATGATTAAAGAAATGATAAGATGTAGGAAATGACAATGTAACAATGATCTAATTAAATAAATGATAATGATGTTATTTCTAAATTTGAACTGCTATTATTAATAGTTTACTGAAACCAGTATAATTTGTATGCCTCTAAATAATGTATACATTGAATACAAACATATTAATAGTAGTTTTATTTATGAAAACATGAATTAAATAGTATCTAAAATTGTATTAAATAAATGATAATGTTGTTGTTTCTAAATTTGGATTGCTATGATTATTAACAACCAACTGAAAATAATATTATTTTTATGCCTCAAAATGATGTATACATTGAATACATACATATTAATAGTAGTTTGATTTATGAAAATATAAACTAAAAGGTATCTAAATGTACCAACCTGAATAAGCACCCTTCAATTAGGAATGTGCAGAGGTCGCCTTCCTAAGCTTTGAATTTTGTAGAGGATATTTAGTGAAAACAAAGAAAATTTGTAATGAATATGATAGTAAAAATTCTCTGTTATAAAATAATTTGAATGTGGAAAATGAATGCATTAATTTGTGGTTGTTGATTTTAAAATTTGCATAAATGTGAGAAATCAATGGTCATTCCATATTGCACTTTCTTGCCATTTATTTTTTTATTTCTATGATGGCTTGAACAAATTCAGTTTTCAATTTTTTAATTGGAAAACTTTACACCATTCATTTTATGTGTAGGTACCACTTGCAATTGGAGTTGATGCATAAAGATGCGAGATGAAGTGTTAGAGAATATGCAATTGAAAGCACATAAAATTTATAGGTGTTTTGGTTTTAACATAGTAGATGCCAATAACTTCGCATATTTATACTTATAATAAAATATATTATAAGTTTAGGGCCACTTGCATGTAGTGTATTTTGTAAACATTAAAGTATTTTTATAAATAAAAATTTATGTAAATTTGGGCAACTTGGAATGTATTCAAAATAGAAATGTACCAGTAGTTGCTTACTTTTATTGTTCAATTATATACATAATATAGTGAACGACTATTTTTGTATGATGCAAATATTTATTGGGCCATTTGTTTAGTAATTATTGACTAAAATATGGAAGTTTATTAGGAGATTGATTGCACCCCATGACTATTGGAGCATGCTTTGCTACTAATTCTCTTCCCCTAGAGCATTTAAATTCTTATAATTGCGCTTAAGGTATCCCATATGTGAGAAAATGGCTTCGCTTGAAAGATCAACAATTGAAAGTTTTAGATAGGTATGCAAGATGGTTAAATAAATCTTGACCTTTCATTTTGATTCACAACAAATTTAGATTCGCCCACACATTCCCCACAACTGTCTGCATCTTTTTTTGGTAAATTATATTAGGCATTCAAGGAGCGAGTAAATATTTACATGATGAAAAAGAGCTCTATGTGTTATGGAAAAAAAGAACACGCAAGGAAAAGGCCTAACTCAAAAAGGATCCCTCAAATCTTTGGTCAAACACATTTTATAGCTTGGCAAACATGCACTCCAATCAATCTTCACTTTACATGTTTGTTTATTTGAGCCACTTTTAGAAACATCATCTACAACTCAACATGCATGCCCTCCAATTGATCTTCACTTTACACATTTGTTTATTTGAACCACTTTTAGCAACATAAACTATCCAAACATGATTTTAAATGTTTACCAAACTAACATATATATTTATTATATATAAAATATGCCGAGAGATATCCTTCTCGAGATGCCTATTTGTACCTTGTAATTTGATGAAAATAGGTGCCTCGAGAAGGATATCTCTCAACAAATTTTATATATAATAAATATATGTTCTAGTAGCAGTCACAATACAACATGGATGACATTATATAAATTTTAATATATAATTATATTGTATTGGGATTATCGTTTAGGAATATAATTATCATTGGTGTTAGGGTTTAGGCTAGGTTAAGATTATGATAGGGTTAGAGTTTATATCATAGTGACTATTATAGTTAGCGTTAGGATTAGGGTAAGGGTTTACATCATTATTAGGGATTAGGGTTAGGGTTAGGGTTTACATCATGTTAGGGTTGGGTTTAGGTTAGGATTTCAAGTATAGCTAGGGTAAGGGTTATAATTATGCTTAAGTTTAGAGTTATCTGTAGACACTCAAAAATGGACAAGTGCTTTGAAAATCAATAAAATGACTCAAAATCATCAAAATGCACTAATTCTCATTAAAAATGATCAAATCAATTTAAAATGGACATTATTAAATCAAATTGGACAAAATCAATTAAATCAAAGGAAAAATCAAATAATGATGTTAAATAATTAAATGCAAGCTTAAAGGGGTGAAAAACACTACATAATTGATTTTAATCAATTAATTGTATAGTTGTTAAATCAAAAATCAAAATGAACCTATTCCCTTACATGGCTAAATTTAATTAATTAATTGAATTTAATTAATCCTAATATCTTTCAACAAAGTTGAGCAACCAATGAAAATTGAGGACAAAAAGACACAAATCACTCAAAAAGAAATGAATCTTGATCACTCATTTTAAAGTTTCAATCTCAACCACTCAATTTTGTCTTTTTGTCCAAAGCTTTGAGACAAACATTTAAACTGTCCCCCCATTTATGAACATTGCAAAGTATTTGACTCAACCAAAGGTAAATCATGATTACTTCACTCTACCCCCTACCCTTGGGAATTTACTATAAGTATGAGGCATTTTGAGAGCAATAATCATCTTAGAAATTCATTTGCAAAGCATCCTTATTATAGTCATTTTCATAGCAATCAAGAGCATTTGAGAGCAAATTTGAATTATCTTTGTATCAATTTGAGAGTTAGTGAGCTATAATAAGCATTTGTAGTATCATATTTTTCATTTTAGAAGTTTCACTAGTGGAGATTAAGCTGAGAGCTCTACTTACCACATCTAATTAGAGAGCCATGAGATGTCATGGATTCATATGCAATTCTTAGTTTAAATTTCCATTGTATTTGCTAAGATTGTTAGATATTAATCCTAATTTCATGAAGGTGCAAAGCATTCACACACATTATCATTGTGCTTACAATTAGGGTTTAGGGTGAGTTTGGGATTATTGTTAGAATTAAGGTTTATCTCATTGTTAGGGTTATTGTTAAGATTATGTTTTAGGGTATGGTTAGGATGAGAAATAGAATGATAGTTAGGATTAGTATTAGAATTATGATTAAGGTTAGGGTTAGTATTAGGGTTAGGGTTAGTGATAGTTTGTTTTGGGTTCATATTAAGGTATGGCTAAGGTTAAGGTTAGAGTGAGTGTTAGGACAAATTTTAAAATAAGGTATAGATTTTTGGCACACACTTTTTGCAATAAAGTGTACTCAAAATCAAAACATTAATCTGATGGTTGTGATAGAGATATATTAGAATTACTCAATTTATTTGTGATGAAATTAAGTGTATAGCCTTAATAGGTGTTATTCGAGGTATATTTACAAGGTAGGTTTTTAAAATTAATATAGAAAAGTTTCCTTTATAGCTACAAAGATTTTCATCTTTATGATGGTTGTCTTTGGAAGTTAAGTTCTCTATCTGGTGGTGTATTTTACTTCGATAACTTCACATAGATGGCTTGATGATTATGTATCAAATTAACCATTAATGGAATATATCTAAATTTATTTGGGTATTCAATATCTCAAGCTTTCTTTTGGGTGAGCTTTGTTGTCAGATTCTTAGTAGCCTTTGATTATATTTTCTAAAGAATCTATTTGTTTTCCAGCTGAATATTCTTACCTTTCTGTTGGGAAGGAGTTTGAATGATTTAACTTCCATTTTTTAGCCCTTTAGGATGCACAGAGGTGAGTAAAGATGGCCCTCTATCCATATTTTCCCTTCATATATTCTTGGCCACCGAATGACCCTTTATTGGAAATTAGTTTTTATAACTATAGTCTCCTTTCAAATACTTTTGACAAGTGAGGAGTGCTATCAAGGGTGAGATTAGGGGAGCCTTAGATGGCTATGTAGTTTCCCCCCTCTTTCTTTTCCTCTCCCAATCTCAGTCCTTTGTAGCAGAGATGGCTTTGGAGATTACTATCATCCTTTGTAACCTTATATTTAATTTATACTCCTTTTCTTGCTTGTATAGGTAGTTGTTACCTTGCAACAATTTTTTAGTCTCAGCTTTGATTATCAATTTTATAGAAATGTTGCTTGGAGGTACCTACGGATTAGCTTTTAGGTATTACAAGAGACTAGGTCTCTCCCGATCATTGGGAAAGTCTTGTAGTTCTAATATAGTTCTCCCTTACTATCTTACTAGTCTTTCAATGACTATCTCTTACAACTACTCCTTTTTGCTAGTTGGTTGCCCATCCCTTCCTCTTTATTCATTTCTTTTCTTTATACATACATACATACATACATACATACATATATATATATACATGTATATATATATATATACATGTATATATATATATATATACATGTATATATATATATATATACATGTATAATATATATATACATGTGTATATATATATATATACATGTATATATATATATATATACATGTATATATATATATATACATGTGTATATATATATATATACATGTATATATATATATATATATATATATATATATATATATATTTAATTATAATATATATATAATATATATATACATGTATATATATATATATACACATGTATATATATATATATACATGTATATATATATATATATACATGTATATATATATATATATACATGTATATATATATATATACATGTGTATATATATATATATAGACATGTGTATATATATATATAGACATGTGTATATATATATATTACATGTGTATATATATATATATACATGTATATATATATATACATGTATATATATATATACATGTATATATATATATATATATAATATATATACACATGTATATATATTATATATATACATGTATATATATATATATACATGTATATATACATGTATATATATATATATACATGTATATATATATAGTATATAATGTATTATATATACATGTATATATATATACATGTATAATATATATACATGTATACATGTATGTATGTATATAAATATATATATACATATATATACATATATATATACATGTATATAC